>CM076584.1:1040387295-1040872502 GCA_034641835.2 Pinus albicaulis | reverse complement strand
TGATAAAATTTTGGTGTGTCTATCGGGATTCTGAAGACATATTTCCCGAATTTTTTGTGCAAACATTGAAGCTGAACTCTTGGAGGTAGCAGGAGCTCAAAATTTGTTCGAGGCTACAACTACCTTGGTGACTCCATTACAAATTTTCATGTTTAAAGGTGGCTTCAAGAAGGAGATATACAGGGATCAATCCAGATCCTAACCCACCTACAATTGTGGATAATCCAAACACAATTTCCATAGGCATTCAAGGCAGCTCTTCAAAATCAGGTATTCCATCACACTCAAGAGCTTTGTCCTCTGAAATTGTAAGAAGTCTTGAAGATAAGAAATTTTATGATAAGATTCAGGAAGTTTTGTTTAGGTCTGAAAGTGAAAATGAATTAATTGAGATTGTTATAGACCTACAAAGACGAGGTATTCATACCTCAACCCTAGTGACCAAAAAAGAAAGAGAATAATTGTGGGAGGAAGCTACATCAGAGTTACTGTTAGAAAGGGAGTCTTTTGATAAGTTAAAGGAATCAGACCCATTTGAATTCTTGCTAAGAAGAAAATATGGTATTTCTTTACCTGACTGGAGCTCATTTGTATATGGACTACAAAAACCAACTACACCACCTCCTAATAACTCATCTTCTACTACTGATATTCCTAGAAATACTACAGTCCCTATTATCATGGCTGGAAATGTTCCATCTCCACCTCCTGCTACACCTGCTAGATATGCTTCACTTGTTCTCCCAGCCGTTCTTAATGCCCTCCCAAGTAAATACTCAGCTAGAATTAAAATCCGGGGGAGTGATGAAGAAATTACAGTTGAGGAACATGTAGACCAATTCAATGATTTCACAGACAGAGAGGAGGTAGATCATGAAGATGTCAAAATGAGACTATTTTCTCAAAGTTTCACTAGTGAGGTCAGAAAATGGTTTAAAGCCCTAGCTCCAGGAAGCTTACAGAATTGGAACCAGTTTGAGGATAGTTTCTTGAGAAAATGGGGAAATAGAACAAACCCTGTGCAGGCCCTTACTGAATACAATAGTTTAAAAAGAGTTTTAGATGAAACTGTTAAAAATTTCTCCAAGAGATTTAACAAATTTTATGATTCTATACCTGCTCATCTTAAACCTCCACCAGGAGCTGCTCAATTGTGCTATGCTGAGGCATTTGATTATGACTTCTCTATCTTGCTTAGAGAAAGAGAATCTCTTTCACTGGTAGAAATGCAAAATGATGTTGTGAAAGTAGAAGTAAACATGATAGTAGCTAAGAAGTCTAAGATGTATAAAACAAAACTAAAAGAAGAAGAAAAGCCTTCCACCTCAGATGATAAGTTTGATTCTATGATAAAGACTATGGAAAAACTCATGGATAGGCTTTCCCTTGGAAATGCTTCTGCACCTCCTGCACAACATGATCCACAATTTAGAAATCCATAGTTTAGAAGGCCTCAAAATTAACAAAGATAAAGAGAAAACATAAATCAGCCTGACCCTTAAGTAAGGCCTCCTTTTCAGCAGAATTTGATTGATGAAGAAGAAACTCAGCCTGAGATTCAAGAGGACTCTATCCACTTCCTAGATGAATTTTTTTAACCAAAGAAGAGCATGATGAGTCTAATCATGATGCAAATAAGGGTGAGGGACAATCTGACTATCTTAAGGGCTATCAACATGCAATTTTTGACATACAGGAGCAATACAATCTCAAAAACAGAAATGTTCCCATCACTGCAAATAAAACACAGCCAAAGAAGGATGCCCCTAAAACAGCGGAGTCTAAAAAAGACCCACCACTTCCTCCCCTGTCAAAGATAATGAAAAAATTACTTCTGTTTTCAGTTTGGAGAATGAGATTTCTAAAATTAAGATACCTGTTCCTTTTGGAGAAATTCTCAAGGTTAATGAGTACAGATGTAAAATTGTGAAAATGTTGAATTCTCAACCAGGAGCTTCAGATATCCTTAATGTACAAGAAGACCATCCTACCATATACTTGGGACCAAGATTGAAAAATAAGCAGAATAAATAAGTACCTCCTTTCTATGTCAGCCTTAGTATCCATGACATGACCTTACACAATGCCATGTTGGATTCAGGGGCTTCTCATAACCTTATGCCTAAAGTGATTATGGAGAGGATGGGTATGGAGATCACTAGGTCATATAAGGATTTGTTTTCTTTTGATTCTAAAAGAGTTCAATGCATAGGATTGATAAAGGATGTTGTTGTTGGCCTAACACAAGTGTCTGCCAAGATAGTGGTAATGGACATTGTGGTGGCAGATATTCCACCCAAGTTTGGCATGCTCTTATCCTGATCTTGGGCAACAAAAATCAAAGGCATGATGCATATGGACTTGACATATGCCACCATACCTATTTTTGGTGAGAAAATAAGATTGTACAGGGAGACTAGGATGGCCTATATGGTAAGAAGCAAGGATAAATCTTAGAATTTTCCAATTTATGCTGTTGAAACTGAATTAGGATCTGTAATTCTTTTCAATGAGCTAATTAATGAAGCAGAAAGTGAAAGGAAAGAAGAAATTAAAGAATTTGAAAATCAACAAGTTGAAATTCAGGAAATCATAGAAGAAAAAGCAGAGGGCTGGTGGCTTTTTCACTTTGATGGATCTGTTGGAAGAGAGGGGGTTGGAGTAGGCATATGGATCATTACTCCTGATGATGAAAGTAAGTTCTATTCTTTCAAACTGAACTTTGACTATACAAATAATATGGCTGAATACGAATCTCTATTTTTGGGTTTGGAAAATTTGAAAATATTGGGTGCCCAAAAAATTTCAGTTTGTGGAGATTCTGAATTGGTAATTAAACAATTTGAAGGAACATATCAAACTAAGGATGTGAGGATGAGAGCTTATAGAAATCTGATCATGGAAATGTTGGGAAAATTTCAAGAATAGTCATTTATTGTGAAAACTAGGGATCAAAACTCAGTAGTTGATTCTCTAGCTGTTTCTGCAAGTTTGTTTGTTATACCTGCACATTCCATTGAGAAGTATGAGATTGAAGTTCGTCATAGGCCTGCCATCCCAGATAACATCATCCATTGGCAAGTGTTTGAAGATGACTAGCGAGTCAAAAATCTCATGGAGTTGAAGGAGGAATTTGAAAGCACACAAGTAGATCAACAAAACATGCTTGCTGAAACTAAGGGTAATTATGAAGTTTTGCAGCTGAAGAATAATTGTATACCCAAGGGTCTTATTCCACTTGAAAATATTTTTGACCAAAATGACGTGTTCAAATATCCTAAAATGCAGGCTGATGATGAAGAGGTAGAAACATGTAATATTGGTACAGTAGCAGTGCCTAAAATGATAAAGCTTTCTAAGTTTCTTTCTGTGGAGATGAAACAGAAATATATTGAGATGATGAAGAAGTTCATTGATGTTTTTGCATGGAGTTATGTTGACCTAAGAAAATATGATCCTACGACTATTCAACATACTATTCCTATCAAAGAGAATGAGAAACCTTTCAAACATAAATTGAGAAGGACTAATCCATTGCTCATGCCTCTGATTGAGAAGGAAATTAAGAAGCTTTTTGATGAAAAAATAATTGTTCCTATCAGATTCTCAAAATGGCTTGCTAACTTGGTACTAGTCAGAAAAAAGAGTGGAGAGATCATAATCTATATTGATTTCAGAAACTTGAACAAAGCTTCTTTGAAAGACAATTACCCTCTACCTAAGATGGATCAGATTTTGCAGAATATTGTTGGCTCCCAAAGGATGTCTATGCTAATGGTTTTTCAGGATACAATCAGATATTAGTACACCCAGAAGACTAGGAGAAAAATTCTTTTACCACACCATGGGGAACATTCATGTATGCCAAGACGCCCTTTAGTTTGATGATCGCAGGAGCGACTTTTCAAAGAGCAATGGACATTGCCTTTTCTTAGGAGAAAGATAAGTTAGTGGTGGTTTATTTGGATGACATACCTATATTTTCAAGAAGAGAGGAAGACCATTTGGAACATCTGGAGAAAGTTTTGCTGAAGTGTAGAAGATTTGGTATTTCTCTTAATCCCACTAAAATTATTTTTGCTCTAACCTCTGGAAAGTTGCTTGGGCATATTATATCAAAAGATGGGATAAGGATTGATCGAAATAGAGTTAATGCTATTCAGAATATGGACCTACCAAGGAACAAGAAGGAAATTCAGTCCTTTCTTGGAAGAGTAAACTTTGTTAGAAGGTTCATCCCAAACTTTGCTGAGATTTTCAAAGATATCACCAAGATGTTGAAGAAAGGAGATGATATTAAATGGACAGTTGAAGCCAAGCAATCATTTGAAGAAATACAGAAAGCACTCACTCAGGCCCCAGTATTGATTAGTCCAATTTTTTCAAAAGAATTTCTGGTTTTTACATTTGCATTTGAAAATACCATAGTTGAAGTTTTACTGCAGAAAGGATAGCAAGGTATAGAGCAACCAATTTCATTCTTTAGCAGAACCCTTGCTAACTCAGAGCTGAAATACAATATTTTAGAAAAATAGGCATATGATTTGATCAAAGCCATTAAGGATTTCAGAATTGATATTCTGCACTCTCATGTCATTGCATTTGTGCCTAACACTGTGGTTAAGGACATATTGACACAAGCTGATCCTGATGGCAAGAGAGGGAAGTGGATAGCTAATTTGCTAGAATGACATGGAAATCAGACCTACAAAATTGGTAAAAGGACAGGGGTTGGAAAAGCTGATGGCACAGTATAATTTTGACTATCTTGACATGAATTTTATTGCAGAAATTTCAGAGTTGTCAGAGGAAGATGAAGAGCTTATTCCTATTGAAGAGAATTTTGTTTTATCTTACTGGTACAGAGACATTGTCTTTGTTTTGAATCATCACAGAGCTCCTGTAGAGTTGACTAAATCAAAAGCAAGGTTTGTAAAGCTGATATCTCTAAGATATTGCATTATAGATGAGAATCTATACTGGAAAGATACTGGTGGCATTCTTTTGAACTGTTTGCTGGAAGAGGAAGTTGAAAAGGTGATTAAAGAGTTTCATAAGGGAGATTTTGGAGGACACCACTACTGGAAGGCCATAGCAAACAAAATTCTCAGAACAGGGTATTATTGGCCCACCATGTTCAAGGATGTTTACAAGAAGATAATTTCCTTCCATGAATGTCATATTTTTTATGGTAAGAAAATTTTGATTCCTCTACCTTTGATGCCAATTTATGTTTAGGCGCCTTTCCAACAGTGGGGGTGGATTTTATTGGTGAAATAAACCCATCATCTTCAGGGTAGCATCGTTGGATCCTGACAGCAACAAATTATTTCACTAAGTGGTTTGAGGCAATCCCAAAAAGGAAGGAAAATGATTCAGTCATCATTCAGTTCTTAGAGAATAACATTTTGTCCAAGTTTGGTTTTCCTATGAAGATTATTACTAACAATGCACAAGCTTTTAAATCCAAAAGGTTGATTAGTTTTTGTCATCAGTATCATATAACACTTGGACACTCTACTGCTTATTACCCACAGGGTAATGGTCTTGTTGAATCTTCTAATAAAAGAATTCTGGGAATTATCAAGAAGGTACTGTAGGAAAAAAAAAGATTATGGCATCTGAAGTTGAAGTATGCTTTTTTGGCTGATAGAGTACATACAAAAAGATCCATTAGTACTTCACCTTATGAATTAGTGTACAGAGCTCAAGCTATTTTTCCCATTTCCTTGGGAATGCCTGTAATGAAATTGTTACAAGGACTAGAAGAGGAGACTAATGCTATTAAGAGGAGGATAAACTAGCTTATAGGTTTGCAAGAAAAAATGGAGGAGGTATACAACAGCCATCAACAGTCACAAAACAGAGTAAAGAAGACATTTGACAGAAAGGTCAAAGAAGAAAATTTCCAAATTCAAGATTTGGTGTTGAAATGGGAAGCCAGAATTGAAGAAAAGGGGAAACATGCAAAGTTTAAAAACATCTAGAAGGGACCATTCATAGTAGCTACATACCATGGAAACAACACTTATCTACTTCAGGAGATGGATGGACAAATTTGTGCTGGAGGGCCTATCAATGGCAAGTTTCTAAAGCATTATTCCTCTTAAATTTTACTGAATTTTCACTCCATTGTATATATTCTGTTTTATTATGCTTTTATGCTGATCGATCATCAAACTTGAGCTTGAGGTTAAGGCCATAAGATTTTGAAGAAGGCTTGGAAAATTTCAGAATTTTATTTCCAAAAATATGGATGTCACTAGAACTACAGGTTCTTTGGTGTACCACAGGGGCACACCATCCCAAGTGGAGCCACTTTTATCACTCATTAAGTTGTGAAACATTTCTTGATAGGGTCATACAGGTTAGTCACCAAATGGATAAGGTCTCCTAAGACGTTTTAATGTGGTATAGGAAAATTTTTTCCTTTCAAAACTATCCTAAGTTTTATGATCACCTTCATTTATGCCATTTCAATCAAATCAGTCCCATATCATGTCAGTTGTCATTCCCCATGCACTCAAACTCAAAAGGGTGCATCTGTCAGTTTTTTTCAAATTTTCATAGTGTTTTACACAAGAAAACATTAGATTGCATTACAAAACAACCTAATAATTTCGTAGCGAATTTGTCAGAAGCTTAACTAATTTCACTACGAAAATTCATTTTTTAACCTGTCTTGTCAGAGTTGTATAAGGTATCATTTTATGATTAGATGAGTAAAGGTGGAGTTCATTGAATATTGTTATGGTAAAATTTAAATGTACATAGTCGTGCTAGATGTCATCATTACCCTTTTTTCTTGCATGTGTTATGATTGAAGCTTGAGCTGTCAATTAAAATATTAAACCTTACCTCAATTAGCCTCTTGTCATATTGTGCTTTATCTTTGCATGTGATTCGATCCCTCGAGAGTTTCTTCATCGAGCCAAGTAGGTTGTTGGCAAATTTGAACTCTGCAGGTGTCATCAGCAAGTGAGGTAGTGAAGACTATAAGACATACACGGCTACAAGAAGAAAAAAAATAAGGGTGGCCATGGTCACAGGTATGAGCCCATGGACATGAAATTACTCAATGAAGACCCTACTGCCATGGAGGTTTTTAGAAGGATTGGCTTCTTGAAATTTTTTCAGAGGTTGCAGGGATTTCATTTACAGGTTTCAAAGGATTTCTTCACTAGCTTCACAGGAACAACATCGAATGATGGAAACCTGAACCTTACAGTGACACCAAAGAGCATATCATCAGCTACATGAATCCCTAGAGGAGGTGAACAATGTTTTAAATGTATAAAATTCACAATGCAGGATTGCAAAGAGTTTATCAAGCAAGAAAACAGTGAAGTTGATTTGACAAATGCTATTCCTAGGAGCTTCATGAAGGAGAATTATGCAAATCTATTGTTGGTCATTCAAAATTATTTTACCTATGAAGACAGGTTTCCCATGGTCTACTCCTATAATCTCACACTTATTCTGCATTTTTTAGGTAAGAGGTAACTTGACCTGCCTTTCTATTTATACAAAAGTCTATGGAAAATGTCAGCTAAGGTTCAAATCAAGACAGAGGGAAATGAGACATCTCTTTTTCATCATGGTCTAATTAAGTTATTAGTGTTAGAATAATTGAGGAGGTTAGACAGAGATTGGAATTCTTTCTTGTTCATGAGTGGTTATGAAATTGATGTGGTCACTCCTAAGAAAGCCTCAAAACCTAGAAACACTTCATCACCAACTGTGGAAGAAGAAGTTAAAGAAGAAAATAGATCATCTCCTACAGAACTAGAACCTTTGCAGGAGACTGACACACCTCAAGCAGCACCTACAAAACAGAAGCATACAGTCAGCAAACTAGGCAACAATAGAGTCACTATAAGGCAAACATTGGCTAAAGGAAAATTTGAGGATATCCTTCATGCAATTTACATTGAAGAGTCACCCATTTTGCAGGCTAAAGACGTTGAACATGGAGGAAGAAAGATAAAGAAAGCTAAGACTGCTAAAAAACTAGATTTTGTAGGTGAGGATGTTGGTTTCATTTTTCAACCAAGGAAGCCAATGACCATAAATGAAATGAAGATCATGGAAAGCAAAGATACTTAGAAAATAAATGAAGCTTCCCAGCCAACAAGCATCATATATTTGTCTCCATCGGAAAAGGAGGAACTAGTTATCAGGAAAAGAAAGGGTAAAGAGAAAATAATTGACAAATCAGAAATAGAAACCCTCAAAGAGAAGCTCAAGGAAGGAGGTAAATAGATATCATTTTTGAAGGAAGAGTCAAAGAAGCATAGAGCTAAGAAGTTTCAATTTGAACAGATGAGGAAAATATGGGAGGAACAAGTCATTAGTTGCTCAAAAACTTTGGACAATGCAAAAATGTTGCTGAAATGGACTCAGTCATTAAGAGGGGAGTTCAAAAACATTAAGAAGATGATCTTGAAATTACAATCCAGGAACAGAGCATTAAAATATCAAGTGGAAGATCTTCAGGAGAAGCTAGATTTGATTCAAGTGGAGTTAGAAAAGAAAGGGCTGAAGATGAAAGTGGTAGAAGAACCCATCAGCCAATTGATTAGAAATGAAGATGAAACACCACAGGAGTAAAAAATTGAGTTGGAATATGTTTGATGAGGTTCATGACTTACAAAGAACCTAAATTTTACCGCTGGAGATCAATTTCTGAAGACAATCTTGAACTCAGCAAATTCCGATTTTTTGGACAGTTTCATAGTGTACCTCAGGCTTGAGGCCAGAAAAATGCTACGAAAATTTCTGTAGGTGAATTTTTTCCTTAAAAATCAATTTTTTTAAGTATTATAGAGGGAGATTGATTTTTTGCAAGGTCTCTTGGAATAGTAAAGGTGTTGGAACAACAAAGGTGTCAAAGAGACAGGTGGAAAAGCAAGTTTTCATATGCTACGAAACTGCCTGAACTGACATGTTTCGTAGCGAGGAGATTTTTGAATATTTTTCAACAATCCAACAGCACATCAACCAGCTAGAGACCTCCATCATTTTGGTAGGCCATCTCAGCAGAGATTTATTTCTCAAAAGGAGTGTCATACATTCAAATCATCAGGAAAAACAATGATTAAAGTGAAGGTTATCCATCCCTAAAAAATAGGATTGTGTTCCACAGATCTAGGGGTGTTTTAAATATATAAAGTGATGTTGATTTTTCCCTCGAGCATTTGATATCCATTATGTAACTGTTTCACTGTTAGGAGAACCGAATGTAATAAATAGGACATAGAGTCCTATTAGGAGTTTGTTTTCTTTAAGGATAGCTGTCCTTTTTCTGTTTCAAGTTAGTAGTTTCAGTTATGATAGGTGTCAGATTAGAATTCAAAGATCTAGCCAGCTAGGCAGATCATCTATATTGTAAATAATGTCTATTTAGAGACTAAACATTGAAGAGCAAAGGGTTGGATAATATTGCACCAAATTGTTGCTTTTATGTTTTTGTCCATTATCAGTAATATACAGTGACATTCTACTTCCAAACTTGAGATTCTCATGAGGTGTTTAATGTGTTGTTGCTATGTATCTTTATGTCTAATCACTTGTAGTGGATTTTATCTCTAATTACTCATAATTCATACTATTATGCTATGACTTCCTTTGGGGTTGAAATTACTGTGTTTTCCTTATATTGTGTGTGTGAATTATATTGATTAAATACCTTTATTTGTGTCAGCTTCCATGTGAAGAAAGACTGTCATTAAGAGTATTGATGTTGACTCCATAGCCCAATGGTAGCGAGCCTTGATTTTTCAACATGCAATCATACAAAAACCAACTTTACAATTCATAGAGAGTTAGCCATCTAGTATTAGCATTATTCAAAATCATAAACCCCCTTTGAGAGAGCCCTTTCAAACTGAAGAGGCTAATCTTCAATTAGAATTGGTTTGAAAGAGATACATTGAGTTGATTGATGAGTAGCCAATCAAGATCAATTTGGTGATAGCAGGGGGGACCAGTTCCTCCAACACTTATCACCCTCCAGGCAAGTTGTATCTCGGTCAAAGCATGCCTTATGTATTTTCCCAATAGCATCGATCAATGTCAGGGCCTGTTTTTTCTCAACCTGTTTACCCAAATGTTTCCCCATATCCTTTCCATCCTTATGCACATATTGGCGCTTTAGCCCCTTCCCCATTGTAATATTCCCAAATGGGGTAATGCATTGATACATAAACATAATATTTGTAACACAAAAAATGTACATGTAAGTCTATGATCAAAAAATATATAGAAAGAATAACTGAGCCATTTTATTATGTGTAGAAGATTTAGTTAAAATAGTGTACAAAATATGAGGTACTCTAGCCAAAGAGATGGCCTAGAATGACCATGAAAACATGCCAAAGTAGGCATTACGTAACTGGAGAGCTACTGGAAGAAAATACTGCGATGTCCCTTCAGCAAATAAAAAATATATGACTGGAGGCTGAAGAGGGAAATGCAGATCTACGAAAATCTGGAGCTCTAATGATTCCAAGATTCTAGATCTGGGCTCTATGATGGTAACCCAAGATAACCCAGAAAGAAAATTCCAGATCTATGAGATTGGAAATTTACCCTCTTGGGGTTTGATCCCTGGTCTGTTCGGTTATGTAGATCTAAAGCTAGATATGACAAATAGATGGCTGAAATATGTCAGACAAATAGATCTAATATTTGAGGGTTGATCCCTCCTTCATATCTACAAGCTAGGAGCTTAAGATCTTGTCTCTTCTTCCTCCTCCTTCAAGTTGCAGCAAATGAATATGCAGCTGCTACAAAAAATGCGTTGTACAAGAGGGAAAGACTCTATGCCTACTGAAATATGTTGCAATAAGCTCCAAGCTTATGTAAATAGTTATGGCAAGGTGAGGGGATGATCCCACATGGGATTACTAGCTAAAATGCTAGCAACTTCCCTTCTCCCTTGGATCTACAAGAATGGACTGTGTAATTCCTAATGGAAATGATGCTAATGGGAGATGAATAATAGTTGTTATGATTCCTGATATAGATCCAAAGCATTGGAAGGCTGTTATTGAAGCTCTAGATGATAAGATGAATCCTTCATTGACTCAAATATTAAAGGACAACCTCCTCCTCTCAAACTGATCTTCAAAAATGTGAAATTTCTAAATATGGATGTTCTACACAAAGTAGGAACAATATGGCACCAATTCCTGATGATGAATGTAGTGCAAACACTCTTCCTTAGAGGTACGATTCTTGCTCAGGAACACCCTATGCTAAACAACACTGCAGACTTAGCTAAACAACATAAGAGTGCATGGAATGTGAAAAGAAAACTCTATATCTAAATAGATCATAAATCAATAATAATCTAAAGCATGCGAGTATATGTTGCCTTAATCTTCATTATATAGTTTTTGAATCATCTCATGCCTTGGCTCACCTCATAAATGCATTGTACATTTGGACATAGGTCTCCATGTTGACTGCATTATCTCTTCATGATCTCCATCATGTGTCAATGTAATTATCACACTCTCCATCATGTGTGCATTAATGCACCACTTCCTCCATCATCTCATCATAAATGCTCTATGATATTACATTTGATTCCTTCCAAGATCTTAGTTGACATCTTCAACCTCCATGATCTATCTCATTAATGAGACACGATCTCCACTCCTTTCACATTAAGTAGTTGCTCCACTACTCCATTATGTAGATGTAGATCTGAAATATCCACATACACACATCAAAAGTGGATTTTATTTATATTTGGGTTTTGTGGGTCCCTCCACCCTCTTCTTTACTTAATTAATTAAGTTTATTAAGAACTCTAATATTTCAATTATCTTGTGGAAAAATTGGGAATATTATAGTACTCCTCGGAAAAATGTTGCTTGTCCTCAAGCAACTACAAAAGTGGATGCTACAAAAAACATCCTCCCTCCAAATGGCATCATCATATGGAAGGCCTCACCATCTATCACAATATGTCATGCAAGTCAAGCTCCAAAGCTACCTCTCTAGAATGTCTACAATGGCTTCCAACTAAAAAGTTAGATACCCATCCTCATCAACGAATCTCCAAGTGACAATCATATGATAACAAAAGATCTCCTCTACACATGAGATACATAAAATGAAGTGGTTCATTCCCAAAGTGGAAAGTCCCAACTCATGAACTATCTCTCCAACCCATGATACCTAGAGTAGATTGCATTTATCAATGCTCTCATCATTAGCCCTGTTGGCCATGTAGGAATCAAACATCACTTCAACATGGTGAAAAACAAGAAGTAGAAACATATGGGAAAACATGAACAATGTCAAACCATATTCTCCTAATAACAACCAACGTAGCCAAGCCTTCTGATTCCATGCTAGATAATCATGGAAGCAAACAAGAGAGCCATACTCTCTCAAAAGAATCCACCGCAACAATGCTTCTTGTTGCCATGCCAAATCTGCATCAATATAGATATGAGAGCCATACTCTCTCAATAGAAGCCACTACAGTAATGCCTCTTGCTTCCATACCATATCATCATTGTACCAAATGTAGTGGCCATATGCTCTCAAGAGAAGCCAGCTTAACAAGGAATCTTGCTTCCCATCACATCATCATCATACCATGTACAATGACCATAATCCCCCAATAGAAGCCAATGTTGTAAGGCCTACTGTTTCCATCCTCCAACAACGACATGAAATGTATCGGAAGAATTCAGTCCACACTCTCCCAATAGTAACCATAACAACAAGGATTCTTGCTGCCACCTTACATCATCATGATGCAAGTCATGGAGCAACAATATAGTAATGGACATGTGAAATTTCCCATCAACATAATACAAACAAGCTCCCTTATGCCACATCATGTGAGAGTTATACTTTCTCCCAAACCCAAGTACATACATGAACATGAGATACATCCCAAACATAAATACATGTAAAGACATGAGACATATCCCAAACAAGAGTAAATACAAGGACATAGGATATATGATGTGATGTCCAAAATCTCTCATCAACAACCAAAGTAACCATGCCTTTACCTTCTACATTCTTCCAGTGATGTGCAAGGCAAGAATCAGAAAAATATGATCCATTGGGTGGTAACCATACTCATCCAAGAGTAATCAATGTAGCCATGCTTCTTGCTAGCTTATCTCATAGATCTGCAAGTGGTTTGGAAACCCCTTTCTCCACATCATCAACAATTCATCCCAATGAGGATGATGGATCTCATTTTGCAAAAACTTGGTATCCTCCCATTGTAGGACACCAACCTCTTCAAACTGTTGAAGAACTTTGCACTCCATGATATGTTGAAGTGCAACTCCAATGAGATATCTCCATAAGATATTCTTCTCATCAGTGGCCCTCCAAAACCAATAAGGTCCTGGACCTGCTGCAGGTAGAAGTTTCTCTTCGAGCTATGATATGATCATTGAGAAAGTGTCATCTAGAAAGGAGAAAATATTCTGCATCTCAAGATGTCTTCCATCTATCATCATTTCCTCCATTGCTTCATGAATGAAGTTTCCATTTGATTTATCCATAAATAATGGGTCCTCTTCTTCTCACTTCTTCTCATTAATAATGTTGTAGATCTTCAAGGTGATATATGTGTTGTCTCAAAGCAAGGCACAATGCTAAACTCATAGCCAGCCATTGTAAATAGGATCATACTCATCCCATTTTCTAAAACTCCAAATTTCAACTCAAAGGGTAGAATGTAGTTCATAAATGACAAACTAGGATAGTTATTCATCCCTTCCTTGATTAGATCAAGGGTCCTCTGCATAGTGATATGATGCTGCTCCAAATCAACATATTGTTCTAACCCTTGGTCATGCATTTTTCCTGATGGCATGTCCCCATAAGTTTCAATAATATGTATTGAAATAATATGAGATGAAAGTGGTTGCATACCTTGGATAAAATGATGTGTGGGAACCTCTTGCAAGACCACAAGAGTTTCTCCAACTAGAACAATAGTCCCTCCAACTACTGGTAAGAGTGATGGCTGCCCTTCTACAAGTGTACCAGCACTGGTATATGTCTCCTCCTCATCATGCATCTCATCAATCATTCATGGGGCTCCAAATGTTAAGAACACGAGACCATCTTGCAAATATGCAAGTGATCCTCCTCTTGATGTAAGCACATATGCAACTGGTGGTGGTAGAGGCTCTTCCTCTTGAGTGATAATGAGAACATATTATCTTGAATCTTCATGCACTATCTCCTTGATGATGGGAGATGTCACTATGTGAGATGTCTCTGGTTTCTTTCTACCATACCTTTTCTTCAGTATTTGAATAAAATCTACATAAGCAGACACTTTCATGTGTCACAACAGACTGAACCACCAATCTTTTTCTTCACCATCTAGGTATAGCGTTGCAAACCCCACACCCTCTCTTTCTGATATAGGATACTTCAGAAAGAATGTATATAATTCTTCCCTCCAAGCCCTTAATGTGCTTGTGGAAGGTCCATCAAAATTAGGCAAGAAGAATCTATGCATATTTCTTCTATTGCTGCTTCTAGATATCCTCTCTTGTTTGAGTTGAAAAAATTGTTGGAGAGAGAGGTTCTCCTTCAATGCTCTAGGCTGCGACTTGTATTCAGACAGATATTTACTTAGGGTCTTGTGCCCCAAGCCTTCATCATATTCATACCAGTCATATTTTTCAAATAAAGTGGATGTAGTGGAATAATGTGAAGCTCTTTGTTTCTCTGGTCTTCTTTGTTGCTGAAAAGAAGTACAGGGACCTTATTCATCTTGAAACCTTCTTGAGGTTTCTCTTTGCCTTTATCTTCTTGTTTCATTAATCTACTTGTAGAGATCCTTCATAGATCTAAAGGAAGATGAGGCAAAACTTAATCCCTCCATAGTAGATCTCTACTATCTACTTTTCATATGTTGTTAGTAATGTCCACAAGCAGAGCCAAAGATCATGCTCTGATGCCACTGTAATATTCCCAAGTGGGGATAATGCATTGATACACAAACATAATATTTGTAACACAAAAAATGTACATGTAAGTTTATGATCAACATAGATATAGACAGAATAATTGAGCCATTTTATTATGTGGAGAAGATTAAGTTACAACAGTGTACAAAATATGAGGTACTCTAGCTAAAGAGATGGCCTAGATTGACCTTGAAAACATGCCAAAGTAGGCACTGTGTAACTGGAGAACTAATGGAAGAAAATACTACACTATCCATTCAACAGATAATTAATATATGACTATAGGCTGAAAAGGGAAATGCATATCTACACAAATCTGGAGCTCTGATGATGCCAAGATTCTAGATCTGGGCTCTATGATGGTAACCCAAGATAACCCAGAAAGGAAATTCCAGATCTATGAGATTGGAAATTTACCCTCTTGGGGTTTGATCCCTGGTCTACTGGGGTATGCAGATATGAATCTATATCTGAAAAATAGATGGCTGAAATATGTCATACAAGCAGATCTAAGCTTTGAGGGTTGATCGCTCCTTGCGATCTACAAGCTAGGAGCTTGAGATCTTGTCTCTTCTTCCTCCTCCTTCAAGTTGCAGCAACTAAATATGCACCTGCTACAGAAACTGCATTGTACAAGAGGAAGAGACTCTATTCATGATGAAATATTTTGAAATAAGCTTCAGGATGATGTAAATAGTGATGGCAAGGTGAGGGGATGATCCCTCACGGGATTACTAACTGAAATGCTAGCAAGTTCCCTTCTCCCTTGGATCTACAAGAATGGACTGCACAATTCCTGATGGAAATGTTGTTGTTGGGAGATGAATAATAGATGATCTAATGCCTGATATAGATCTAAAGCACTGGAAGGCTGATCTTGAAGCTCAAGGTGATAGGATAAATCCTTCACCAGTTCCTCAACTGAAATATTAAAGGACAACCTCCTCCTCTCAAACTGATCTTTAGAAATGTGCAATTTATGAATATAGATGTTCTACAAAAAGTAGGAAAAATATGGCACCAATTCCTAACGATGAATTTAGTGCAAACACTCTTCCTTAGAGATCACTCAAGGAAAGAGGTGGGATTCCCGCCCAGGAACACCCTATGCTAAACAACACTATAGACTTAGCTAAACAACATAAGAGTGCATGGAATGTCAAAAGACAACTCCATATCTAAACAGATCATACATCAATAATAATCTAAAGCATGCCTTCTGTGTTTCCTTCATCTTCATTATATAGTTTGTGAACCTTCTCATGCCTTGGCCCACCTCATAATTGCGTTGTACATGTGGACATAGGTCTCCATGTTGATTGCGTTGTCTCTTCATGATCTCCATCATGTGTGAATGTACTTATCACACTCTCCATCATGTGTGCAATAATGCACCACTTCCTCCATCATCTAATCATAAATGCTCTATGATCTTACATTTGATTCCTTCCAAGATCTTAGTTGACTACTTCAACCTCCATGATCTATCGCGTTAATGAGACATGATCCCCACTCCTTTCACATTAAGTAGTTTCTCCACTACTCCATTATGTAGATCTAGATCTGAAATATCCACATGCACACATCAAAATTGGATTTTATTTATATTTGGGGTTTGTGGGTCCCTCCACACTCTTATTTCCTTAATTAATTAAGTTTATTAAGAACTCTAATATTCCAATTATCTTGTGGGAAAATTGGGAATATTACAACCATCAGTGCCCCTACCTCCCGTGCCTTCTCAACCTCTACCATAGCAGCCACTACCTCCTCAAGGTTAAGTGTATGCTCAACAAAGCATGACTAATCCCCCAAATTCGAAGAAAAATAATAATGGGAAAGGAAACTAGAACCAACCAGAGCAGGGTAACTAGGGTCGCCAAGGTAATCAACCAAACACACCCCAAGGGAATTAACCTAACACCGCAAACCAGAAACATCATGATCAGCCCAA
The DNA here is from genome assembly GCA_034641835.2 of Pinus albicaulis. Lineage (NCBI taxonomy): Eukaryota > Viridiplantae > Streptophyta > Pinopsida > Pinales > Pinaceae > Pinus > Pinus albicaulis. Next base: position 1,040,855,576 of record CM076584.1, on the reverse strand, counting down.
GCAGAAAAATACCCTTCGTACAAAGAAACCTTGTTCATGTTCTGGTGTACATGACCATTATACTCATTATTGTCCCCTTTTACCCCAGATGAGCCAACTCTGGGAAGCCCAAGAAGCATCTAGAGGACAACAACCCACCACGTCGCTTCCTCCAAACACTGTGACAGCTCAACCAATTGTATTAACTAATCCTTTCCCTGAACAAGGATATGTTTCTACCAAACCACCTCAAGGTTTGTTCACTCCTCAACCTCCACAATCTGGTACCCCTTATTACCAGATTCTCATGATGAATTCTAAAGAGATCAATACCATTGATGTCAACCTTCAGAGCCGATCGTGCCAATATGAAAAGCAACCTACTACGTCTACAACCAATTCCCAAACCAAAGTATCCACAGAATCCATTCTGACACCAAATTTTCCTTTTTAGACCCCTCAGCCTAAGGCAGAGGCCATTCCCAATATCCCCAAAGGGCCACTACGTCGAAATTTTGATTCTGCCAAAGTCGCCCATGCTTACAACATAGTAGATGACTTGGCATAGTCTCCTGCCGCCATGTCAACGCTAGAACTCCTCCAGACATGCCCATCGCAACAAAAATATTTTTTATTTGCACTCGGTGTTGTGGATCCTTCAGATAATCATTTGATCGTCTTTGATGTTGACAAGTCAGAACATCCCCCTTTACCTTGATTCGTTTCCTTCCAAATACCTATCAAGATCCGTAATTCTAATGTTCAGAGATGTATCATTCATGAGGGGACATCCACCTGTGTGATGTCCGCCTATATTTTGAAGTAACTTGGATTCCCTAATCTATCCCAATCCATCATCACTTTGTGTGCTTGGGATGCTCACCCTTCTCAGCCCTTTGGCATGTTCCGCAGTTGTCGAGTCACACTTGTGGGAAAGATTTTTTTTATTGACATAGAAGTCATTGATTCCCCCTTGGATTACAAATGATCCTCTTGGGTTGTAGCTACACCTATGCAATGTCAGTTGTTGCATTTTTGGTTCACCATAAGATGTGCTTCCCCCATAATGGAAAGATCGTCACCATCAATCAGTTGACATATTACGAACCAAAGTCTCAAACCTCCCCTGGGTCCATCATATATTCCATGCCGATAACCAATCAGTCACACCTCTCACTAGTATTTCACCAGGAGTATATAAATATTCCACCTTACTTGGTTCATTCCCTAGTCCCCCCCTCTTATCGCTGAGCCCAGCTCATCGAGTTTTGGCATGTTGCAAGTGTCTTAGGCTAGCCAAAAGTGGCCTGGTATGACTAGCCAGGAGCCAACGCCTTCATAACCTGTTGTTGTTCACTCGACATAACTTTTGGTGTCACAGAGGTGGCTTATTATAGGAAACCTTAGTGCTTCTCATTTAATTATCAACCTGTGGTAAGTCCTCTTATTTCAAGAGTGTTAGCACAATATATGCAAGTGAGATCGACTGATAGTTACTCTATGTTGTTTATGAGAAAGGATTATCTAGTATTCTAAATTCAATTAACTTAAGGAGGAATGGTTTGGTATATTATGGCTAATTATTTTTCCTAGCTTAGAAAAGAGAAACTTATGTTTGAACAGTAGAATTACTATTTGAAAAACAACCTTAATGAATTGAACAACAATCTAAATGAAGTGAACAATAATTTAAATGAAGTGAACAACAATCTCAATGAAGTGAACAACAATCTAAATGAATTGAACATCAATCACTTATATAATTTTGCAATGGAATTCTCTTTGTAAAGTAACTAATTGACATTAATCAACAATTGGACGCCTTACTATGCTGAAAGGACAATTTAATCCGCAAAGACAAGTAACACTGAACAATAACTATTCTACGATTTGTAAATCGATTGCAAAGGCACTGGAAGAACTGGAAACATCTACTGGTGATGAAGCATTATTATAAACTAGAAAATATGAATGTGATTATTCTCAATCAAGGAACGCAAATGCTAAATAGCTCTGAAGAAAGAGAAACTACAACTTTATTGAGTGGAAAAGTACCTTACAACTGCATCAGGTAACTAGACATTGATTCTGTAACTAACACACAATATGGAAATTGGCAAGGAACCTCTAGGGGTTAGGCCCAGACCAATAGAAGCTCTAACGTAGTGAAAACCTCAAAATATAATTGTTCAAAACATCAAAAACTCTTTAGTACATCAAGGGATGTTATAGGAATGCAATTAAGTAGTTTGGTTCTGATGCGTCGATTACAGAAGGAATTTCCTATTCCTCTTCTACCCCCTATCTGGCTCGTCCCTAGTTCTTTTAAAGGCATTTTTGTGCAATGAGATAGTATTTCTCAAATGAAAACCCGCTGCGCATGGCTGTCGTTTGAGTTCTCAGGCTTAAATCCATCTATCTGCCTTCTGCCGACTTCTGGGAGTTATTGAGATCCCATACGTTTTTTTTTGTCGCCTTCCTGCATACAGAGATACAATAAGTCAATTTTATGTTATAGAAACATTCCTTTTGTCATTAGCCCAATTTCTCTAGTTTTCATAAATATTTATTTTCTTTATTGTGAAGATGAAGAAGAATTCCCAGAATTGTGACATAATTTGAAGTAATTATAGGGTGAAAACATACCTTAATTTAGGCCCAACATACTCCCCTGCTTACCTAATTGCATGTCCTCATGCAAACATATGGTTGATATGAAACTACGTTATGGAGTAGGCAGGGTAGACCTTTTCCTTGTATGCTCTGAAACACTATTTTTGTCTTATGATTGCAAAGGCAGCACTTGTGTGTCCTTCTGGTAATTCATAATTATGATTATAGTCCTCAGGAGAATACCAGAGGGGAGGGCTTCTGTATTTACATCCTAACCATGCAGGCCCTATGCTAAAGACGAGGTTACTGTATGAGAGGAATCTGGAGGCAACAACCTTGAAATTCCTGTAGCCAAATGGCTCCCTATTCTTTACGTTGTTCATGGAGGCCATACATATTTGTTTAGCTATTGCCAAGGCTACTTCTCGAATGTCCTCAAAGTATTCCTATCCATTTTCTATGATGTCCTTATGGATGGGCCCCAGCCTAGTCCTTAGACCTTGCCTTCGCATGAAGTTCTTTGCTGGATAAACAGTTGTAGGGATTTTGTAAGTTCCCCTCTAACCCACAATTCTAGGCCATGCTCTCTCTTTTGGAATATTTTATAGGCCTTGGCCCACTTAATCTGGTTCTTAGCAAATGAGAGGAAGGCTCGGAGCTGAACATATCCTAAAAAGGGACTAGGATTGTTGTCTGTGTCCCCTTCTAGAAAGAAATTGTGCATGTAAAGTTCACATATAAGGCGTTGTACCTGTTCATCTTGATCATTACAATAGTGGACAAACTCTTCTATAGTCCTGAAAGTTGTAGAATTTCCTGCCCTAACGGCCTTGACTTTCAGTAGTAAATATCGTTCTGTTAAGAACAGGGCATATTTGGTGGTCGATGCTCTGCATGATAGTGCATCATTATACAGAGAAAAAATTGTAGTAATTTTTTTCTTGGCTTGTTCCACTTGTTCTTGTGCCATTTTTTCCTTTTCCTGTTCCCCTCTGAGCTAGGCAAATGTTTCGTCTTCTGTGGAGGAGAGGTCTGTGAATTTCTTCAGTAGTGCTTGATATTCTTGTACTGGCACCACCTCCTTCCTACATTGTGCTAGCTCATTCTGTGCTTGTGCCATTTCATGATGCAATTTCTGATTAACATCTTTCTCTACTAGGTGGGCATAGGCAGGGGCTTCCTCTGTTTGGGTCCCCTTCTCTTCTGTAACTTTCTTCTCAGTTTGTGTAGAAGCTTCAATGGTGTTTTCTAGTTTTGTCTGAATTTCAGCCTCAGTAGTGTCTACTTGGTCAGTTTGAATCCCAGTCTCAGCAGTATCGGCTAATTTGGTCCGCACCTCAGCTTCTGTAGTAGCTACCAAGTCGGTTTGCATCCCAGTCTCAACAGTGTCAGCTAAGTCAGCCTATATCTCGGCTTCGACAATTTTCTCAAGTTGGCAACTAATTCTGTTTGAGTTCTTGCGGTGGTGGTTTCCTTCTTTGGTTTCCAGGCCCTTCTTTCCTCCTTCAGTTGTTTTCTTAGATATTTCACCATTTTCTTTAATCTTCTGCAGGCCCTGCTCAATTTCTTAATCTTCTTTTCAACTGAATTTTCACCTGTCCTGATTTCAGCAGGTGGTGGAGGAGCAGTATTCCCATTCTCAGGAATGGTGTTTCCAACCTCAGGGTTGCCTATGATGGTGTTTCTTATTTTATCTTCATAGTTTACTTCTGTATGAGGGTCCCAACTGGGTGGAGCAGTGCTACCTCCTGGTGTCAAAGGGACTGTTTCTGTGCTTGTGCTTTGCTCCATATGGACAATGTCACCTGACTGACTTTCTAATTCCATTATCTCATCTGCCTGCCCTTCACTATACACCTCATAATTATCAAGAGGGGACAGAGCCCCATCGTCCTGTGGTTCCTCTTGGTCAGGTAGTACTTCAGTGTGACCAGATTTGTTGGCGGTGGAAGACTTATCTAAAGGTTCCTCTTGCTCTTCTACTCTCGATGGGTTTCTAGATTTGTATTCTGTCCTTATCTATTCTAGGACTTGAGCTATTTCTTCCTCGAAGTCTTACAAGGATGTGTTTTGAGGGTGGGATGGTCCTGCCTCCTCCATGAGGTCCAAGGTTCCTTGAAGTTTTTGGACCATTTTTGCCTACTTGGTTCTGAGGTTGCAATTCAAGTCCTTTTTATTCTTGGTGTATTTACCCTGGGGAGCTCAATTTTGGTTTCGTCAGGGTTTATTTCTGGTTCCTGTGCATCAAGGTTAACAAAATTGTCCTAGGCTATTTTCTGCTTATCCAACTCATGAATGATGACTAGTTTAATTAACCCGTGGTTACTAACTACTAATTGGGGATTTTCGGCTCTTCTTAATTGAAAAACAGTATCATGCAATATGGAATGTAAGAAAGCAAGTGGATTAACTGAAATATTTTGCTTAAGTATAGCTAAGAATTTAAGCTGATGAGTTTTTACCATGCCCCAACATTTGTCACATGTAATGAACCTTTGGATGAATGCTGTCAGTTCCTGCCATGGCTGGTGTAGAGAGGTAGGGTTAATTCCTCTCCCTTTTCGCTCCAATGGCTCCTCCGACTCCTGATATGCTGCTACTGCCTCTCATAGGAGGAGATGTTTCTCTATCCATATTTCTCCTTCTGCTGGTATTCCAGAGACTCCAATAATAATTTCCTCTATGACTCCTATAATTCGACCCTTGATTCTGATCTAAACTTCTTGCAGATTTTGCAGAAACTCAATTGAAATTTCCATATAAAATGCCTCTAATTGGTGTACATATGTCAACCAACTAGCTTGCTAGAGGATGGCACTAGCTACATCTGAAATTGGAAAAGTTTACAGGGTTGTTCCGAAGTTAATTTCCTCCCATAGCTGATATGCTTTCTTCCTTTGATTGTATTCTCTCTCATCTCTATTCTTTCGACTGAATGTTGTATGCAAGCGAAAGAGAGATTGTGGTTCTGCACAGGTAACTTCATGCCTTAATTGCAGTGTTCTTCTAGTCTTATCGATGTGTCTAACAGTATTTGTGCATAAATCATGCATGCTTGCCAATTTAAGACCAACTACACCCCCTCCATTGAAGAAAGGGTGCCCACATCCTCAAGTACAAGAGGGATTTGGCCAATCATGAATGTGGATAGGGGAATGTCAGGATTTGGTAATAATGACCTGTACATGAAGGAGAAGATCGTGGCTTTCGAGCTTCAGGTGGTTGAGTAATTACTAGCATATGCAGTGTAAAGGTCAGATTTGGAAATTTTTCCATAATTACATCTTGTGCGGAAGTGACTGGAAAGGGAGAGGGAATAATATAACCATTATTACGATATGATGTCCTTCTTCAATGAAAAGTTATGATGGAAGCAAGAATCAAGACTGAGTCAAGTAATGATTTTTGCTGTCATCCCAGGGTTGAAATATGTAATCATATCTCTGTTAGTTATTCATGTGTTAGATTACAATTATCACTAATTCGAGTAATAGCTTACGGGAAAATAAAAATGGAAGATAAGGTGTATATAAGAGTAATTGGCTATTTAGGAAGCATACTTTCATACCATAAGAAGAGCCACTGCTGCTAGCAGGAGTTCATAGCCTCGACAAGGTTTCTATCTTAACCCAAAAGAATGGGCCGAGATCCTTATGTAAAAATAGTTATTCTGTAAATTTTGTGGAGAGATCACCATGCTGGTATGACAGCCAGATAACCATAGTGCCACTCACCAGAGTTGTAGCAAAGTGATCAGGTCGGCTCGTGATGAGGCCTCCTGTCCTTCAAGCAGTTAAGGTCATTACCCTGGTGTGGTGGCCATTGTGGGCATGTCAGTTGCTAAGCTCTTATGAACGTGGTAGGCTGGCTCGTGATGAGACCCCCTATCCTCTCTTAAAAATTTTCATGTAAGCACAATACTTCTTTTTTAATCAGAACATCTTGATTTATAAGGAGGTCACTGTGCTGGTGTGATAGCTAGATAGTCACAGTGCCATTCACTAGGATTGTAACAGAGTGATCAAGCCGGCTCGTGATGAGACCTACTGTCCTTCAAGCATATGAGAAGGTCATTACCCTGGTGTGGTAGCCATTGTGGACATGTCACTTGTTAAATACCTATGATCATGGTATTCTGGATCATGATGAGACCCCATATCCTCTTAAAAATTTACATGAACACATAATAGTTACTCTTTATACATGAAGGGAGGCTCATTAACTCCTTAAGAGTTAGGGATGGTGAGAGAAGTGGAAGAATGCCAATACAATTAATACCATTTATTCCCATTTCTTCATATTGGAGGAAAATATTTCTCGAATAGTGCAGAAAGATATACCATCATAAGGTCATGTATTGAATGATAACATATTTGAATTGGGGATGACTTAGCCTTTCATTCATGTATGTACAATGTCAGCTTCCTGTTTAAGGATTATAGTGGCAATGAATCATCATATTGGTAATTTTACTATTTCCCTCTCTTCTTCAACTACCATTCCCTACTTAGATATTCCTTTATAGCTTGGTGTAGATTAGGGGAGGGATGCTGGAAAAAGGGAATAATGGGATGAAAAAAAAAACAAGGTTATTCAATTTGAATAGTAGGGAGAAATAAAAACGCAAAACTCGATTGTTCAATCTAGTCAAATAGTAGTTGTTTGAGGATTGAACAATAGATGTTCAATTGGATTGAACATCAAAAATAAAAATGCAAAAACACGCATGTTCAATCTAATTGAACAACTGTCTGAGTATTGAACATCAATCATTCAAAGGTTGAACAGGCGAAAAAAAGAGAAAAATAAAAAAGTACAAACATGACTGTTCAATCCGGTCGAACAACAGTCATTCGACGATTGAACAGTGAGGGAGAAAAAAATGCAACTCATGGCTGCTTAATCCGATTGAACATCAGTTTTTCAATTGGATTGAAAAATAGTCATTTAGGGATTGAAAAAAAAAAAAAACCAGCACATAAACAAGGTTGTTCAATCCGATTGAATAGCAACCATTCAAGGATTGAACGACGGTCGTTCAGGTATTGAACAATGGAAAATAAAAATGCAAAAAAATGGTTTTTCAATATGATTGAACAACAGTCGTTCAAGGATTGAGTAATAACCATTTAGGTATTGAACAGTGGAAAAATAAAAACGCAAAAACACAGTTTTTCAATCTGATTGAACAACAACCGTTCAAGGATTGAACAGTAGTCGTTCAGGTATTGAACATCGGAAAAATAAAAACACAAAAACACAGTTGTTTAATATGATTGAATAGCAGCTGTTCAAGGATTGAATAGCAGTCGTTCAGGTATTGAACAACGGAAAAAAAAAATGCAACTCACAAGAAGATGAGAGGGGAACAATTTTGAGTATGAAGAATGTACAAAAAAGTAAGGCATTTATATACATTATTTACAAATGATGGTAGCGAACCTCTCATGTACTTGAGTTTGTGGTGTTATCACCCCCTTGTGCCACAACTTGGATGGTGCGATCATTTTGAACCTCTTGGAAAAAATATTCTTTTGTGAGAGGTTTGCCATAGAGGCATACTCTATGTCCGTTAACTCGAAATGTTGAACCAGACCCATCTATGGTGGTGAAGGTGAGCATGCCATTGTTGTGTACTTCTTGAATCTCATATAGACCGAGCCACCTTGTTTTTAGTTTTCCTGGAAAATCTTGGAATCTGGAGTCATAAAGGAGGGCCCAATCTCCTTTTTGAAATACTTTCTTCTTGATGAGGTTGTCATGCCACTTAGCTCGATGTTGTTGGATGATCGCTGTGCGTTGCAGGACTAGTAGTTGTATCTCATCTAATTTGTTTATTTGTTGGAGTCTTCTAGTTTGGGCTTCTATTAACTCCAACCCTACCTCCTGGGTTGTTCTCAGAGTTTTGATTTCGAATTCAATAGGGAAGATAGGTTCTCTCCCAAATACTAGTTGATATGGTGAGTATCCAGTGGTGTTTCGCCAGGTTGTACGATAAGCCCATAAGGCTTGCGGTAATCTAGTGGCCCAATCCTCGGATGTGCTAATACAGTTTTGGTAAGGATTGCTTCCAAGACTTTGTTGGTGCTTTTGACTTGCCCATTTTCCTACGGGTGGTAAGGAGACGTAACTCTATGGTTGATATGGTGATTCCTTAAGGTGGCTGTAATTTTACTACCTACGAATTATGCCCCCCCATCGGTTATCACTTCTCGTGGCAAACCGTACCACACAAACAGCTCAAAGAGAAAATTGATCACCGATTCTTCCATGGCTCTTGACAAGGCCACTGCTTCTACCCATTTGGTTACATAATCTGTGGCAAACAACATGTAGAATTTTTGGTTTGATGGTGGGTTGAATGGCCCAACGAAGTCCAGTGCCCATCATGTAAATGGTTCTACCACCAATTGTGGTTGTAGTGGCATTTCATTAGCTTGGCCTGGGAAGCCCATTCTTTGGCAGTTATCACAGGCCAAGACATATTTCTTTGCATCTTTGAAAATCGTAGGCCAATAATAGCCTAATTGCAACACTTTATGCCATGTTCTTCGTTCTGCGAAATGGATGCCACAAGGTTCATCGTGGCAAGCTCGTAAGACATCATAGATTTCGTCTTCTCTTATACATCTGCGTATGTGCATGTCAGCCCCTGTATGGAAGAGGGATCCACCGATCCAGGAAAACCTTGCGCTACGTTTTACAATTAGTTTTAGTTCCCTTGATATTAAATTTCTAGGCAGCTTCCCTACTTCCAAGTAATTTGTGACGTCTGCATACCATGATGTTTTTATTGCTACAACAAATAGATGTTCGTCAGGAAACTGATCATCGACTGCTAGCGTGTCATCTGTCTTGGGAACCCTGGATAGGAAGTCTGCAACCACATTTTCCTTTCCTAGATGATCTTTGATTGTTATATCGAATTCATGCAATAACAAAAACCAACAAGTTATTGTCCCATTTGTGATTGGTGTATTGGCTAAATATCTAATGTCAGAGTGATCAGTATATAGGAGTACTTGATAACTAGTTATATAGTGCCTAAATTTATTAATAGCATAAATGACAGCTAGGAACTCCTTCTCGGTCAAAATATAATTTAATTCGGTAGGAGTGAGGTTTTTGCTGATATAATAAATGGCATAAGGTTTTCTGTCTTCTTCTTGGCCAAGGAATGCTCCTATTTTTGTGTCATATGCATCTGAAGAGATGTGAAAAGTCAGTTTCCAGTTACGTCCTCATAGAATTGGTGCTATCGAGACTAGTTTCTTCAAATCTATAAAAGCGGTGTCATATTTATCAGTCCAATGGAATTCAAGGTTTCTAGTTAATGCATACAAAGGTGTGGCTATTTGTGAGAAATTATTTATAAATCTGCGGTAATATCCTGCATATCCCAAAAATTTGCATACCTCTGTTTGTGTATGAGGTGTAGCTAATAGAAGGATTACCTCTATCTTAGCCGGATCTACCTGTATTCTAGCTGCAGAAATGTAGTGACCTAGGATCACCCCCTCAGTCATCATTATGTGACATTTTTCATTGCTTAGACATAACCTAGTAGCAATACATGATTTCGACACCTTTTCTAATGTTTCTAGAGCTTGATCAAAGTCCTCCCCATATAGTGTGAAGTCATCCATATAGATTTCAAGCCCCTCATTTATTAAGTCAGAAAAAATGTTGATTATGGCCCTCTGAAATGTTGCGGGGGCATTACATAACCCAAATGGTAAAACTCTATAAGAAAAAGTACCCCACGGGCAGGTAAAGGTTGTCTTATCCTGATCTTCAGGAGCTATTTGGATTTGATTGTAACCATTGAACCTGTCAAGGAAGGAAAAGAACTGCTTCCCTACCAATGTGTCTAAGACCTGGTCAATGAAGGGGAGGGGGAAGTGGTCTTTCTGCATTGCCATATTCAATTCTCTATAATCTATGTAGATTCTCCATTTCCCATTCTTTTTAGGGACCACTACCAAAGGGGAGACCCATTTGATGTCTGAAATAGGATAAATGAAATTCACATCTAATAGCTTTTGCAGTTCCTCTCTTACAATTTCTTTTGAGTGTTGGTTTAGCCTTCGCTGAGGTTGTCTAATGAGACAAATTTCCTTATGGGTATAAATGTGATGGGTGCATAGCTGAGGGCCCAAACCCTTCATGTATGGGTAATCCCAAGAAAATGCCCCTTGGTAATTTCGGAGGACTTTTATGAGCTTTTTCTTTTGGCCATCATCCAAATTTCCATTAATATTCAGAACCTTTTCTGGCTCAATGTTAATAGGTATGTTGTTACGTACAATGGTTGTGGGAATATATTGATCTTCAATGTACGTCACAGGAACCTCTTGAGCTTCATCTTCCAGGACTGTTTTCAACATTTGGCATTTTAAATTTCCAGATGTGGGTGACTGACTCATAAAATTATTGATTACGTCGTCTTCAGTTTGATCCTTAAATTCGAGAGCTTCCACTAGTGTCAGAGGTGAACGAATGTTTTTCTCCCAGTACGTACATGGATGCTTGTGAATTCTTATCATGGGTAAGCTTGGTTTGGCAGGCAGATAAATAATGATATTTTTTATAGAATCTCCTCTAGTGATAGTCATGCTTCCTGTTTGACAGCATATTTAAGCATCGGTTGTGGCCAACCAAGGTCATTCTAGAATCAATGGGTGCCCATCCATCCTGTTCTTTGGATTAATAACTAAAACGTCAGCTGGATATTCCCAGGAGTCCACAGAGAGTAGAATTTCCTACACTATTCCTTCCGGTTTGATAACAAACCTGTCAGCAAGCTCCAACAATGTAGCCATAGGATCCAAAGCTGATATGCCTAGTTTTTCGTAGGCCCCAGTGGTCAGGAAGTTAACGGATGCCCCTAAGTTGACCAATGTGTTTGGAAATGAGTGGCCAGAGATTTTCACAATCACAATGGGATTTCCTAGGTCTTCATATTTCACGGGTGGTTCCTTACCCAGTAATAAATCGGATAGCGTCCCTACCACATGAACGGTGGGTGCAGCCTTTGTTTTATTTACTTGTTTTTTTCCACATAGCTCTTTAATTGTATTTGCATAGATGGGAATGTCTTGGATGGCTTGGAGAAGAGGAATTTTGATACAAAGGTTTCTCAATTCCCCCAGGATGTCAAAATCTGGAGAGATTATCGGTCTGGGTAGAGTTAATCTTTCAGGTAATGGAGGTGGGGACATCCTAAGTTCTTCAGGTCCTTGTTGATCAACTATTTCTTTATATTTTCCTACCTCTGTCCCTGTTATATTTGCTTGGCTAGGTTTTTTTGAGGTCTCAATTCAGGACTGAGGTGGATTCATGGCTTCTATAGGTAAGATAGTATGTCCTGATCTCAATCTTAGCTCGTTGCACTGCTTCTATTCAGTGCCAGAATTTGGATTTTCTATGATCTGAATTAGTTGAACTGGTCCATTGTTGTGATTAGGATTGGGTTGAGCTGGCAATTGAGGACGCATGACAGGCTGTGGGTTGTGCTGGACTGGGTATGGTGCTGGTGGTGTAGGTTGATTTTGGGTCCCTGCTCCCACTGGTAGGTTGGTCATTCCCATGGTTCGCTGCCAATTCCAATTAGTGTTTTGAGGAGGGGGGTTTAGCCACTAGGTTTGATATGGAACATTTTGAAAATAAGGGGGAGAAAAAGGAAAGTTCGGCCAATTATTCCCTGATGAAGGTTGTGTAGGCTAGGGTGGCATAGGAAACGACTAGCTTGGCCAAGTAGAAAAATGATTTTGAGTCTGCCAAGCTGTTGCAGGGTTTTGCTGGTTAAACTGTGGAGAAGAAAATAACTTAGGCAGGTCTTGTGGCATACCTAGTCGTGCTTTCCATTTTCAACGTTGATTCACTAAGTAGACTAGTTCTGTCTCTTCCTCTGCTTCCTTTTAAACTGCTTTCAGCCCAGGAAGTGAAGGACATTGGTCTGTGGTATGATCCTTAGTGAAAATGCCACAAGTCTGGACCATTTCTAAAGTACATTCCCTCTGGCTGTGCTTCTTTCGACATCTTGGGCAAAAGACGGCCAAGTTTTGTTCCGCTATAGATTCTTTCTGCTTGGCTTGTAAAACATCAAGCTGCGTTGTCAAAGTACCCAAGATGTCAGTTTTGAAATCTTCCAAAAGATTGCCAAATTCTTCTCTAGTTACGTTGCGATTTGACTACTTAAGATTTTTTTTTTTTAGAATCACGCCCATTTGGCCGATTGACACTACCCCGAGAGCATCTAATACACGAGGAAATAATATCATCATATTCTTCCTGGTAAATGTCTCGTTTTCCCATTATGTTAAGTGTGTCGATGCATACTTCCTTCATTCCTTTAATCATAATGGATTTTAAGATGTCTTTGGATAGTGTAGTATATGGACACCTTTGTAGATTGTATTGAAATCTTTCTAGGTACTCTTAATGTTTCGTTGTCTTTTTCAGACATGTTGAAGATTTCGTCTTTTAGGTCTTGGGTTCAACAATAGTCTTGATATTTGTTAAGGAAAATTTTCTTCATTTGGTCCTAGTTATTAACGGTTCCCCCACCTAATCCCATGAACCAGCGTAGCATTGTTCCCTTTAAGGTAGAGGGAAATAGTTTTAGTTTCTGAGGATCAGTGGTATAGTCATATCCCCTACATAAGACATCAAATTCAAATAGGAATGCATCAGGATCTTCCGTGGTCAATCCATGAAAGGTGGGAATGTTGTGCAAGGGAATGGCTTTCATAGAGGCGTCTGCAGCATGATCAACAATGGGGTATTCTAATGTTGATGTCTGCCTTTGATTCTGGTTTTGATTATTTACCATCTGATCAAAGAGATGCCAAAAATATTCGGGGATTTCTTGATCTGGAGTAATCCTAGTGGGCTTGGGAGGCGAATGCGGTGGAGGTTTTATAGTGCTTCCCTGATCTGGGATGCTGAGTACCTCTGTCTCGAATACTCTTTCAGGGGATTTAGGCTATAATGTTTCTATTTGAATTCCACCAGTATTTTCTCCTTTCCCTTCCTGTAAGTTGCAATAACCTCCCACTCTCGAAGGGTCAGTGCCTATATGATCAGTAGTCTGAAGGCTTCACTCAGATCCTTCTGTCTCATAGTGAATCTCGGCGTAGGCTACAGATGGTGAGGCTATCGCCTGAGGGAGTGTGATAGGAATTTGAATGGAAATAGTTATGCGTCCTATATATGCATGAGATTCAACTTTCTTAATGATTTCGTCTATATATGTTGTTCTTCCAAGGATCATCGGTCCTTTGGATTGAGAGGATGTTTGCAAATGATTTCGTATTGTTTCTACCTTTTTATTCCTAGTCATAAAACAAGAGCACCTATTCTACTGGTCTTTGCATGATTTTCTGGCTACAGGGAAAGCATGTTGCTTGCCGGTACGTAGGTTCTTACCTCTCGTTTTCAATACCCAATACTTCACAGCAATGGAGAAAGATGAATAGAGAAGATCACTCTTAACACTCTCCCTGGAAATGAAGCTAGAATGTTGGTGTCACAGAGGTGGCTTATTATAGGCAACCTTAGTGCTTCTCATTTAATTATCAACCCAAGGTAAGTCTTCTTATTTCAAAACTGTCAGCACAATATATGCAAGTTAGATCGACTGATATTTACTCTATGCTGTTTATGAGAAAGGATTATTTGGTCTTCTGAATTCAATTAACTTAAGGAGGAATGGTTTGGTAGATTATGGCTAATTATTCCGCCTAGCTTAGAAAAGAGAAACTTATGTTTGAACAACAGATGACGGTTTGAACAACAACCTTAATGAATTGAACAACAATCTTAATGAAGTGAACAACAATCTAAATAAAGTGAACAACAATCTTAATGAAGTGAACAACGATCTAAATTAATTGAACAACAATTACTTATATAATTTTGCAATGGAATTCTATTTGTAAACTAACTAATTGACATTAATCAACAATTGGACGCCTTACTGTGCTGAAAGGACAATTTAATCCGCAAAGACAAGTAACACTGAACAATAACTATTCTACGATTTGTAAATCGATTGCAAAGGCATTGGAAGAACTGGAAACATCTATTGGTGATGAAGCATTATTATAAACCAGAAAATAAGAATGTGATTATTCTCAATCGAGGAACACAAATGCTAAACAGCTTTGAAGAAAGAGAAACTTTAACTTTATTTAGTGGAAAAGTACTTTACAACCGCATAAAATAACTGGAAATTGATTTTGTAACTAACACACAGTATGGAAATTGGCAAGGAACTTCCAGGGGTTGGGCCCAGACTACCAAAAGCTCTAACGCAATGAAAACCTCAAAATATAATTGTTCAAAACATCAAAAACTCTTTATTACATCAAGGGATGCTACAGGAATACAATTAAGTAGTTTGGTTATGATGCGTCAATTATAGAAGGAATTTCCTATTCCTCTTCTACCCCCTATCTAGTTCATCCTTGGTCCTTTAAAGGCATTTTCACGCAATGAGATAGCATTTCTCAAATGACAGCCCTCTGCACGTGGCTGTCACTTGAGTTCTCGGGCTTGAATCCGTTTGTCTACCTTCTGCCGACTTCTGGGAGTTACTAAGATCCCATATGTTTGTGTCTGTCGGTTGTCTTTCGTTTACCATCGGTTCAGCTGCTCTGCCTTCCTACATACGGAGATACAATAAGTCAATTTTTTGTTATAGAAACATTCCTTTTGTCATTAGCCCAATTTCTCTAGTTTTCATAAATCTTTTATTTCTTTATTGTTAAGATGAGGAATAATTCCCAAAATTGTGACATAATTTGAAGTAATTATAGGGTGAAAACATACCTTAATTCGGGCCCAACAATAACCATCAGAACAATATCCTGAAGGACCTTATCCTTCTGTTGTTGTCTCTCCGAATGTTTTTCAAGGAACAGTTCCCCCAATCCTTGACCATTTGGAAGTCATTCCACCAGGCCATTAAACTTCTGGTTAGATACTATTTTTAGCTCCCCCATCTAGATTAATTTCTATATTGTACCCTGGGGATCCTATTCTAGTACATTGATCCCCCAACAAACACTCCACTTAGTCAAATTAAACCATATACTGCTTTGACCCTGGTTCAACTAGTCGCAATGACCCCTCCCTTTGCTTCAATTCCATAGTAACCTCGATAGGAATCCACTCCTGTTGTGAAAGAATCTGGTGAGGGGGGGAAGCCAAAAATAAGGAACCTAAGGACAAGTATCCCCAAATAACTCCAGCTCCACCTAAGCCTTTGAAGCTGACATCTCCGTGCGCTTTATGTGATGTTTTTTGGCATTCCACCAATAACTATCCCGAAACTCCTCGTCTCAAACCCATGTTCAACGAAACATTTCTTGAATATGACATCCTAGAGGTCCATGTTACCTTACCTGAATCAACCAAGAAACTCAAATCATTGCGCACAAACCACCCTTATAATTTGTGAGACCTTTACAACAACTATTCCCATCATTTTCCCCATCTCGACAAATTTCGTGATACCCTTATGGAAATTCGCGAAATAGAGGCCACTCATAGTGGTTCATCAACTCCTATATTTTTGAGTTTTGTGTCACTAGAACCAAGGGATAGTTCTGCACCCATTGTGATACCTCCCCCCGACATCAAGATCACAAAATATTTGGTCACTATTCTCTATCTATCATCATCCATGAGATCCGCAGAGGAAGACCCCTTTGGGGCTTCCCATTCTATTTTGGTCGAACCTCCCTCATCGAACACCTTGGTCTCAACATCAATAGATGTTTCATATACTAGCTCTCTGTCTGCCCTTTGTAACGATGCATATGTGAACCATATTTCACATGAAGATGCGCCAGGTAGCCCCACTGCATCAAGTGGTCTTCCTTCCACCAGTCCTCCCATATTCCATTATGATGAAGACATTATGGAAGCCATAACCACCCCTGACTTTCCTTGGGATGATATGCACCATCGTTCATACCTCCTTCCATAATAGACCCATGACCAGTATGATGTGGAGTCGAAAGACTTCATTCATAATGAAGTTGATTAGTTTAGAAATCTGATTCCTGCACCACATGATTTCGAAGAAGGAAACATGGCCAATATCTCCTCTACCATTAAAATAATTTTTTTTGATAAACCATGGATAGAAGAAAAAATTACCTTGGGGGCACATTGAAAGCTGGAATAAATTGAGGCTTACACCAAGCTATTCAAGGAATTATGTGATGTTTTTGTCTGGTCTTATTCTGAGATGCCCGGACTTGATCCCGCCATTGTTGAACACAATATTGATACATGGCCCAATGCCAATATTGTCTGTCAAAAGTTGAGACCCATCAATCCTTGTAGATGTGAGGCTATCAAAGTTGAAATCGATAAGATCAAGCAAGCTAGTTTTTTCTATCCTATTGAATACACTACATGGGTTTCAAACTCGGTCCCTGTCCTCAAGAAAAAAGCCACCATTCGTGTATGAACTGACTTTCACTACCTGAACAAATCTTGTCCTAAATACAACTTCCCCACACCATTTATTGACCAAATCATTAATGAGTGTGTGGGGCATGAGGTTCTATATTTTATGGATGGATTCTCTGGATACAACCAGATAATTATCCATTGTGCTGGTAAGTTGAAATTTTGTTCATTAGTTTGTGGGGAAATTTTGTTTATAAGGTCATGCCTTTCGGTTTAAAGAATGTCGGAGCCATCTTCCAAAGGGCAATGTCTTACTGCTTCCATGAATTGGGTCATATTATCCTTGCTTACCTTGACGACTTCACTACTTGTTCTAGGCTTCGGGCGCAACACATTCATGATTTGGGTACCATTTTTCTCCGATGTCGCAAGTATAATATCCACCTAAACCTATTGAAGTGTCTCTTTTGCGTTCTTGTTGGCCATATTTTGGGCTTCATTGTGTCAAAAGATGGTATAAAGCTTGATCCCCTCAAAGTTAAAGCCATTCTTGAGATGCCCATTCCTTGTACCTTGCGCCAGTTACAAAGCCTTCAAGGCAAAGCCAACTTCCTTTGTCGGTTCGTCCCTGACTATGCCACCACTACGCATGGGTTTCTAAGACTCACTAGTAGAAAATGATGAAATTATTGACTAGGTCACTAAAAATGTTAGTCACCGCAGTTATTTCAAGTTACTACTAAATTTGAGCAATTTTAAGTGACCAAACTAAAAATGACTAACTTAAACGAATAATTTAGTCTGGAATAAAATATACGACTAGATAATAAGTGATTAAACTAAAAGCGACTAACTTAAATGAATAATTTAGTCTAGGACTAAAATATATGACTAGATAATAAGTGAAATAATTAATAATGATTAAAAAATGACTATTATAGTCTATGAATAAAAATATGACCAAATAAAAAGTACAAAAATTATATGAATTAGTCATTTATTTTAGTAATTTTTAATTGTGTTACTCTGGAAATGGAAAATTTCAATTTTGATACCGAAGTGTTACATTTCACTACAGGGGTATCTGAATCCATCTGAAGTGTCAAAATTTAGAGACAAAGCGGTCGTTGAATCCATATATGTAGAATCTTCATTAAGGTCCAATGATGAGGCTCCATGACCCAATTGTGGTGTGCAAAACATCTGAATGGAATAAACCTCCCTCATAGAGGCCAAAAAATATCCCTTAGAGAATATAGTTAATGTGGTGATTTGAAGCCTTTTTAATGGCCAATGATTATTTAGGACTTAAGTCTATTTTTGTTTATTTCCTTCCTTGGCCACAATAAAGGCCATGATACCTATTATTATTATGAAAAACATACTAAATGCACATATTATCAACTATAAGTTTTTTTCATGGAAATTTAACATGACCTATTAACCTCTAACACTAACTTAAAAATAAAACAATTATAATCTATTTACTAGTATTAAAAATAAGATAATTTAATTCATTTATCTCTGATTTTTAATTAGTGCAATACTCATGTTTACAAAATCTACCATTCATAAAAATAAACTATGATACATAATCACCCACAACATGTAATCCCTTATATTTACACTCGCCTACTCCAATCCTTTGTATAACTAAGAGAAAAGAAAAGAAAACTAAGAGAACGACCACAACAGAGAGCCATCACCATCATGATAGACCATAAACAAATAAAACCAATAGAATATCTCAATTTTTTGCAAAATATTCTCGCATTATCACTGAAATACAATGAATTATTAAAATTTAAATTAAGATATTGTTGTGCCCTAATGTGGATGTTATCAAAAGTATCATAGGGTGGGGAAGAAACTGAAGGAAGCATTTTTAATATCACAAAATAAAATATTGATATATGTTTTTGTTGAAACTCTGTAATTTCATTGAAGATGATAATTTTTGGAAGGAGCTTCCAAAAATAATGCTCAAGTCCAGTTGTTTACCCAATGTATTTAACACCCATTTGGCTATTGTGAAATCCCAATTGGAGTTATCCTGAATTGAACGGGATACGATAGATGGTTATTTTACTGGTCCACGAAGTTCGCAAGAATTTATGGTCTCGATGGTGTATTACTTTGGGGGAGAGATATGGCATTGAAGTATTTGGATGAATAAATTCATTTTTTGTTGAATATAATTTATAGAATATGGGGGAGAAGGAATTGAAGCATTCGATACCGAAAACATTGGGTGGCGGTGGATGTTGCGACATCAATCTGAAATGTAGGTGCATGTGGAGATGGGATTCTCTTGCTCATACGTGCATGTCATCGCTTACCTTTATCTTTTTCCTAATGTCATTTCTAATTTTTGGGGATTTTAGGATGTTCTTACTTGGCTTACATTCTCTCCTTTTGAGAAATATCCCATAATACCTTTTGGTTGTCGAGAGGATAATGAAGGATCATGGTCTATTAGAGTTTATCATGGAGGAAATACATTAGCATTTCATCCTATTGAGGAGGTAAACAATCCTTTACATGGCATGCTTAAGGTCCTCTTAATTGAATTTTCCTAGTAGGGAGATGACTTTGGAGATTTATGAATAACATCACTAATGAATTCATAGTATGAAATAACTAATTTCTTAGCTTATCAATCTCAACACGAAGGAATTTTGAATGATAGAATCTTGACCTACCCTGTTTCTAATCCTATATTTAGATGTTCATCGTCTTCTGATAGTAGTTACTCGAGAAATTTTGCGGAAGATCCTTTTCTCTATATTCAGGTTTTTCTTCTTCATTTCAATAGAGCCATCGTAGTTTCTTGTTTTGGGTAATGGTGTCTAAATCCTGCAAGGTCTTCATATTGGATAATTCAATGTTTTAAATTATTTGAAATGGATGGTGCCTTTTATCTCTTGGGAACATATTTTTCATGTTTTTTAGAACTAAAATTTTACATTCTTGCTAGCACCCTAATTTTCATTTTTTTTCCATAATATTCAATACATGGTATGTATTACTAATTTTATCTTTGTTAGTAAGGAAATAGTATTTTCATTTCAAAGCGATCATCTGTAAAGGTTCTTTCAGCTACAAAATATAAAATAGGAATTTTTATTTATCCCTGCTAACTTCTAGAATATTTTCAGCCTAAAAGCCAGAGATTAGTAGTATGTTGACTATAAATCCCTAATAAATCATATTTCTCATGCTTGGATCCATGCGTCAACACCATTGATACAAAATTACATGTAACTATTCATTATTAACAAACAAACTTAAACTAAAAGATAAAGCCAAAGACAACACAAATTTTCTTTCTTCTGATAGTTCTTATCTAGTACCTGTGGATCTTCTTGTTTACTAACTTCTTAATTGTTGATGAATAGATGAGAAGACTCTACAGTTTCTTCTAGGTGGGACAACTAGAGACATCGTTCAGCTTGGTTTGCAAGAGGTGCACCATATTTGTTAGAGATTATGTACTTCATATCAATTATACCCCTTGAATATGATGGATGTGTAAGCCATCTATCCCTTATTCCACCAAAATTACTTGTAGCCTGCTACAGATGTTAAAATTATGGGTCGTCATACTTTCTTTTAGCTATGCAATATTCCTATATGAGATGTCATCATCAACTTTTATCATATTCCAAAACTTTTCGACTTAAATTCCTGATTCTGGAGGACCACAAAGGTCTCTCACAGTTCAACTTCATACCATCATCAATGATATGATTTAATTCTTTAGATACTACTCCATAGCTCTAAGAAAGTCCATACATTTTTACAATCTACACATAATATGTTTTACTCGTTTAACTAATCCAACATTATGGTAGGTTGGTTCTTCTATCTACCACTGTGAATGTGCTAAGAGGAAGTTTTCATCATTCTCTTGGAGCTCATACTTAGACAGAATAATGAGGACATATAAAAGTTCTCCATGATGTGACACCTATTTCTTGTCAAAGTCCTCCATGAGGTGACACCTATTTCTTACAGGCTTTGGTAATAAATTATGGATCGTGAGAATACATAGGGTGGTATGGAATTTTTTCCTTGCAATGGCCCTTGATTCTTTTATGTCAAGTGACATTCACTTAATTTTGGATAATAGGATTTTAATAATTACCACTAGCTTCATCCTCTCCTAAAATTTGAGTGAGGGAGGATGGATGGGGTTGCTAATTCATGGCTTAAGATGAATTGGAAAGGATGACCAGTTGGACCTCCAACCAATGCCTCTTGAATGATTTTTATCAACTCTAATAATTTTAAGGTTCTCCCTCTCAATGGATGTGAGGATGAAATTATTTTCCATGTCCCTTGAAGATGGTTCCTATGAATGGTTTGTGACATTTCTTGTCACATTTTTTAGCACATGTGAGGATCAAAGTATTCTCCATGTACCTTGAAGATTATTCCTATGACTGGTTTGTGACCTTTCTTGTCATATATTTGAGCAAATTTTATGACATGAATAATTGTTTCTATAAGAAATGTAGAGTTAAGATATATGGAAAATACATCCTAGCTTCTCTATCCACTGTCAAGAGCATGAAAATAAAACAATGGAGGAATTCAACAAGAGATTCAATAAAATAGTCTAGAGACTTGATTGATACCTTATCCCCTTTGAGCATGCATTGATATTGTGCTATTTTGAGCCATATGCAATCCAGATTTATGCAGGAATGTGATAATATAAAATAATAAAAATAAACACAGAGATGTGGCAACTACAAGTCTCTGAACTATGTTACAATGAGGCTCAAAGGCATATTTATTTATGAGAAACAATGGAAAACCCTAAACATCCAAAAACCTAACCCTAGGAGATGAAGCACCAAAAATATGGGGCCCATTAGGGAAAATTGGTACATCAACTTCCTGAGAATGTAACTTTGGCATATGATCTTTGTTTGATGTGCTCAATACCTTGTTAGAAATATACATATGAGGAATAGAACTTTTATGTGAGAAACATCAAAGAAACTTCAATGTTGCTCTTGATTTTCCTAAAAGACGTTGTTTAGGTCCTCAAAATGGCTCTGGAAGTTCAGGACCCAAAAAACTACTAAAAATAGTAATTTGTGGTGTGTTATCACTCGAATTGAACCTCATGCTGAAAGAAGGCAATTCTGAGGTAACCTCAAACCACGCTTAGCCAAGTAGCTAGCCCTACTAGGCCAGGGGAGGGCTCTCTCCGTATATATCACAGTCAAAATAACTGAGGTAAGAAGATATTAGGCTAGGTATAGTAGCTTAGGGTTTTTTATTTTGATTTTTGTAGGGTTTTGCTGGATCAAGAGGAGTCAAACAGCTAGGGCAAGGATATTAGGTCAACATTTTCAGGGTGTTCTACGGGGCAAGGTAGGTAGAAGGTTTTGAAATTTAAAGTATTTTCATGGTGAAATTAATAGACTGGTGAGGATTTAGGAAGAGCATATGAGACGAATTCTCCCTAAACTGAAGAAAATAAACAAATTATGAAAAATTCCCCAAAACAGAGCATGAAAACATGAATTTTACCTTTCAACTTGAAATTAAGCACATCATAGATATGAAAATGGTTTATGAGCTTACAATACATTCATATAAATTGTCACAAATAAAAAAATATTTCAAACCATTCATACCACATGGATCCCAAATAAATAGTTGTAAATTTATCATTAATGTCCAGGCCAAACTGATACAAAATTGTGTCCTTGAGATGCCAAAACTCCAAGTGAGTCCAACCTATAAAAATGACTGAGAAAATACATGATATAGACCTAAAAACCACTCTCCCTAGCCGCAGTGAGACGAATCCATGAGATAGGGATCAGTTTCACCTACTCCCAAACAAGAATCTGAAGACTAGGAAAACTGAACAATTTGCCTCTAAAAGAGAGGAAACTGATTCATTTGACCTCTAGAGGAATTAAATGATGTATCTACCCTAGATAACAATAAAAACATGAAATATATATTTATATTTACCTTTTACATCAATAATTTTTCATTTCCCAAGATAAAAAGTCAAAAAGCCAAAATATGTTGAAGATGATGAAAATGACATTTTCCTAGCAAAAGTGCAGCCATGACAGAAAACATAGCCTCTATTGCAAGCAACTTTTGGAGGCCTTCTTAGTGTCCAAATTGGGCCCAGGATAGCTCGTTGGAAATATATTGAAGTATAATTTCCAAATATATATATTTTTTTTCTCATTGGATTTTATCTGACCTGTTAAAAGTTTATTTTACCAAGACTGGTCGAAAAGTGTTGAATGAGGATGCAAAAATGCAGATTGATGGTGCAGGAAACTTTTGGAGGTCTTCCCCAACTCCAAATTGAGATAATGATAGCTCATTGGAAATCTATATTTTTCTAGTTTTCATTTGACTTATCAAGCATGTCATTTGGACACTCTGGCTATGAGAAAACATGATTTTCCCAAGGTCACCTGAGAAGTGCATCAAAGCTCTTGTAGCACTTGTATTTTTGACATTTCTCCCAAACCATGATACCTGTGTAAACAATGAAGGATTTTTTTCTTCTTGGGCCTATTATGGACAAACATCTCTCTCACGTTTGTCAAATTCATCTCTGTTTGGTTAGAAACATAGTTTTATGCAAAACCGGTCCTATGAGTGGCAAATGGCTTGACTCTTGGAAAGACTT
The DNA here is from genome assembly GCA_034641835.2 of Pinus albicaulis. Taxonomy (NCBI): domain Eukaryota; kingdom Viridiplantae; phylum Streptophyta; class Pinopsida; order Pinales; family Pinaceae; genus Pinus; species Pinus albicaulis. Next base: position 1,040,831,875 of record CM076584.1, on the reverse strand, counting down.
CTCAAAAAATTATGGAGACATGATGTTTATGAGCTGAAATTACCTCATACTTACTGATATGACATACCTCATGCCTTCTCTGTTCATATGCCTATTTTTAGTAGCAAACCCTAGCTCAGTGGGAGAGGAAATTAGGGTTTAGTGCTTGTGAACTATGATGACTTGGGCACCCTTGGGAAAAGACAACTCCCTTTGAAATTTGATGTGTTGGCATGTAGATTTCGGAGTTCGAAGCCTTTTGGAGACTCAATACTTATTACATTTGAACTGACTGAAGCAAATCATGAGTTTATTCTGGGTCACCTTCACACCTTCTGCAGCCCTTTATTGAAAATGAGACAATGCAATGATTTGACCTAATGAAACCCTAGTGACCCAATGAGAAATGAAAGAAATTGACTCAATGACTGACTTTGACTAAAAGTGGAATGAGAATAGACTTGTATTCAGCATGATGAATACATGCAAGAGGGTTAGTAGGCATATACTTGTGAAGTAAAATTGAATAGTTGACAAGGACAACCACCAGTGGAACAGTTTTATATCATGACCTTGTTAGGATCCCATGATTTGGAAGATTTGCAAAACAAATGACAGGGTAACATGGAACCAAGCTTTGGAGTCCGAGGACCTAGCCTTCCTGGACTCAAAGAGTGATCTCTCTATTGGGTGTAAAGGATGTGTTCTTTTCTCTCTAGGGTTTTGATTTTAGGCTAGTTGTTAAATGTAGGGTTTGTTGATTGTTTTGGTTGGGAAAGATGGTAAAATGAAATAGGTGGAGTGAGAGTATGTCAAAGCCATTGGGTTATTGAGTCAAATTAAAGTCAAGAGTGTCTAAATGATGAAACAGAGTGTATTACAGGGCTGATTTAGCAAGGTCAATGGATCCTTAAAGTGATGTATGATGTGTAGTGAAACATTAAGTTTGGGAAAAGAATAAGAGTTCTTACACATATATCATCTGAAGCATAACTCATGAGGTAGGGAAAAACATTGATCTCATTGAACAATACTCAAACTGATAGACATATAAGATGAACATTCCAGTGAAACATAGAAGCATTAGAACTCCTAACTTTAGAAATTCACCTTCAGATTTTGGGAAAACATACAAGATTTAAACAAATAACTTAATTTTTGAAGAGGGAACTCCTAAAAATCCTATTTAAAGCTATTGGGAACTCTAAAACAAGTTTTCAAGGATGGAAAAAGGGCAATATCGAACGAGAACTCTTTGACTTAACCTAACAATCAATATTTCACAGAAAGGCTTCAAGATAGGGTTTTGAAAACTTCAAATAAGCAGGGCATACCGTGAATCTTACTTGTAAGCTATCATATTAACCATACATGAAACAAAAAAAAAAAAATTGGTGGACCTAAGAAGGAGTAAAGAATTCCTTAAGATGGCCAAAAGAGAAAACATAAAGGCTATAACAAATAGGAGGACTGAGGCGCCTCAAAGAACATTTCTCAACCTATACTTTTATGTTTAATAACAGCTAAGAAACATGAAACATAATGATAACAAAGGAAACAATAGACAAATTAGGAAAAAATCACCATTCACCAAGCTATGGCATCCTACAAACAAGCTTCTCTATCATCCAAGCAAACAAGCCATTCATCCACTTCTAAAACCAATTTATTCTCCAAGCTCATGAAGCCATGTATATTTCTCTTGAAGATCATCAAATGCCAACAAAATACATAGGGGCCTCATGCTCTATTTATGGAGAAAATGAGGACTAAAACCCTAAATGTGGTAGGAAAATGTCAAATATAGTCATAAATATCATTTATGGCCAAGAGACCATGCAAGGCCCAAGGCACATAATATCCCAAGAAATAAATGCTTAAATAAATATTTGCACCTAATTCTAGCTTAATTTGCCTCAAAAAACTCAAAAATATCTATTTTCAATAATTGAGTGTGTTTTGTTGACTTTTGGTCCAAAACACACTAGGAAGCCTCTATGCATAGCGCCACTTCAACAGAAAATAGGGTCTCTTGCAGCTGAGTTTTGAACCCCATCTCGACACCGGATTTGGCTCCATGATGGCCCGTTGGAAAGCATAATGAGTCGAATTTCTAGAAATGATTGAGTTGTGCTAATTTGATGTCATTTACCTATTCTAAAATCAAATCTCTCAAAATTTCTCTGTGCGCAGCGCCTGGTCTGAAAATGAGCCAGAAAGGTCAAATGTTTGATGTTTTTTTACCTTTTGAGGGGGTAAAAGTGCTCCAAATGATCTAAAAATTGGTGAGAAGACTTTTGGTGATGTGAGAAATAAAAAAATGCAAAATTTGAGAGCTGAGTATGCACCAATTGTGTTCGTAGTGCCTAGGGTGTTGCGCTCCGAGGGTTCAAAATTTGGAAAAAACAAAAGATTGTCCAATTTGCCTCAAAATTTGTGGAGAGGTCTCTCAAGAGGTTTTGAGAAGCCTATGAAAATATTGAGTTATGCCTCCAAGTTTTTCTTGGTATTTAATTTCTTTGAGTGATTAATTTTCAATGAATTATTTGTTTCTGGCACTGCCATCATCTTCATTGGTGTTTATACCTCTAACTGTTGTCCCACTTTTACCTGCTACTTAGGCCTTCAAACTGATCATCACCTCCTTTACTTTCTTCTCTTTGCTTTGTCCTTCACTAAGGCTCTCTTTTGGTCAATTTCCTTCACTATTATTTTGAGTTCCTGAGACAATAATAAGTTGATTAATGTTATGACAGTCATGACAGCTGTCATGACTTTCAATACTATTTTCTAAGATGTCTTGCTTATTGATTTTCCTCTCTGTGCCTTGGACATTGCCTTCATTTTCAAATTTTGTTGCAGCCTCATCAATTTCTTGTGTTTGATCTTTTACTTCCTCATCATATTAATTTTTTTCTCTACTTATCATCATCTTCAGTCATGTCATCACTATCTGCATCACTATTGTTCTTACTTTCATGTACAAGTACTTTTCCTCAAGTTTGTCATGTGAACTTTCTTGTCGGTTTCTGCCTCCTTGTTGCTCATAAAAAGAAACTATATTTTACTTATTGTTTTCAGCATTCCCACTATCCTTTTCTGGTTCTTTATTGTTTGTAATATTCCTAATTAGCCAAGATAATGGGAATATTCTATTTTGCCTTATTTTGTTTTGCATTTCATGATTGATGAATAAATTGTAAAGGAGGATATGTAAAACTCCTGAAAACCATGAATAAATCAATGCCTATTTGAATAGAGACATATTTGGGCCATGTAAATAAAACTTGGTAGGTGTGAATGGGTTTAAATCACAATATTGGGTCAACTTTGACCAAGTCAACAACGCAGTATAGATGCATTGAACCTCCTTGAGGGACAATGCAGTTCTAGAATGAGATTCTAAATGTGAAAGGGGCTAAACTAATGAAGTGGTTTAGGGTTTGGCAAGACTCCTATCTTATAAAAGGAAGACAAGGGCAGCATGAAGGGGTTGAAGACATTGTTTCTGAAGGTATTGTCTGTTTAGACACTCCTCTCTGGGGATTTCCTATTTAGGATTCCCACCTCCTTCCTTGAGTAGCTCTTGGAGGAGACTTGTTCCATATTTTCCACTATCAGGCTTGGGCCAAGCTTCACCTTACACCTACAGCGCTGATCCTCTTGAGGTTTGGGTTGTCCTTGTGAGTTGCAGCAAGTGGAAGTTCTAGATCTACTCAGATCTAGGTGATTCTAGTGCCTCTTCTCAGTGAGTGTGTCTTTTAACCTCCTGGAAGAGTGCATTAGCTGATTGAGCTTCATATATAGACCTTGGCATCATGACAAATCATTCTCAGAGCCTACAAGATAGTTCCTCTCCCTAGACTACGTTATTTGCAAAGGAGAAGTTGCAGGGTGTTTTGTCTGCACTTTGGAGGAGAGATCTCTAGTGTTAGGATTATTCCTCTCACTGTGGTGATCCATGGATTGGAAATCCAATCCATGTTGTTTTCAGATCTGATCTACTGCATATGTTATGATTCAGTAATTTTTTGAATAATTATGTAGATCTGCTACTTCAGATCTTAGATCTATTCTTTGTGCTTCATTTTCTGCACAAAACCCAAAGGGGAATGTATAGATGAGATTTTCCTGTACACAGATCTGCTCTAGATCTGAGTATTAATAAACTTCTGCTTTAGCCTAATAAAATAACATTTTTGAGTTTATGCAGACTTTTTCCATGGCTGTAACACCTCATTTCTGAGGATTTTTCTTGTATAGTCTCATTTTTTCTCTTGTATAATGTATGAGCTGTAATGTACATCTGATTTGTTGTTATACATATGAAATTTGATCCTCCATATAATTCTACTACTTTGCTTTAGTGGATCTGCGTTATTTCTATAGCAGTATTTGCATATAGTTGCAGCCCCTCTCTTTGGGTGCTTTTCAGCTAGACTAGTTTGTGGGAGATTTGTTTAACCCACCTAGTTTGATTTTTTTTTCTCTCCCTTTGGATATAGATATTAGATGAGCTAATATAAGGGATCCAAGAGCTCTAAACTCATTTCAGTGCACATAATTCTTAGGAGTGCATTATTCTAGTAGGCTTGTTGTGCAATCCCAATTTTGGGATATTATAGTGGTATCAGAGCAAGATCTTTTGCTCAGTCTGTGGGCTTCAAGCCAAAGTGCTATAAAGAAAAGAGAAAGGTCCGAATTATGAAGAGGATGAGCTTACTTTTATCACTTTTCAGATCCAGTAAGAACCTCTACGAGGAGGTTGAACAAGAAGAAGAGAGAAGGAGCAATGAAAATCCTAGAGAGTTTCGAGAGAAGGAAGATCTCCCAATCAGATCTACAAGATCTATACATGAGGAAAATTCTAAATCCCCATCTCATGGATATGTGCACTCAGCCATATCACCAAATATTCAACGTTCTGTCAGTGATTTTTTCATGAAGAGGAAGAAAGGAGGTGCACCCAAGAAGGAGACTCTTTGAGAGTATTTGCAGGAGTATGAAGCCCAATCTAAGGAGTTCAGACATCACTTGAACTTCGAAGGATTTTGCAAATTCAAGGAGAACAAAAGCACAAAGGAGGAGCAGCCTGGTGAGAGTAGATTCTTTCTATCTAATTTTGATGGGTCACCTAAATGTCCAGTCAGGGCTTGGGTGGAGGAGCTAAGCAACTTTGTGCAGCAGCATCAAGTCTCAGAAAATGAAACCATCAAAATAGCAGCACTGCATTTTGAAGGTAAAGCATATGCTTGGTGGTTGTTTGAGTATTTTTCCTTAAGGAATTCAAATACACCTACTTATGAAAATTTTATTGCAAGATTAATAGAGAGGTTTGATGAGACTTCATTTGTGACATCTCCTAGTAAGGCTATCAAACCATATCAAACAAAAATTTTGCATGAGTTGGAAGGGTCTATGAATCCAACTTCATTACTAAAAACCATGGAAGAAGGTGTAAGTTTGTTGGATGCCTTGCCATGGGCAAGATCTCCATTTGATGAAGGGATCTCTTCTCAAAAGGAAGGCATGAAGATTCCTCCTTCAATAGATGATCAAGATCTAGGGTCTCTTGTTGATGATGAGGCAATTTCAACTATTGAAGAGGAGGAGGGGGAGGCAGGAGATGATAACGCAGTCACAACAAAATCACCTCAAGCACCTCTTGATTGGAGGAAAACTAAAGTGTTCTCTCAACTATGGGTAGCATTTGCATACTTGGCTAAGGAGGGAGCCTTGGGAGAAGCTAGCACAGTGCAGAGAATCTCTCATGAATTCAGAAGAGAGGTGAGCAATCTCCTGAAAGGGGCATTGTTGTCTTCCACTCAGTTATCAGCATTGAGGAAGGAGGAATCATAAGTCTATGATGGCATGGACACGAGGACACATGGTAACTCCATATATTTGGGGCAGCCCATGGTACCTTCATTCATAAAAGATATTTCTGAACATGACAAGAGAATGTTGACTCTCTTGCATGCATGGGCGAGATCAAGGAAGTATTGGAGGACAAGGACTTTCCGAGGGGAAGTTGATTTCCATCTGCTTCAATCTTGTCTTGGGAAAGATCAGCTACAAAAGAGGCAACAAAGGGAATATTATAATGCTCCAACATGTGATGTTGACATCAGGAATGTCGAAGAGGGGAGCCATGACATGACAGGGGCTGCATTTCAGAATTCTACAGTGCTGTCATTTTTGGGAAGCCTGGATCCTTATTTCGATTCGCAACTCATGATGGAATACTCCAAGGACCTTTTCACCTATGGGGTTCTTGATGGGGAGGTAATGGATGGGAGGTTTAACATAGTTGATGGAGTCATTTATTTCTATAATCTTATTTATTTGGTTAGAGACTCCAAGCTCAAGGAGGGACTACTAGATTCCACCTATGAGATCCTAGTTTCCAAACCCATTGGCTTCATTAGATCATATCATACTATCTTAAGTGGATTCATATGGGAAGGTTTCAAGGAAGAGGTGCACTCTCATATGAAGATGTGCATGGATCACTTGCTAGATGAGGAGGAACATAGCTCTTGGGAGGGGCCATCATTCACACCTCCTTGCTCATTGAGTGTGAGAGGGGACTCATCCATGAGTTACCTCACTAATATAAAACAAGTATATGGAGGAACTTGTCTTTCTAAACATTATGATGTATCTCCTATATGCTTATATTTTTCTAACACTCATTTGCAGAACATTGCTCCAAGAGGGGGCATTATTTATGATGGGCTTCATGGGCCACTCAAGGCCATGAACTATGTTGATGCAGGTCATCCCTTGGAAGCTCTTGGGAAGTTATTATATCCCTCATGGTGTCATTCTTTTACACCAAATATGATACACCTTCTCCAAGCATTCAAGAGGGATGGGGTAGAAAACAAGTGTTGGGGAAGGAACTTGTCATCTCCTATTCTATGGTAATTAAGGGTAAAACTGCGCTGGTTGCACATGAGGAAACATCTTCCTTCTCCTTTATCATACATGTCAGCTAGCATGATTCTAATCATGATTCCATGTGTTGGTAATGTTCTTACTCTGGGGAACATGGTTGGAGGAGTGGCACATGTGTGGGATGTGTCATTGGGGAGAGGAGTCTCCCAGTCTTTTTGCACTACATACTTCGATGGGAGCATGAGATATGATATGGCCACTATGGTAGACCACTTGTCTCTTTGTGAGGTGAGCCATATGCTTGTTGGGGACATGCCTCTCCTATGTATTGGGGGGGAGTTTTTATATGGATTGCCAAGCTGGGAGGTGATCCACTTCATTTGGATGATAGCATGGAGATGGGAGCCTTTCATGGATGATGAAAATCGCCATGATTTTCATCACTCCTACCTTGAGGGGGCCATGGATCAACAAGAGGGTTTCCAAATAGACCTTCCATTCTTTCATGAGGGGAGCCATTGGGTTTATTCACCAAAGGCCAACTTGCACACTTGGGAGGGACCATTGAGAGATGAAATTCCTGCAGAAATTTTGGAGCAATGGTGGAGACTATTGGATGAGGAGGCCACAAGAGGAGGAGGGGATATTTTGTAGCACTCACCTTATCAGTTGCTTGAGGACAAGCAACATCTTGGAGGAGAGGACTATAATATTCCCAATTAGCCAAGCTAATGGGAATATTCTATTTTGCCTTGTTTTTTTTTGCATTTCATGATTGATGAATAAATTGTAAAGGAGGACATGTAAAACTCCTGAAACCCATGAGTAAATCAATGCCTATGTGAATAGAGACATATCTGGGCCATGTAAATAAACTCTAGCAGGTGTGAATGGGTTTAAATCACAGGATTGGGTCAACTTTGACCAAGTCGACAGTGCAGTCTAGATGCATTGAACCTCCTTGAGGGACAACGCAGTTCTAGAATGAGATTATAAATGTGAAAGGGGCTAAAGTAATGAAGAGGTTTAGGGTTTGGAAAGACTTATATCTTATAAAAGGAAGAGGAGGGCAGCATGAAGGGGTTGAAGATATTTTTTCTGAAGGTATTGTCTGTTTAGACACTCCTCTCTGGGGATTTCCTGTTTAGGATTCCCACCTCCTTCCTTGAGCAGAACTTGGGGGAGACTTGTTCCATATTGTCCACTATCAGGATTGGGCCAACCTTCACCTTACACCTATAGTGTTGATCCTGTTGAGGGTTGGGTTTTCATTGTGAGTTGCAACAAGTGGAAGTTCTAGATCTGCTCAAATCTAGGTGATTCTAGTGCCTCTTCTCAGTGAGTATGTCTTTTAACCTCCTGGCAGAGTGCATTAGCTGATTGAGCTTTAGATCCAGACCTTGGCATCAGGAAAAATCATTCTCAGAGCCTACAGTGCAGTTCCTCTCCCTGGACTGCATTATTTTCAAAGGAGAAGTTGCAGGGTGTTTTGTCTGCAGTTTGGAGGAGAGATCTCTGGTGTTAGGATTCTTCCTCTCACTGTGGTGATCCGTGGATTGGCCATCCAATCCATGTTGTTTTCAGATATGATCTACTACATATTTTATGATTCAGCAATTTTCTGAATAATTCTGTAGATCTGCTACTTTAGATCTCAGATCTACTCTATGTGCTTCATGTTCTGCACAAAACCCCAAGGGGAATGTATAGATGAGATTTTCCCGTACACATATCTGAATTAGATATAAATTTTTATGTACAGATCTGCTCTAGATCTGAGTATTAATAAACTGCTGCTTTAGCCCAATAAAATAGCGATGTTGAGTTTATGCAGACTTTTTCCATGGCTGTAGCACCTCATTTCTGAGGATTTTTCCTGTATAGTCTCATTCTTTATCTTGTATAATGTACGGGCTGTAATGTACATCTGATTTTCTGTTATACATCTGATCTCTAATCCTCCATATTATTCTACTACTTTTCTTCAGTGGATCTACGTTATTTCTATAGCAGTCTTTGCATATAGCTGCAACCCCTCTCTTTGGATGCTTTTTAGCTAGACTAGTTTATGGGAGATCTGTTTAACCCACCTAGTTTGATTTGTTTTTGCTCTCCTTTTGGATTTAGATCTTAGATGAGCTGATCTAAGGGATCTAGGAGCTGCAAACTCATTTTAGTGCACATAATTCTCAGGAGTGCGTTATTCCAGCAAGATTGCTATGCAATCTCAATTTTGGGATATTATATTGTTAATGTTGTTTCCTTGCTCATTATTATCCATATCACCATCTTGACTAGATGCATTTATGAGAAAAAAATGAAACAGGTAGGTTCCTTTGTAGAGAAAGCAAAGGTGAAGAATATGAATGAGGGGAGGTAAGTGAGTGTGAGGTGGAAAGAAAATTCTGGTGAATGGAAGCTTGAGATTTTGTATGCAAAAAATGGTTCTTTGCTTGATGAGAAATTTTAATTTTAGGGAGGAAAGAATGAGAGATGGTGAGGGAAAAACTTTTAGAAATGGAGGGAAAAATGAAGTAGGTCTAGGAAAGGTTCAGTGTAATGTTCCAAATTTTAGCCTCAAGCTAAAATGGAACATTATAGTGGCATAATTTTATTTTTGTTTAATAAAATGGGTAAGGAGACCCCCTAACCCGTTTTGATGGGAAATAACACTCCTTGTGTGAAAGGAGAAACAATGAAGTAGCTGAAATAAACACCTAAAGGTGTGAACATGATGAGGATCACCTTGAGTTGGCCATCTTTGACCAAGTCAACAACGTTGCCTTAGAGGGTGGCTTTCATTAGAAGATAACGAAAATTTTGGAGGGAAAGCATTCAAAAGTGAATGCAAATCCTAATTGTGGGACCTATGGTGAAATAGAGTTCATTTTATTTATAAGAACGAAGGAGCAGCTCATTTGGATTATGCTTTGATTCAGAAATTTCGTGGTGAGGCCAAGGACTTGCACATCCGGGCTGTTTAGCAGGATTGCAGTGCTCTTCAGCACTGGGGGTGTTCCCGGGTGGGGATACCCCACCTCTTCCTCATGGGAGGAGAAGATTTGAGATGCATTTCCTCATTTTGGCATTTGGCCAAGCTTACTCCTTCAGTTGCAGTGTTTTCCTGTAGCAGGTTGGTGTTGTGTAGCTGGGGTAGTAGCAAAGGAACTCATAGAGTTCTTCCCTACTTAAATTTTCAGAGGAGGATGGGTTTACTCTTTGGAGGAGCTGTAGAGAGAGCTCTTGGACTTAATTTTAGATCTGTGGCATCAGGCCACTCATTCACCATCTCCCACTGCGTAGTCACTTGGAGAAACTGCGTTATTCTATGAGGGCAATGTTGAGGGAGATTCTTGTGCTCATCAGGAGGAGTGCTTTGAATGAAAGGGGATCAGCCCCTTTTTCCTTGAGGATTTCAATCAGAGGAGGGCACCAATATTCTAGATCAGCCACAGCCTCATGTTCATTGGTTCCAACTGCAGTGACAATTTAGTTGTCACTATTGTATTTTGTCTGGCATTTCTAGCAATCTCCTTGAGATTGGCTAGAAATCCTATATTCAGCCCATTTTCTCGTGTATGAGAATTTCTTTGTATTCCTTCAGCTCTATCATCATTTTTTATGTATTCAGCAGCTGCGTCTCTCATAGAGTCTGCGCAGTTATGGTTTTCCGGCATTTCTGTGTAGCTGCAGCTACTCCGGCATTACATTGTCTATTCAATGGAGATTGGTTCTAATGCTTGAGGGCTTTGTTCCTCGTGATATTTATGTAAAATATTGCTGATATAATAATAATATGATGGTTTTAGTATTTACCCTCTTATGATTCATTCAGATGTGCAGAGTTCCAGATTTATGTTTTGTGTATTGTTGTAGCTCTTTCATTAAGCATTGTTGTAGAGACCTAGATTAGGGAGATCTAAATAACCCATCTAGTGTTATTTCTTTGGGCTCATTTTCTGTAGGGGATTTATATTATACATTTTCTAGGGCATCCCAGTGGTGGCTTGCCTTATTTATGCAGCAAATTCCTTATACAGCGTCCTCAAGGACCTTGTGGCAGAAATTCCCGAGGTGGAATATTGCATATCCATAGGTAGAGTCTGAGAAGGGCCAGCTAGCCTCAGGATTTATCCCTTATCTAGAAGGAGTCATATCCTGTAAATGCCCCATCAGTTAATCTCTGAAATGGACTTGTGATAGCTCACTGAAGAAGGAATTGGAATATCTTGAGATATTCCCGTTGGAGCAAAAATTTCCACATTTGGGATATTACATTCAGATTTTTTAGGAGAGGGCTTAGCTTGCATTGGGTGTCCTTTAAGAAAGGGATAACTATCCATATTGCAAACCCTACCTTAGAAAGTCAAAAATTTGATTTTCCTAAAGATTTAGGGTTTGACCCATTCTTAGGGTTTTGAAATTATTCTTTGATTATGAAAGGAAAAATCACTTGGGGGTTGAAGAAGAGGAGACCACCAACCTTGTTTCTTTGACTGTGGGAGAATTGGAGGAAAAAATGTAAATTTTGAACCATTTTGGAGCAAATCTCGGCAAATTTTGTCTGTGCACAGTGCTTGTCTGATTGCATGTTCACGTTGGGTCGGCCTGTCAGAGCGCAGCGTCAGGTCGGAGCACAACGCCTGGTTGATTTTTTGGGCAGTTGGGCAGTTTCCTGAGCCTGTGCATAGCGCCTGCCCAGGTGCGTAGCACCGAGCTCCAGGTGCGCAACGCAGTGTTAAATAACATTGCGGCCACCTCTTCTATTTGTAGCACTGAGAGCCAGGTGCATAGCACCGGCCTCGGTGCGCAGTGCCTGAGAATTTTCACCAACTTGCGCAAAAAATCTCCAAAATCGCTCTCAACGGCTTGCTTCCACTAGCACATTTGGTGGAAATTTCGACACTTGGTTCTGACACTTTTGACCAAATGTTGGAAATTTCCCCAAATTTTTTCAACTTTTTCAAATCCCGCCTGAAACCGTCGCTATACCGATGTTTAAAGACAAGTATCGCAATACCAACACTTAGACAAAGTGTCGCAATTGCGACGTTTGGAGGAATCCGTCATAATTACGACAGTTTTGGCAATAACGTTGGAATTACAATGGCATAGAGGAAAGTGTCACTATTGCGAAGTTTGAGGAAATATTCATTATTGCAACAGTTCAGGCAAAGGTGTCGCTATTGCGATAGTTTCGGCAAAAACATTGCTATTGCGACGATTTGGGCTAAGTGTCGCTCTTGCGAGGGTTTGAGGATATCATCGTTATTGCGACAGTTCAGGAAAAGGTGTCGCTATTGCGACAGTATCGGCAGAAACATCACTATTGCGACAGTTCAAGCAAAGGTGTCGCTATTGTGACAGTATCAGCAGAAACGTCGCTATTGCGACAGTTTGGGCTAAGTGTCTCTCTTGCGACGGTTTGGGCTACGTGTCGATTCTAATTCACTCTCTAACTGACTTTCGACATATGTCAACAATGATTTGATATTATTTGAATTAATTAGGTTCAGTTCAACACTATTGCTATAACATTTTTATGTGAGGTTGTAAGCCATGAAACTTCGACCATGTTAAGGATAATTTTTTTTGAACATCTAGTCCAAGCGTCAAATCTTTGTTCGTTATATTTTTAGAGATATGCTCTAAGGAAGTTAGGGTTTATGTATGCTCTAGAATTATTTCTCAAATCATGGTTAGCTTGGTATTTTGGCTATCTTCTCATCTGGAAATTTTTAAGCTATGAAATCTTCATACATGGCCCGTTTGCCGTTTTCTACCTTGTGTCTCCAAGTGGCTGAGTGCGTCGTTTCGCACCGTGTGACGCCGCATGACCAATGGCACTCGGGTCGGGCCGTTTCATTCAGACGACCCGTTTGCTGTTTTCTACCTTGTGCCTCCGTGCAGCTAGGCACGCCATGTGACACCGCACGACCAAGGGCGTCTGGGTCGGGTCGTTTCGTGTGAGGGCATCCGTGTCACATTTGCTAACTTGTGACTGCTCTGGTGCCAGCTTGTGCATGTTCGGGCATCCCGTTTACCATTTGCTACCTTGTGTCTCTATGTGGCCGGGCGTGCCATGTTGCTCCGTGTGATGCCGCACGACCAAGGGCACCCGGGTCTGGCTGTTTCGTGCGAGGGCGCCCGTGTCACATTTGCTAACTTGTGACCACCCAGGTGCCAGCTTCTGCACGTTCGGGCGGCCCATTTACTGTTTGCTACCTTGTGCCTCTGTGCGGCCGGGCGCATCATGTTGCGCCGTGTGATGCCGCACGACCAAGGGCGCCTGGGTCTGGTCGTTTCGTGCGAGGGCGCCCGTGTCACATTTGCTAACTTGTGACCGCTTGGGTGCCAGCTTGTGCACGTTTGGGTGGCCCGTTTGTCGTTTGCTACCTTGTGCCTTTGTGTGGCTGGGTGCACCGTGTCACGCCATGTGACGTTGCACGACCAAGGGTGCCCAGGTCTGGCCATTTTGTGTGAGGGCGCCCGTGTCAGATTTACTAACTTGTGACCGCCTGGGTGCCTTGTGCACGTTCGAGCAGCCTGTTTGCCTTTTTCTACCTTGTTCCTCCGTGCGGCTGGGCATGCTGTGTCGCGCCTTGTGACGCCAGACAACCAAGGGCACTCGGGTCAGGCTGTTACGTGTGAGGGCGCCCGTGTCAGATTTTCTAACTTGTGACTGCCCAAGTGCCATCTTGTGCACGTTTGGGCGGCCCGTTTGCTATTTGCTACCTTGTGCCTCCGTGCGGCCGGGCGTGCCGTGTCGCACCATGTGACGCTACATGACCAAGGGCGCCTAGGTCGGGCCATTTCGTGTGAGGGTGCCCATGTCATATTTGCTAACTTGTGACTGCCCGGGTGCCTTGTGCACATTCAGGCAGCCCTTTTTCAATTTGCTACCTTGTTCCTCCGGGCAGTCGAGCGCGACGTGTCGCACCTTGTGACGTCGCATGACCAAGGGCGCCCGATTCGGGCCGTTACGTGCGAGGGCGCTCGTGTCAGATTTGATAACTTGTGACTGCCCGGGTGCCAACTTGTGCACGTTCGGGCAGCCCCTTTTCTGTTTGCTACCTTGTGCCTCCCTATAGCCGGGCGCGCCGTGTCGCGTCGTGTGATGCCGCACGACCAAAGGCACCTGGGTCGGGCTGTTTCGTGCAAGGGCGCCCATGTCAAATTTGCTAAGTTGTGACTGCCCGGGTGCCTTGTGCACGTTCGGGCGACCCGTTTGCCATTTTATCCCTTGTGGCATCGTTCGGTCGGGTGCGCCATGTCGTGTCATGTGAGGTTGCCCGACTAGGCGCGTTTGGGTCCGGCCATTTTTTTCGAGGGCGCCCATATCATTTTTGCTAAGTTGTGACTCCCCAGATGCCTTGTGCATGTTCGGGTGGCCCGTTTTCCATTTGTTCCCTTGTGGCATCGACATTCGTTCGAGCGCGTCATGTCGCGCCATGTGAGGTCGCCCGACCGGGCGCGTTCTGGTTGGGTCATTCGTTCGAGGGCGCTCGTATCAAGTTTTCTAAGTTGTGACCGCCTGGGTGCCTTGTGCACGTTCGGGCGGCCCGTTTGCCATTTTCTCCCTTGTGCACATTCGGTTCGGGCCATTTTTCTTGAGGGTGCCCGTATCAGTTTTGCTAAGTTGTGACCGCCTGGGCGCCTTGTGCAAGTTTGGGTGGCCCATTTTTTGTTTGCTCCCTTGTGGGATATTCATTCGGTCAGGTGCGTCATGTCGCACTGTGTAAGGTCACCCGACCGGGCGCGTTCGGGTCAAGCCATTTCGTTCGAGGGCACCCTTATCAGTTTTGCTAAGTTGTGACTACCCGGGTGCCTTGTGCACATTCGGGCGGCCCGTTTGCCATTTTCTCCCTTGTGGCATCGTTCAGTCGGGCGGGCCATGTCGTGTCGTGCGAGGTCGCCCACTGGGTGCATTCGGGTCCGGTCGTTTTCTTCAAGGGCACCTGTATCAGTTTTCATGCTAAGTTGTGACTTCCCGGGTGCCTTGTGCACCTTCATGCGGCCCATTTGTCGTTTTCTCCCTTGTGGCATCGTTCCGTCGGGCACGCCATGCAAGGTCGCCCGACCGGGCGCGTTTGGGTCGGGTTGTTTCGTTCGAGGGTGCCCATATCAGTTTTCATGCTAAGTTGTGACCACTCGGGTGCCTTGTGCACCTTTGAGTAGCCCATATGTTGTTTTCTCTTTGTGGCATTGTTCGGTCGGGCGCTCCGTGTCGTGCCGTCCGAGGTCACCCGACCGGGCGTGTTCGGGTTGGGTCGTTTCGTTTTAGGGCACCTGTATAAGATTTTCAAAGTTTTGACTGCCCGGGTTCCTTGTACACATTCGGGCATCTCGTTTGTCGTTTTCTCCCTTGTGGCATCATTCGGTCGGGTGCACCATGTGAGGTCGCCCGACCAGGCGCATTCGGGTCGGGTCGTTTCGTTCGAGGGTTCTTGTATCAGTTTTCATGCTAAGTTGCGAACTGGCTAAAGCCTCGACACTTTCAGAGCATCTGGAATGACCTCTCTCTCTCTCTATCTCTCTCTCTCTACCCTCCAATCCTCTCACAACTATATCCCTCCCTCTATCCTTCTTTCTGCCCCCCTTCCATCTTTGAGTCACTATCTCCCTCTCTTACCCTTCTCTACCTCTCTCAATTCTTTCCCTCTCTCTCTCTCTCAGTTGATCCATTCCTTATCTCCCCTCTCCTTTAGTTTATCTCCATCTCTCCCTTGTGACTCCCCTTTTCTTGCCACCTCTATCAATCTATGTCTTTATAATTATTCCTTCTCATATATATCTAGAGTTAATCTATATCATGACATATTGGGACCTGTGATTGGGTTAATTCCACCTTGTTGGAAAGGTTAAAATGTGCACAAACAGAGAACAATGAAACTATCATCTTAACCCCTAACCCCTTAAACACTAATTCCCAACACCTAACCCATTTAACCCCCTAAACCTCTAGTAAACCCCTAACCCATTTAACCTGTAAACCATAAACCTCTAAACCCTTAACCCCTAACCCCTAAACCCTTAACCCCTAACCCACTTAACCCCCTAAACCCTAAACCTATAAAATCTTAACCCCTAACCCCTTAAACCCTAAACCATTGAACCCTTAACCCTAACTCCTTAAACCCTTAACCCCTAAAACCTAACCCCATTAGCCCCTAACTTCTAACCCCTAAAATCCTTAACTGCTAAATCCCCTAACCCCCTAAACCCCTAACCCATTTAACCCCCTAAACCCTAAACCTATAACCCCTTAACCCCTAACCCATTTAACCCCAAAAACCATAAACCTATAAACCCCTAACCCATTTAACCCGCTAAACCCTAAACCTATAACTCCTTAACCTCTAACCCATTTAACCCCCTAAACCCTAAACCTATAACCCCTTAACCCCTAACCCATTTAACCCCCTAAACACTAAACCTCTAAATCCCTAACCCCTAACCCCCAATCCCCGGCTAAGCCCTCCAAATTCGAATTAGCTTTGAAGAAGTAATTGTTTTCTTACTTCTGTCTAATTCACTATATAATCAGATCATGAATGTGAGAAGGCTTCTGGTTGTAAGCATGGTTGTGGTATGTTGATGTTCAGACGAAAACTACAACTTGTAGCCCTTGATCTGCTAGGGGCCAGTTACCTTGATATTAACGGTGGTGTATTCATACTCCTTCTGAATAACCAATAAAGGGTCAAGGAAATTGACCAATATGTTGTCAAGTTTTATCTTATCCATCTTTGGGGCAAGCTTCTTTTCGGCTAACTCCACTGCTTTTGATCTCAATTTTTCCAATTGCTTCCTTCTCTCATATGATACCTGAGCCTTTTCCTTTCTCTTCCCTTCTAATCCTGTAATAGTGTCATAGTGATGCCAGCCAACTTCTTTGGAAAGCCTTCCTAGCACACAATACTAGGTTATGAGGGTATCATGTGTTTGTGGGTAATGCCATTATTACCATGTGTTTGTAGACTAATTAGTAAATTTTAGGAAAAACTTGCAAAATTTCTAATGATGATAATTGATGGTAACTCATGTGATTATGACTAGCTTGGAATAATGAGATGAACACAAAAAAAGTGCTAGCTAAATACTTCAGGTGGTTGAGTGGAAGTGTCACAACAAGTGTAAGAAATCAATAAGAAGAGGCCGCTTATTTTAGAACATATGGAAGATGTTGGAATATTCATAACTTGGTACTCTAAGGGTATCCCTTGAATGAAAAACTCTATGGAAAATGGTTGTGGAATCATAGAATTATCTCCATACACGAACATTATGAAAATTACTATAAGGTCTATTTAAGGATGATTCATATAATGAAGAAAATATTGGCAATCAACTAATGAAGTTGAATAATTATGGTAATAATGAAAGTAATTTTGAAGAAACCTATAAAGTATGATGAAAGTAATTATTCTACCTAAAAATATTATATTTATTAATATTTTTTATTACTTATAAATAATAATTACAATGAAAAATTACAATGAATATTATAAGTAATGATTTTTACATCCAAAAATATTGATAAATTGTTTTTAAATAAAATAAAATAAGTTTATTTTGTAAAATATTATAGTAGTTTACAATAAATATATAAAATAATTTAAATAGAATAAATTATTCACTAATGTTTGAGTGGGAAATTTTCATATGATTTCATGTCATAGTTTCAAGTTTTTCCCGCTCAACTTGTTCAACCTATTCAAATTTTCTTAATTTGTTGGAAATACTAAGAGGGGGGGGGGGGGGGGGGGTGAATCAGTATTCCTTTAAATTAGAGCATTAGTTAATCTTCAATTATTATCAGTGTTTGTACAATGATAGAATAAAACAAGAGGAACATAAATGCACACAGTTTTTAAGGTGGAAACCCATTCCGGGACAAAAACCACCTAATGATTTTCTAATAATTCTTTAATATTCAACTCCAATTGAAAATAAAGATCCAACTTCCTAGAATCTAGAAAATCATTCTTCTCCAACTCCCACTGGATGGATGCTCCAACACCCGAGATTCTTCAGTAGTCAACTGAACGGATGCCCCAACACCCAATGAGCTACAACTCACCCTAGCACCACCCTACCACCCTATAGAAGAATAAAAGAAGAATGGACTCCTGTACCAGGGAAAATGGTCCACTTTACAATGATATAGAATGATTTAGAAGAAGAATATATACTAGACCATAACCCCAACTTTGACACAACCACCTAATGATGATCCTAGACCTCACAACACTGCCTCTTCAACCCTTGGCAGATAGATACTAGTACAATTTGTACAATAATGTATTTACAATGACTAAGTACAATGATACCTTTACAATGATTATATGCAGTGCTGCCCACTTGAAGATTTCACATGATGAACTTCTTGATGTTGTTATGCACCTTGGTTGCTTCTCTTGTCATGCTACCCTCTGCTGCACCTTTCTTTTCTTTTCTGTCGTAGAATTCTAGTCCTTTGCAACCATTGACAACACATGATCTAGCTTTTTCTTGCCTTCTAGGAGCTTGATATTGAATCTAGTGTATCTCTGTTATTTTAGATCCTCAATATCTGATTTTAGGTCCTATAGTATTCCTCTGAGTCTCCTTTCCAATGCCATAGGTCTGACCCAATTTGGATTCTTCAAGAGAGATTTATGCCCAATCTCTCACAATGCCCTAATTATGGACTGTTTCAGCAGAGCGCACTTGTATGGCATGCCACGTGTCATTGTTTCTTCATTTGGCTCTAAAATTGATAGAGAGAAAATTAAAGACTGTGCAATATCTACCAATTTTTATGGAATTCCAATCTGATACTCAGAGAGAGATTTATGACGATTTTACCAAGGTCACTTCTTTGAGATGAATTTTAGGAGCCTGCAACAACCCTGAATTCCACAGATCATATCTCCAAACATATTGTGCACCTTGATCTAAAATTTTTACTGCAGCTTCCTCAGGATTTCAGCTTCACCTCATAAAAATTTCAACTTCTGAACCTTCGTAGAAAAAAATTTAGAGCGCAAATTCCATGATGACCTGTTTCAGATGGCCGAATCCCTTGCATAAGGAGGAAATGAGGATCACAATTTATATAGATGCTTAAGTTGAGAGGGGCTTCAACAAGTGAACGTGGGAGGGATTTTAGGAGCTTAAAAAATATTAATTATGACTTTTCAATGATCCATGCCCCAACCCCATGGGGTTTTAGCCCACTAACTGGGGGTACAAACTTCAAACATGAATATCTCTCAAACCGTGAAGAATTACATGGCGTGCCATATATCAACGGAAAAATCTCGACAATTAGAAACCACAAAAGGCATTATTGACCCAAAATATATCACTTTTGTAGGTCATAATTCCCATGCAATATTGGGTTAGCCCCTGGTGCTGCTTGGGTTGACATCAATGACAACCGCTGATCAACAATCTCCCCCTTTGGAATTGATGGCAACACAAGTACTCCCCTTGTGATCATGAAACCTCTTCCTAAAAAATTCTCTCCCCCTTTGACATCAATGGAAAAGGGTAACCCCCCCTGAAACACAACCATCCTGCGGGCATGTACACACTTCCACTACCGCTGACACACAACCGTCCTGCAGACTTGTAATCTACTGATAACTTGGGAGAATCCCAAGCTTTTGACGAAGATATTAAAATGCTTCATGACGTAAAGGTTTAGTGTACAAACATACTCAAGTTTGATATTCTTTTCAACGACTTGTTCTCTAACAAAATGATATTTGATCGGAATGTGTTTTTTTTTAATGCATGATAGGATTCTTGGAGATAATGATGGCACTAGTGTTGTCACAGAATATGGGTATAGGCTCACTGAATTGTACTTAGAGATCTTGAAAATTTTGTTTCATCCAAAGGACTTGAGTACAACATGATGTTGCTGCAATGTATTCTACTTCCGCTGTAGATAACGAGATTGAAGTTTGATTTTTGCTCAACCATGATACAAGACAACCACCTAGATAGAATGCTCCTCCACTTGTACTCTTACGATCATCAACGCTTCCTGCCCAATCTACATCTGTAAAGGCTTGAATAATGAGATTTTTACCCTTGGGATACCATAAGCCATATTCTTTTGTGCCCTTTAGATATCGAAGAATTATTTTGACGACAATAATATGTGATTCTTTTGGTGCTGCTTGGAATCTTGCTACTTGTCCAACTGCTTGCATAACATCTGACCGAGAGGCTGTTACATATAGAAGAATACCAATCATATATCTGTACAACTTCTGATCCACATCCTTAGATGAGTCGTTTATGCTCAATTTGCAACCTGTCACCATTGGATTAAGGACGGGTTTGCAATCTTCCATTTTTAATTTCTTGAGCATTTCCTTGATGTACTTGGCTTGACATATAAATATTCCTTTCTCTTGCTGAGATATTTGAAGCCCTAAGAAGTATGTCAGCTCACCAAGTAAAGACATCTCAAACTCACTTTGTATCTTTGTAGAAAAGTTCTTACTTAGTCGATCATGATTGCTACCAAATATTATATCATCCACATATACCTCAACGATTGTTAAATTATCTTTATCTATTTGTACATAAAGATTGCTATCAACAGTACCTTTCTTGAACCCTTGTTGATGTAGATATCCATCAAGACGAGCATACCATGCTCTAGGAGCCTGCTTGAGACCATATAGAGCCTTCTTTAACTTGCAGACATAGTCTTCTTTTTGTGATAGTAGAAAACCTTCAGGTTGTTCGATGTAAACTTCTTCTTCTAATTCTCCATTTAGAAATGTTGACTTAACATCCATTTGGTAGACTTTGATTTTTCTTGAACATGCATAGGCGAGAAACATTTGGATGGCTTCCATTCTGGCAACTGGTGCAAATGTTTCATCGAAATCAATTCCTTCCACTTGTGCATAGCCTTTGCAAACCAATCTTGCTTTGTTTCTGGTAACCTATCCATCTTCATTCAATTTGTTCCTGAACACCCATTTAGTCCCAATGACATTTTTATCTTTTGGTCGTGGAACTAATTCCTAGGTGTTATTCTTCTCAATTTGATCCAATTCTTCATTCATAGTTGCTACCCAATGTTCATTTTGGTTGGCTTCCTCAAAACTACTAGGCTGAAAGGTTTCTATAAAAGAAACGTGAGCTTGTTGTGATGAACGAAGCTATCGACCTTCATCTATATCACCAATGATTTTATTTGATGGATGGTTCTTTTGAATCCAATATTTTGTTCTCCTTGGAGGAGCTTCTTGTTGTTGCTCTAGTATATCTTGATGATCATTGTTTACTTCTTCCTCGTTGATAGTTCCTTCTTGTTCTACAATTTTATCTGTGTCTTTTTAGGCTCTATCTCAAGTTTCAAAGATTCTAGATCCTCATCATTACTCGCTAGAACACCATCTTCTTCAAATGTAACATTTATGCTCTCCACTATCTGTTTTCATCTTAGATTATAGCATTTATAGGCCTTTCTTTTGCGTGAGTAACCAACAAAGATACCTTCATCAACACGTGATTCAAAATTACCCAAATTTTGATCTTCTCTTTTGATATAACATTTTCTTCCGAAGATTTTGAAATGTTTTACATTAGCTAGTTTTCCTTTCCATTACTCATATGGAGTCGTGTTGCAATTATTTATGAGAAGACTTCGGTTGATAATGAAGACTGTGTCGTATCAATTGCTTGAACCCAGAATTTTTCATCCAATTTTGAGTCCTTAAATATTGTTCTACCCATTTCCTGTATGGTTTTGTTCTTTCTTTCAGCAACTCCATTTTGCTGAGGTGTTCGTGCTGTTGAAAATTTCCCTTTTATTCCATTTTCATCACAGTATTGCTGAAATAATTTGGAAGTGAATTCTCCACCATTATCTGATCTTAAACACTTTATTTTCAAATCAATTTCATTTTCAGCCAACTCCTTGTAGATCTTAAAGCACTCAAATGCTTCAAATTTTTTCTTTAGGAAATTGACGGCTGTTATCCTGGTATAGTCATCTATCATTAACATTAAATATAATTCTCCATCTAAGCCTTTTGTTTTCACAGGACCACATAGATCAGTATGTATCAATTCTAATGGATGTGATGCAAAGTGTTCTTTTGTTTTAATCATGCTGGCATGCCTCACATAGTGTGTTGGAAGGTTTTGAGATTTTCGGCATTTCTTGTACTGCTTCCTTTTTGCTTATCCTGACAAGATTGTCAAAGTTTATGTGACCCATTCATTTGTGCCATAACCAGCTTTCATCTTCTTTAGCTAGTAGACATGCTTTAGTTGCTTCATCCAGAACATATATGTCATTTGGAGCTCGACTTGTTGTAGCCACAATTTTACCATACCTACCTTTCCTGATTTCACATTTTGTAGAGTTGAATAGCATTGTGTGTCCTTGATCACACATTTGTCCAACACTGAGTAGATTGTGATTCATGTTTTCGACCAATAGAACATTTTTTGCTATAACATCTTTGCTTCTGAGAGTGACGGTACCTGATCCTATAACATTTGAAGATGCATCATTTCCAAAGGATATGGTTCCATCTTTCTTCTCTTTCAGAGATACAAATTTCCTTCTATCTCCAGTCATATGCGTTGAGCAACCGTTGTCAACATACCACACATCTTTCTTTTTTTCAGCCTTGAGAGTGAGAGCAAAATTATAAGTCTTCTTCTTCTTCCATGTTCGTTCATTCTGTGGCTTCGAAGATTCTTCTGGAGGATTCTCAAGTCTGCAGTCTCTGGCTATGTGTCCAAAGTTCTGACATTTGTAAAATTCCATATTATTTCTTAAATTTTCAAATCTATTGATGTTTCGTTGAGCCCTGGGAGGTTCACATTTGAAGAATCTCCTGGAATTGTATTGGTTCAGAGGGTACGTGAGACATTCTATAGCTTTATGACCAAATTTTCCACATGAATAACAATAGCCATGAAAAATATGTTGGTACCTGGATGAAAATCTTCATCGAGGAATCGTCTTCCAAGGATGTGCTTGCGAATCTTGTCCAATGAAGTCTACATGTATGTCAGATCTCATAGGTTCATCATATTTTGTTGTAGAAGGTCCTGCTTCTTCTTCTTTGTAACCGAGGCCAATTCTGTCATTGTAAGATCATTTATTCTTCATAAGTTCTTCCAATGCCCTTGAGCTGTTAGCATAGTTTTGGACAGTTTTTCCCTTCTTCACTTCCTTACGCAGCGAGACTACTTCGGCTTCTAATGCTTCCATTTCTTGGTTTCTTTCTTCCAACTTCTTTTGAAGTGACTCTTCAATACATTTGTGTTCTTCAACCTCAATTTTGAGACCTTGAACTTGTTCTTCAAGAGTGTTGGAACAGATCTTCTCAGCATTGAGCTCTTTTATAAGCTTGATTGCCTCCTCATAAAATTCTTCTATGGTCAACCCTTCTTCTTCATTGTTTGATACTTCTTGTTTATTGTGCTTGGCCTTAAACAATACTTTCTCATTGGCTTCTTCTTTGCTGTCACTTTCTTCATTGGATGATGAGATATCTTCTTTAGAGAGAAAGTTCCTTTTGGATCCTTTCTTTTTGCCTTGCTTGTTGAATTTCTTAAAGCCTTCCTTTCCTTTTGAGTTTCCATCACTTTTGTTCGGAATTTTTGCTACGAAATTCCCAACCTCACCACAACCGAAACATATCAATGGAAGTTTACCTTTGAATTTTCCCTTACCAGGTTTTATTTTTCTCGTAAATTAAGCATACTCTTCATCTGAAAGACCTTCTCCATCATCTCCCTTTTCTTCACACTTGCAGGTGCATGTCATTTAAATTTAAGGTCGTTTGTCCTTATTGGTTTGCTTAGATGCAATGAATGCAGTTTATAGATTCGAAGTACCCTTTTCTTCATCAAGTCTCATTTCATATACTATGAGAATTCCATGTAATTCTTCCTTGCTGAGTTTGTCCAGATTTGCACTGTATTCTAAGACCGATACCTTTGGGTTGAATCTCCCTGGTAGAATTCTAAGAATATTTCGTATAATATTCTTCTCGTCAACTGGCTCTCCCAATCCTTCCAGAGTATTGTTTATTTCATCAACGTATTGGAAGTATGCAGAAATGTTGCAATCTTCTTTCATTCTGAGTTGCTCAAATTTCTCTCTATATATTTGAAGCTTTGCTTCTTTGACATTTGAGTCACCTGCATATATATTCTCAAGTTTGTCCCATACATTTTTGGCAGTTTTACAACCCAACACCTTATGATAAGCATATTCAATAAGTCCATTGATAATAATATTCTTTTCTTTTGCATCATTTACCAAATTATTCTTACCTTGTTCATCTGTGGTTGATGTAAATCCATTTTGAACAGTGTCCCATACTTCATAACCTTGCACCAAGAGATAGACCTCCATTCTTCCTTTCCAGAGTGCATTATTTTCATTGAATATAGGTACACCATTCTTGGTATGCTCCATGACCTCCTTCTAGCTGTTAAACTACTATTGAAGGAACCAAGATCTGATACCAATTGTTGGAAATACTGAGAGGGGGGGTGAATCAGTATTCCTTTCAATTAGAGCATTAGTTAATCTTCAATTATTATCAGTGTTTGTACAATGATAGCAACAAACAAGAGGAACATAAATGCACACAATTTTTAAGGTGGAAACCCACTTCGGGACAAAAACCACCTAATGATTTTCTAATAATTCTTTAATATTCAACTCCAATTGAAAATAAAGCTCCAACTTCCTAGAATCTAGAAAAACATTATTCTCCAACTCCCACTGGATGGATGCTCCAATGCCCGAGATTCTTCAGTAGTCAACTGAACAGATGCCCCAACACCCAATGAGCTACAACTCACCCTAACACCACCCTACCACCCTATAGAAGAATAAAGGAAGAATGGACTCTCGTACCAGGGAAAATGGTCCACTTTACAATGATATAGAATGATGTAGAAGAATAATATATACTAGACCATAAAACCAACTTTGACACAACCACCTAATGATGATCCTAGACCTCACAACACTGCCTCTTCAACCCTTGGCAGATAGATACTAGTACAATTTGTACAATAACGTATTTACAATGACTAAGTACAATGATACCTTTACAATGATTGTATGCAGTGATGCCCACTTGAAGACTTCAAATGATGAACTTCTTGCTACTGTTATGCACCTTGGTTTTTGTTGTTTCATGCTACCCTCTGCTGTACCTTGCTTTGCTTTGCTGCCGTAGAAAGTCTAGTCCTTTGCAACCCTTGACAACACATGATCTAGATTTTTCTTGCCTTCTAGGAGCTCGATATTGAATCTAGTGTATCTCTGTTATTTCAGATCCTTAATATCTGATTTTTGGTCTTATAGTAGTCCTATGAGTCTCCTTTCAAATGCCACAAGTCTGACCCAATTTGGATTCTTCAAGAGAGAGTTATGCCCAATCTCTCACAATGCCCTAATTATGGACTGTTTCAGCAGAGAGCACTTGTATAGCGTGACACGTGTCACTGTTTCTTCATTTGGCTCTAAAATTGATAGAGAAAAAATTAAATACTGTGCACTATCTACCACCTCTTACGGAATTCCAATCCGATACTGAGAGAGAGAGTTATGGCGATTTTACCAAGGTCACTTCTTTGACATGAATTTTAGGAGCCTGCAAAAACCCTGACTTCCACAGATCATATCTCCAAAAAATTTGCGCACCTTGATCTGAATTTTTACTGCAGCTTCCTCAAAATTTCTTTTCTTCCTCACAAAAATTTTAGCTTCTGAACCTTCGTAGAAGCAATGTTAGAGCGAAAATGCCACGATGACCTGTTTCGGATGGCCGAATCCCTTGCATAAGGAGGACGTGGGAGGGATTTTAGGAGCTTAAGTTGAGAGGGGATTCAAAAAATGAACATGGGAGGGATTTTAGGAGCTTAAAAAATATTAATTATGACTTTTCAATGACCCATGCCCCAACCCCATGGGGTTTTAGCCCACTAACTGGGGGTACAAACTTCAAACATGAATATCTCTTAAACCGTGAAGAATTACATGGCATGCCATATATCAACGGAAACCTCTTGACAAGTAGAAACCATAAAAATATTTATTGACCCAGAATATATTAATTTGGTAGGTCAAAATTCCCATGAAATATTGGGTTAGGCCCTGGTGTTGCTTAGGTTGACATCAATGACAACCGCTGATCAAAAATCTCCCCCTTTGGCATTGATGGCAACACAAGTACTCCCCCTGTGATCATGAAACCTCTTCCTACAACATTCTCTCCCCCTTTGACATCAATGGCAAAGGGTAACTCCCCCTGAAACAAAACCATCCTGCAAACCTGTACACACTTCCACTCCCACTGACACACAACCATCATGCAGACCTGTAATCTACTAAGAACTTGGGAGAATCGCAAGATTTTGACGAAGATATTCAAATGCTTCACGAGGTAAAGGTTTAGTGAAGATATCAACAATTTTTTCTTTTGTACAAACATACTCAAGTTTGATATTCTTTTCAGCAACTTGTTCTCTAACAAAATGATATTTCATCGGAATGTGTTTTGTTTTTGAATGCATGACAAGATTCTTGGAGATGCTGATGGCACTAGTGTTGTCACAGAATATGGGTATAGGCTCACTGAATTGTACTTGAAGATCTTGAAAAGTTTGTTTCATCCAAAGGAATTGAGTACAACATGATGCTGCTGCAATGTATTCTTCTTCCGCTGTAGATAATGAGATTGAAGTTTGCTTTTTGCTCAACCATGATACGAGACAACCACCTAGATAGAATGCTGCTCCACTAGTAATCTTACGATCATCAATGATTCCTGCCCAATCTGCATCTGTAAAGGCTTGAATAATTAGATTGTTACCCTTGGGATACCACAAGCCATATTCTTCTGTGCCCTTTAGATATCGAAGAATTCTTTTGACGACAATAATATGTCATTCTTTTGGTGCTTCTTGGAATTTTTCTACTTGTCCAACTGCTTGCATAACCTCTGGCCAAGAGGTTGTTACATATAGAAGACTACCAATAATAGATCTATACAACTTCTGATCCACATCCTTAGATGAGTTGTCTATGCTCAATTTGCAACCTGTTACCATTGGAGTAAGGACGGGTTTGCAATCTTCCACTTTGAATTTCTTGAGCATTTTCTTGATGTACTTGGCTTGACATATAAATATTTCTTTCTCTTGCTGATATATTTGAAGCCCTAAGAAGTATGTCAGCTCACCAAGTAAAGACATCTCAAACTCACTTTGCATATTTGTAGAAAATTTCCTACTTAGTCGATCATCATTGCTACCAAATATTATATCATCCACATATACCTCAACGATTGTTAAATTATCTTTATCTATTTGTACATAAAGATTGCTATCAATAGTACCTTTCTTGAACCCTTTTTGATGTAGATATCCATCAAGACGAGCATACCATGCTCTGGGAACCTGCTTGAGACCATATAGAGCCTTCTTTAACCTGCAGACAAAGTCTTCTTTTTGTGATAGTAGAAAACCTTCAGGTTGTTCGATGTAAACTTCTTCTTCTAATTCTCCATATAGAAATGCTGACTTAACATCCATTTGGTAGACTTTTATTTTTCTTGAACATGCATAGGCGAGAAACATTTGGATGGCTTCCATTCTGGAAACTGATGCAAATGTTTCGTCGAAATCAATTCCTTCCACTTGTGCATAACCTTTGCAAACCAATCTTGCTTTGTTTCTGCTAACCTACCCATATTCATTCAATTTGTTCCTGAACACCCATTTAGTCCCAATGACATTTTTATCTTTTGGTCATGGAACTAATTCCCAAGTGTTATTCTTCTCAATTTGATCCAATGCTTCATTCATAGCTGCTACCCAATGTTCATTTTGGCTAGCTTCCTCAAAACTACTAGGCTGAAAGGTTTCTAGAAAAGCAACATGAGCTTGTTGTGATGAACGAAGCTGTCGACCTTCATTTATGTCACCAATGATTTGATTTGATGGATGGTTCTTTTGAATCCACTCTTTTGTTCTCCTTGGAGGAGCTTCTTGTTGTTGCTCTGGTATATCTCAATGATCATTGTTTACTTCTTCCTCGTTGATAGTTGCTTCTTGTTCTACAATTTTATCTGTGTCTTTTTCAACGTCTGTCTCAAGTTTCAAAGATTCTAGATCCTCATCATTACTCGCTAGAACACCATCTTCATCAAAAGTAACATTTATACTCTCCACTATCTGTTTTCATCTTAGATTATAGCATTTATAGGCCTTTCTTTTGCGTGAGTAACCAACAAAGATACCTTCATCAACATGCGATTCAAACTTACCCAAATTTTGATCTTCTCTTTTGATATAACATTTGCTTCCGAAAATTTTGAAATATTTTACATTAGCTGGTTTTCCTTTCCATAATTCATATGGAGTCTTGTTGAAATTATTTATGAGAAGACTTCAGTTGATAATGAAGACTGCCGTATCAATTGCTTGAACCCATAATTTTTCATCCAATTTTGAGTCATTCAACATTGTTCTACCCATTTCCTGTATGGTTCTGTTCTTTCTTTCAGCAACTCCATTTTGCTGAGGTGTTTGTGCTGTTGAAAATTGCCTTTTTATTCCATTTTCGTCACAGTATTGCTGAAATAATTTGGAAGTGAATTCTCCACCATTATCTGATCTTAAACACTTTATTTTCAAATCAGTTTCATTTTCAATCAACTCCTTGTAGATCTTAAAGCACTCAAATGCTTCAGATTTTTTCTTTAGGAAACTGACGGATGTTATCCTGGTATAGTCATCTATCATTAACATGAAATATAATTCTTCGTCTAAGCCTTTTGTTATCACAGGACCACATAGATCAATATGTATCAATTCCAATGGATGTGATGCAAAGTGTTCTTTTGTTTTAAATTAGACTTTTGTCTGCTTTCCATGCCGACATGCCTCACATAGTGTGTTGGAAGGTTTTGATATTTTCGGTATTTCTCGTACTGCTTCCTTTTTGCTTATCCTGACAAGATTGTCAAAGTTTATGTGACCCATTCGTTTTTTCCATAACCATCTTTCATCTTCTTTAGCTAGTGGACATGCTTTAGTTGCTTCATCCAGAACATATATGTCATTTGGTGCTCGACTTGCTGTAGCCATAATTTTACCATACCTGCCTTTCCTGATTTCACATTTTGTGGAGTTGAATAGCATTGTGTGTCCTTGATCACACATTTGTCCAACATTGAGTAGATTGTGATTCATGTTTTCGACCAATAGAACATTCTTGGCTATAACATCTTTGCTTCCGAGAGTGACGGTACCTGATCCTATAAAATTTGAAGATCCATCATTTCCAAAGGATATGGTTCCATCCTTCTTCTCTTGCAGAATACTCATTTGATAGGGTGATTCTTATTGGAGGTTTTACTGCTTTTCTGTAAATCAGTGGCATATTTTTTCTTTAGACCACTTTTGACAATGATGTAGGTCTAGAGAGAGGGGCAAGCTAGTTTAAACCCTTTTTTGTGTCTTTCATGGCCACTTCTGTGCATGCAGGTGCCTACACAATTTCTTCCTTTGATCACTGTCTCTTTTGAACTTGGACAACTCATTTTATCAGTAATGACCCATGTTTTCCACAGTTGCCTCCTTGGGAAATTTCTTCCCTCATGCTTGCTTCCTTGGCTTCTTTGAATATGTTTGTGTCCTTTCTTTGAGAAGACAAGCCTTGAACTAATATTTCTATCTCTTTTGCTGATACTCTTCATCCTCTTTCTTCCTTTGGTGTAGGGGAGTTAATGCCCTTTTTTCCAAACCTTAGAAGGTAGTTTGAAAATCTTTTCAAACCATCTGATGTGATGAAGGAGGCTTCTTTGTCACCATGTGACCATCTTTGTCCATCTTGCCAAACTCCTAGGTTTTAGGGTTGCTTAGGAAAAAGTAAATAGTGTTTTCTTCTAAGTTCTCAAAAACTTCACAAAACTCACTAATCATTCCTAAAATGTCTGCAATGAGCATTTGAAGGAGTTGAGGTGGCCTTTGCTTTTGTAACCCTAGGACTGATTGCTTGTTTGGTCAAAAATGTTACAAACCCTAATTCCCATCAAACATATGCTTGCTGCTTTCTTCTTTCTATGAATGGTCTTCTTATGATGATTTTCTCTTTTACCTTACCTCATTGCTAATCCGATGGCTTTTTGACTCTCTTGCAGAAATGTGAGCAAAGGGCAGCTATCCCCTTGCAAGATTCATGCTTTAGGCTAAAAAAATTCTTGAATGATCTCTTTGGTGAATCTAGGACAAAATGACTTGTCTCGTTCTGTGAATGTATTTTCTTCATACAAGAACAATAGAATTTGTAGGGCACCAAATCCACCCTATGACTTTGTGAAAACCATAGGTGACCTAGTGGAGGCCTTATTGGACTTGGTTTTTGGACTGAGACCTAGAATTTGGGATCATCAAGTGCAAGATAGAGTTTATGATAGACTGATGTATTGAAGATCCAAAATCAAATGTACTTGATTTATCTAAAGAGTTTACAGAGATAGTTTGAGACCATCAATGTTTGAGAGCGTTTTGGGAGACACAACAAGGTTGTTTTATTGGTGGGTTTAAGTAGTAGTGGGGGGGTTTTTAGGCAAAAAAAGACAGAGGATTTGGCTCAAAGGTGAAAGCATATAGACAGGGATAGTGACATAAGCCACTAATGGGTTTTATAGGACTGGTAGACAATGCTAGACATGATCGAAAGATGAAATAGTGAAACGTTATCTTTAAGGATGATGAAGGCAGTGAGATTTCTAGAACTCACAATGTTCAAGAACTTTGTTTCCAGAAATCTAGGGAAAAAATTTGGTCATCTATGAAGGCAAAAATTACTGATGACTAATAGTGGTTCCACTTGGGGAGGGCAGCTCCTTTTCAATAGGTGCCCAGAACTTCAGATTTCTGGCTTTATGAAGACCAGTGCCTCATCCATTGGGAAGATTTTACCTCTTTCTCTTGCTGATGCTTGCTCAAAGCTTATGATCTCAATAATCTGAAAGACATGATTAGCTTAAATCCATCTCTACCCGCCCAACCTACTTGCCTAACATTTTGTCTTCTTTTGGGTGCACTTGGATTTGCAAACCCTTGACATTTTTCTTTTTGAAAACAGAAATCAAACTATCTAATTATACCCTTATTTCTTCCAAATGTTCAGATTAGGATAATGAACTCTCTTATTCTCTACCTAGTCTAATCATTTTTCAAGATTAAGATGTTTAACAAACTTCATTCTCTAAGCTATAAACATGAAATTGAAAGCATGGTTTAAATCAGGATTAGGCAATCTGACTTACAATGAGTTGTGGCATAAGAAAAAGTTGCACACAAACATTATTTTGCATAAAAGTAAAATAGAAAGATAAGGGTTGTGATCTATCATTTGTTATGCATCCTCATATTCCTCTTTGGTTCTGTTTTGAGCATGTGGAACCAGTATCTTTCATTCCCTAATCTATCCATTTTTTACAAGTCAAGTTTGGATGATTTGACAAGCTCTCTTTCACTAAATTATCGTAAATAAATTGAAAACATGTTCAGCCATGATTAGGCTAGATGTCTGAACAAGGATTTTTGGCACAAGTAGTGGCATTTAGGTTTGCACACTTTCAGCATTAGTATTTTTTGGGTATGGGGTTGTACCACTTTTCAAATCTGCCCTCTTTTTCTACCTTTCTTTCTTTTTGTGTTTTTTCATTTTTCCAAACAATCTAGAATAAAAAAGATGCTCACAAGGCTAAGCTTATTTTTCATACCTATCTATCTATCCTAATCTAACCTATACATAATATACAGTCATTTGGTGAAATCTCTTTTCCAACACATCCAATCAAGCAAATTATTCCATGAGGGATTTTGTTTCATCTCTTTGACAGTGCTAAAGAAATAAAAATGCCACTTCCATCTTACTTGTTTTTGAACAGTAGTGCCTAAAATTTTTCTGACACTTTGCAACAGACTGTTCTTCGCAGTACACACTTCTCCTTCAGTTTTCTCAAGGAAAACAACAAATGGATCTTGGAATAATACCTGATCTAGAGGATTTGAGATATAAGCTTCATTCAAGACTACTCCTTCTTCCACTTGGCTATGCTTGGGAATTTTTTGGGAAAGAAACTCCACCTCTTCCTCATGATCATATGAACTGGTAGATTCATCATATGTGGCAATGTTATCCTCTAAAAAACCTGATGTGCTTTGATAGAGTGGGCTGAAATCTGTGTGAAGGCCATCATATTGATGAGCAGGAGCACTCTTTGGCAATAGATCTTCTTGAGAAAGAAGTGCAACAACTTTCTTGTGATCACCAATTTCCATGCCTTCATCTGTAATTTGTAATCCAAAGGAACTTGGTGGCTACAAATATAGAGTTAAGGAGGCATCCATGTCCCAAATGATTTCCTCAACCATTTCAGGAAAAGGCTCCTCAATGATAACTTGCTCAAGAAGCTCATCATCCTCCTCAATCTCGACATCAAAGCTGAAAGACTGCTGATTTCCAACTATGTGAAAGTTATTTCTGATGGACTGCGGTGAAGTAGAGAAAAGAGTTAGAGACTCTTCACTTACTTCTAAACTTTCAAGGCTTTCCTCATCAGTTTCATAGGTAACCTGTCTTGGCTGATTACTACTTTCAATCTGATGATAGTGTACTTCATCCCTCAAATCAACTGTTGATGGCTCTGCAAGGTTAGATTCTATTTCGAGAACATCATCATCATCAGATTGATCAAAATTTGGAGAATCATCAACATAAATAATTTCACCAATCAAACATATTGGGTTACCAGTTTGTTCTTCTTTGAACTGATCTACAAGTTCACTTTTTGATTTATGGAAGATGGCATTAGTAGGAGGAGGAACATGAATGTTTTATTCATATGAAGGCTTAGAGGCTGGCTGAATGTTTAGCATCTGATTTATTTCCTCTTCAGTCAAAAGAGGAGGAGTTTTTCCCTTTCTTTGGATAGAAGTACCACAGTTCTCTTTATCTTGTGAAGGTTGATTTTGAGGCTGAAGGTTTTCTTGAGCCTCACCTAGAAGAGATGGTGAATCATTACTTGTGCCTTTAGAGAGATTATGTGGGTTTCCTTTTATTTCTTGATTGGGTTATAACTCCTCTAGGTTGTCATGATAGCTATCTTGAGAATGAAATGCATGGAGTTCTTCTAATAAATCTTCAGGATGCCAATTCCCTAAATCCTCATCAATGTTTACAAGGTGTTGTATGAAATCTTCAGATTGCTCACAACAATTTTCAGCTAATGATAAAGATGGACACTATTCTTTATAATGTTTGTTACACCATTTTTTGGTCATCTAACCTATTGTTATTAGATGGACCCAAGTACACCATGTAAGACCAATTTTACCCTAAGTAAAATTGCATTCACTATAAAAAATAACTTAATAAACCACCTTTATTAATTTGTTTAAGGTCTAAATAGGAAACCCCATGAGGAAATATTAAATAAATCTACATTTATTTGATTCTCCTCAAGGAATAATTAGCTAAACAACAATTTAACTAATATTCCTGGTTATATTTAACCCAAAACATGGAAATTAATTAGATAAATGATTATTTATCTTATTTTTTCCTAAGAATAATTATTTAAACCTTATTTAAAATATATTCTTTGTTGAATATGACTAAATCACCCTTAAATAATTAAATAAATCATTATTTATTTGATTATTACTCAACCACATCCTTAAAATGATATATAAAAATAAAGGGATTTGACCCAAGTCAAATTCCTTTTCCCTCCAAGAAATATAATAAAATATTCCATAAAAGTTGGATCTTGATTTGGTTAATAATATTTTAATTATGCACCAATATCTAGACTAAATCAATATTTTGCTATAAATAGAAGGGCTTTCCCATTCATTTACCACCTTTTGTTGCCTAAATATCACTCTGGATCTATACTTTTTGTCTGACTATTGATCCACCATCATAGTCATATTTTGCTACCATTTTTTTCTAGGTTTTCTACACCATCAAGAGAGAGGAATTTTAGATCTAAAGTGTTGAGGACTTACAAGAACCCATCCCATTGAGGAGAACTGGGAACACCCTCCTGTTTTTTCCTCCCTTGTGCCATTAATACAAAATTCATTCAACATATTCTTGTCTTGTCTATTGGATGCATGGAGTAAATCTTGTTTTTTCTACTATTTAATGTCTTCTAATGCATAGATCTAGATTTTTGCAGCATTTATCTTGATCACCTAACTGCAGATATGAGGATATTGGTAGCCATCTTTGTTGTTAGGATTGTTTGTTATGCACAGATAAAGTGGTATTTTTTCGTACGCTTGGAATTAAGATTCATACTAACAACTAGCAACTCCACACGGGTTTATGATTATGACTGCTGTCGTTTTTCTGATCCTTGCATATCCAACTGCTTCAAACCCTAGGATTTCTCTTCAACCCATTTTTTCTTCTTTTCTTGATGTTGATTTTAACCTATAAAACCCTAAAATGATAAAAATTATAACTTATGTGTGTCTTTGGACCTATTGCGCAGGTGACAGACATCAGCCGCAGCTAAGATGACAATTTTTTCTAAAATTTCCCTCTGAGAGTGCTGAAAGTGTAGGTCGCACTTTTTGGCCCAAAAAATATGACTTGGAGCTTCAGGAAGCATGAATCAACCCAAAAACTACGACCTCTGCTGAAAATAGGTCAGAAACTGCGACCTGGATTTTTTGCAGGGATTTTTCTGAAAGTTTTCTGGGTTTGTTTGAGCTTCTGTTCAGGGTTGTCTGATCTCCGTCTCTGCCCGTTTTGGAACTGTACTTCTTCTATTTTGCTCAAATAAGTGGGAACCTAGCCCCCTAGGGCTTCAATACCCTCCACTTTTTGTGGAAGTGTTTTTGTTGTTACAGGTTGTCTGAAATTTCAGAGTCTTCAGCCATTTTTCAAATCCGATACCTCACCTTCAGATCCACTTAAGATCGGCTTGTTATCCATCCAAATCACCTCATTTAGCTTTGTTTTGGTTTTCCTCTAGGGTTCACTCTGCTTCCCTCCAGGAGATAGCCTTTTTCCACCTCTTTTTACAACAATTTTTCCTCTGATTTGTTGTTGTTTTCTGCACCACTTTCCAACAAATTTTGTCCTTTAGATCCCTGTCCCTCCTGACCTTAGATATATTGGATTTTTTAGTGTGTTTTTATTATTTTTTTACTCACCTATATACTAGTTGTTGAGAGACCCACCTCCTTGGGTTTATATTATTGCATTATTAGCTGTTTATTTTTTGTTTTTGAAGGCTTATATACTGTCATTTGCAGGTTTGTTTACAGATATACAGCACACTTTTTCCTTTTCTCTACAAATGTCTGGGTTTAAAAATTAAAATTTACACACTTCACACACACACCCTAAGTGAAAAAGGGCTTGGTTAACACTGCGAAGAAAATACTCTAAAACATTGAAATCAATTGATCCTGCACCTCGTTGCCCTTGTTTCGACATTGTAATCAGTTGATACTGCACCTCCCTGCCCTTGTCGATCTCTTTTTCCTTTGTTCCATGTTTGTGTCATCATCATTGCACCAGCAAGGCATTTATCCTGGAGAATTCTTGGCCTCCATACTCAGTTTCCAGTAGGAAGAATTACTCCTACACATAGGATTCGAGTTAGTCCTCCACCGAGTCTGCACACTGACTCTTCTTCTAGTCCTTCGGGTTCTCCTTCTTATTCTTCCTTCAGCTCTCCCCCTAACACCTTCACCATGTCTAGTGCAGGACCTAATTTTGGTGGTAACCTCGGCCCTCAGGCTGGGAATACCACTAGTGGGACTGCAACGGACACTACCCCGGCTGCCCCCTTGCTCCCCTTCATGGAAGGCCTCAACCTCCCCGATTTTGACCAGTTGATAAATGACCTTATACACCATGACGCTAGTTGGCCTGCTATGCCAACAAAGCTCCCTTCTGACATCCCAAAGTTTGAAGGCCTTGCTGGAGAAGATCCTACAAATTATGATCGATCTTTCCACATGTGGTGTTCATCTAACTCCATTACCGATGACTCTTTCTGTCTTCGGTTGTTCCAACGTATTCTTACAGGTGAAGCTTCTAAGTGGTATGTTGATCAGGCCCCTTCCTCTCATACCACCTTTGCGACTATTGCCCGGGCTTCAGTGTCTTACTTCTAGTTTCCCCTTCGTTACGACACTGGTACCAAGCTCTTGAATTCTTTCAATAAATCATCTGCAACCCGCCTATCCGACCATGTCCAAGAATGGCGGAGAAGAAAGAGCCTATGTTGAGCTCCTACTTTCAAAGACCGTGTCTACATGGACTTGTTCCTTAGATCTCTTTTGCCACCTATCGGAAAATATGTCGCATCGCACTTTCCTCAAACCGAAGAAGCTACTCTCCAAATTGCATTAAAATATGACCTAATCTATACTCAATCGGGTTATTTTTATACCGCTCTACCTGATCTTCCCAGACCCGGTGATGCCAATGCACTGGGTACATCTCACGCCGCTGATATTATCGTTGGAGCTCTCTCTAATCCGTATGCTCAACCTCCCATGGGCTATGGTTTTCCTCAGGGGGGCAACACCTTCTAGACTTTTCCCCCTCCCAATAGCACGTATCCAAGATATGGCATGCCTCCTCTTTTTTCCAAACCTCCTATTTACCACACTGTTACCCAACCTCCTTATTATCCTTATTCACAACCTGGTGCTCCAACTCCTCCAGCATTAGCACCTCCTCCTCCCTTGCCTTCTCAACCCCCGCATCAGCAACCATCGCCCCCTCAAGGGTAGGTGTATGCACAGCAGGGCACGACTAATCCTCCTCCCTCAAAAAAGAAGAGGAAAGGCACTCAAAATCAAGCTACCCCTAGTAATCCTAGACCTAATCAGCATAATGCTCCTAACACTACGAACTAGTAACAGGGCACTCAGCCCAAGTAGGACAGGCCTGTTCACACAAACAAGCCCTGTGGTGTTTATGGTCATTACACACATGATTGTCCTCTTTTTCCATAGATGCAGCAGCTATGGGAGTCTCAAGCAACTTTGAGAGGATAACAAATCATCCCTTCCATTCCTCCCAGTCCTGCACCTAGTCAACCGATTGTGCTTACCAATCCTTTCCCTCAGCAAGGATTTGTGGCTACCCAACCACCTAAAGGTCAGGTGGCCACTCAACCTCTTCCATATGGTACCTCTGATTACTAGATTCTCATGATGAACCCTAATCAACCTTTAACCGTAGACATCAATCTTCAGACTCGGTCTTGTCAGTACAACAAGCATCTCACTACGTCTGTCCCCAAGCCACCTCCTTCGGTCTCTACAAAGCCTCTTTCGACACCTAATGGTCCCTTGCAGATCCCTCAGCCTAGGGTGGAGGTTCATACCAAGATCCCTAAGGGAACACTACACCAAAATGCTGCTTCTTGAAAAGTTGCCCATTCGTATAGCATAGTAGATGATTTGGCACAATCTCCTGTTGCCATTTCAACACTGGAACTCCTCCAGTCATGCCCTTCACAACGAAAAGATTTACTATTTTCAATGGGTGTCGTAGATCCTTCCGATGATCGATTGATTGTCTTTGATTATGATCGGTTAGAACATCCTCCTCTCCCTACTTCCGTCGCCTTCCAAATCCCAGTCAAGATCTGGAACGCCAAAGTTTCCTGGTGCATTATTGATGAGGGGGAATCCACCTGTGTGATGTCCACTTCAGTTTGGAAGCAACTCAGATCCCCTAAGTTGGCTCCTTCCATGATCACTCTCCGAGTGTGGGCTGGCCACACCTCCCATCCCATTGGCTTATTCTGAAATTGTCCTATTACTCTTGCGGGCAAGAGTGTTTACGTTGACATAGAATTCATAGATGCCCCCTTAGATTACAACATTCTATTGGGTCGTAGCTACACTTGTGTGATGTCTATTGTCCCTTCTGCAGTCCACTGCAAGATTTCCTTCCCTCATAACAGAAATATATTCACCATTAACTAGTTGACATATTACGAACCGAAGTCTCAGACCTCCCCTGAGTCCACTATCTCTTCGGTGGCCAACAAGCAAACTGTCGATCCTTTGACCAGTGTTTCACATGAAGTATACAAAGATTCCTCATTGTTTGGTACTTTCCCTGGTCTTCCTCCTCCTGTCTCTGATCCCATCTCATCGAATGTTTTCATGATGCAATCGTTTCGGACTTCCCTCAAGAGGCCCGCCTCGGCTAGTCAGCAGCCTCCTCGCCCTCCGCATCCTACTCCTAGCCCTTCGATTCAGCCTTTTGGACTTCCTCCTCTTGGCCGTTCATCTGGTACTCATGAGCCTCCTTGCCCTCCTGGAATGGTTCCTCTAGGCCTTAACCATTTAGGAGCCATCCCACCTATCCATTACCCCTCTGGTCAGATACTGTTCCTAGCTCCCCCACCAGGAGTCTATACGGCACCTGTCATGGCCACCCTCTCTCTTCCTAACTTGACCCTTGAGATTCCCATCTAGTACCTTGATCCTCTAGCCGCTACCCCACCAGGTCAACCCAAACCTTATCCTGCTTTGACCCTAGTTCAACCGGTCCCCATGACTTCTCCCGCTACAACAGTGCCTCAACCACCTCAACAGGAACCTCCTCCTGTTGCGAACGCTTCAGGTAAGAAGGGAAAAGCTCACAAGAAGGCCTCTAAAGACAAGGATACCCTGATAGACCCTACACCTCCCCTTCCCGCAAATCCCTGTACTTTGTGTAATGTCGTCGACCATGCCACCCATAACTGTCTTGAACTACCCCGTATCAAGCCCATGGTTAAAGCTGCATTCCCTGAGTCTATGGTCTCTGAAGCCTCTGTTTCTTCCTCGACCGCAGCTAAGAATCCTAAAACTATTCACACTAACCAACCTTGTGCATTGTGTGATCTCCATGGCCATTATTCTCACCATTGTCCCCACCTTACGCATTACCGTGCCTCGTTAGAGGTAGTTCGGGAGTACGATATTGAACAAAACCAATCCACTTCTATCGTACTTGCGCAGTATGTTGCAGGCTAGACTAAGGATTTACCTGCTTCCATTGACATTCCCCCTCTTGATGTCGAGATGAAGGAGCTTGCGGCCACCATCCTCTACCTTTCATCATCCATAAGACCCTGGGTGGAAGCTCCCTCCGAATCTTCCCTTGTTGTTTCGCTTAATCTCCCTCCAGCGATCACCCTGGGCTCAACATCAGTAGATCCATTATCTGCTTGTTCTTCCGTCATCCCCTGTGATGATGCACATGTGAACCTTTCTTCTCATGATGATGAGTCAGGTAGCTTCGCCACATCATATGGTCTCCCTTCCTTCAGTCACTTCATCTTCTATTGCGATGATGACATCATGGAAGCCATGTCCACCCCTAACTTCACCTTTCCCACCCATAAACGGGATAGCACCATGCATTCCTATGGCTAATTTCATGATCACAACACAAGCTACATCTCCGATAGCTCCCTCACTCCACCGCACTGTTGGCATGTGAGTATTAGACATATTTCCCAGATCACTCCCTCCCGCAGTGTGCATTCAGTTTCTACTTTACGCTCAAGTTGCCAGCATTATTCATCATCCTCCCATTTATTGTCTTGTGGCACCTTTCATATGGACCTCTCATCCACACCTTATATTGGTTTTGTTGATGGTGCAAGTCGCTACTCCAAGAATCTAGCATCAACAGGTTGGGCCATTTTTACCCCCTTGCACTCCCTTGTTCTCTCAAACGGTGTAAGCATTGGTACTGCTATCAATAACCAGACCGAATATGATGCAGTACGAGTTTTATTTTCTGATTCCCTTTCACATCGCATCCTCCACCTTCATGTTCATTTAGATTCCCTGCTTCTTATCATGCAATTGAATGGTGTCTATCATGTGCACAATCCTATCCTTTTTAGAAGATATTTACGAGTGAAGCTTTTGATGTGTCAATTTGAAATCATTACATTAAGTCATGTACCTAGAGCACAAAATCACT
Source organism: Pinus albicaulis (assembly GCA_034641835.2). Taxonomy (NCBI): domain Eukaryota; kingdom Viridiplantae; phylum Streptophyta; class Pinopsida; order Pinales; family Pinaceae; genus Pinus; species Pinus albicaulis. The sequence goes on along the minus strand of CM076584.1, from coordinate 1,040,791,941 downwards.
ATGTAGATAGCATTGCAAACCATATTCTAGATTGGAATTTAGCACACGCATTTAACACAAGACTATAACATAAAAATATCAAAACGATGCATATCCATAATATGTGTTGTATAAAATTTTTTAGAGTCCATCCACTCTGATACATATGACATGCCCATAGCATGTTACAAAACTCAAAACTGGGGGAACCACCTACCCTTACACACTAATCACTATCTAGAGGTTCCCGAGCCAATGGATCTGCTCCCGCAGCTCATAGATCATGCATACCCTGTCCGGCCATCGCCATGCACTGCATGACCCCTCGCCACTCAGAGGGTAGACCAATACATGGCTCTATGTACTGGTCATCTAAGTCCTGCCATCTGCGCTCTGAAACACCAGTCAGAAGCCTCTCACATCTATGACGGATGTCCTCCAAGAGGGCTGTTGCATCCTAATTTTGTTGTGCCCTCACTCCACTAGGTCCTGCGGTCTCCGATACTGTAGGTCGTCCCATATATCCAGCCGGTTTTACTAGTGCTATATCTGCATACCAAAAGTGAAAGAATCAGTAGCACATATGATATTCTAGACCTTTACATGCACTTAAAATATTAGCAATTTGTCACTTACCATCGGGCCCCCATATTCGACCAGGCGGCAATGGAAAATCCGGGTCTCCACAATAACTCATCCCACTATAGGGATAGTCATCTATATACAGTGGCATATAATCCCAATGAACAAAGAACTTAGGTCGGAACACCCGTCCAACTGCCCCACCTCCTCCTCTGCATAGTAGTCGCCCCCACCGGCACATCCTAGGCTCTCTCGAGCCCCCATCTTGGAGCTGTATGCGAGGTTGAAGGGTCAGGATCTTCTCAAAGAAGAACGAGAACAAAACTGTACCATATGCACAATCATGGTTCACTTTCCACTTGCATAGTGACAACTGTCGTTTCAATGATGACAGCATCATCTGGGCCCACCCATAGTAGGTCCCACTCAAAACACTTTCCACAAGCATCATCTGCCCTCCAGTGATGTGATGTAGTGCTTGGTTGCCCAGGATTAGCAACACCACTGCGGCCACAGCACGGGTCTCTAACCTCTCCAAATCCCTGATGGGTATCCAAGTCCCCTTGACTTGGAGACCTAGTAAAAAATGGCGCTCTACAAACTCTACGATATTCTGCCCTCGTGGTAATACTAGTTGAGTATTCCCTACCATCCCAAGTGGTGGGAAACTAGTCAGGAAATATATATCCTGGATCATCAACTCGATCTGGTGCCCCTGCACTATAAAGACCTCATGGTCCAGGTCCGAATAGCTGAAAATCTAGGCCAATAAGGACTCTCCATCTCTAATCAAATGGTTCTCCACAAACTTCAGAACCCCAAACCTGGCCAGTGCACTGCGGACACCTTGATCTTCCCAGATCTCCGACCGTAATGCACCCAGGTTCTCTCTCTCCAGTTGATCCATAATTCTGCCATATCTAACCAAAACCATCATATTTGTCAGTATACAGATAGGAAAGACTGTATCTCATCATAAAAACCCAGTACTTAGCCAAAAAACAGCACAGAAAAACCCCTCCCTGACAGGTTGCACTTTTTAGGCCCAAACCTGTGACAGATCACAGTTTTTTGCTCAAAACCTGCTACCCAAGTCACACTTTTTGCCCCAAAAAGTGTGACCCGGCCGTGAAGAGAAGCAGGGGTCTGTTTCTAAGCCCTGGGGACCTATTCTGAACTTTCAATCCACTGAAAAGAAAGAGTAGGGTTAGGCCTCTTACCTGCAACTGACGGATCTCGTTTCCAAGGATCGGTTTTTCTACTACAATCGCCGCAAGATTTAGGGCCTTCTCTCCTCTCTACATTCACCACAACTCCACATGAAAATGAGTGAATTTGGAGGGGAAATGCCTTAATAAAAGAGAAACCCCTGTTTTTTCTTTAACCTGCTGCGGCCAAACTGTAGCTCCATTTACCAAACCATCTGTACTGTTGCAAAGCTCTCATTGAGCCCTAAAATGGGTATCTATTAGTTTTTAGTGATTTTATACTTCACCAGGACACGTTTTTTCCAAGAAGCGTCACTTCACCCCTCCTCAAAATCGACTTTCTTCACTTGAAACACTCGTATTGGGGTCACCACTTTGCCGCCATACTTGTCCACGCACGTGTCGACTTTCGTCATGAGTTACCATCTTGTACTCATGTTTTTATGGTCCCCATTAGACCTTTTTTTTGTGGTAGCACCATCGAGTCACCCTTGTTTATAGCATCCGAGTTGAGTCATCATTGCATTCATGGATTCTATCCCGAGTCCCTTTGCATCCCGCTATAGTCCTCCATCCTTCATTGCTTGGTCCCTCTCTCATGTCGCACATTATGGCCTTCAGTCCCACTGTCCCCTATCCCTCATGATATTGTGTCAGTTGCTGCCAGGTCATCTATGCCCTTTATGATCTAACAAGGGAAGTCATCCATTCGCTACCCAGTACCCCCCATTTCATCATCATCATTGGTGTCAGTCTGTAAGACTCTCTGTTATTTTCTCTCGCGCCTTAGTTTAGGATCCCTTATTGCCTCACCTATGGCAGACCTCCTTCTGTCGACATCAGCTCATTCATTCCAGAAGACAGGTCTAGAGGGTGGTGTACCTTGGTTCCATCTTCCACTCTTGTTCGGTGCCTTGGATCAGGCAAAGGGACTCCTTATTTCCCTTTGAATTGATTGTTTCTCAGCTCCATCTTCTTTCAACATGATTGAGATCCGTATACTTGATGGTTCAGTGATGCAGTAGCTAATATTGGTGATTCCCGGGTGTGTGTGAGATATCTCAGCCCTCATGAGGGGTTGGCCCTACAGGTAGCCCCCCAAATACCCGGATGACCTCTTCATTACATCCTTTGATGCAGCGCCATATATTTTATGATGTCGGCCTCAGCCGCTTTCAACGCCTTTCTGTTTGCATGTATCAATCAAATTTTCAGAGCCCTTTCCTATTTTCGGGGGCATCTAGGTTGTATTTATATCTCATGTAATCAGATATCATTGTATAAGTCCTGGCTGTTATACCGGGCACAATATTTATGTGGGATTCATTATCGTGTTGTTTACCTGGCTCATGTTTATGCCAGTATGTACTATATTGTTCAGTCCCTTTGTTTACTGGATACCTTATTTTTTGTACTTTGCCTCGGAGGGCATAGGTATGCCTCCCCCACCATCTATAGCACAGGTATTCACTCATCAAAGAGTCTTGTCACACCTGTAAGTCTCGCCTCCTCAGGGTCTAGTTCTTTCAGCACTTTAGTCTACCTTATACTTCTCTCTCTTTGCTTCCCCTTCGATGTCTAGTGATTGAGTTCTTACAACATACTTTGGTCATACGATTAGCTCCTAATGCTCACATGCTAGGGGGGAATCTGTTACACCATTTTTTGGTCATCTAACCTATTTTTATTAGATAGACCCAAGTGCACCATGTAAGACCAATTTTACCCTAACTAAAATTGCATTCACTATGAAAAATAACTTAATAAACCACCTTTATTAAGTTGTTTATGGTCTAAACAAGAAAACCCATGAGGAAATATTAAATAAATCTACATTTGTTTGATTCTCCTCAAGGAATAATTAGTTAAACATCAATTTAACAAATATTCCTGGTTATATTTAACCCAAAACAGGGAAATTAATTAGATAAATGATTATTTATCTTATTATTTCCTAAGAATAATTATTTAAACCTTATTTAAATAATATTCTTTGTTGAATATGACTAAATCACCCATAAATAATTAAATAAATCATTATTTATTTGATTTATTTGATTATTACTCAACCACATCCTTAAAATGATAAATAAATCATTTATTTATTTATTATTTACAAATAAAAGGATTTGACCCAAGTCAAAATCCTTTTCCCTCCAACAAATATAATAAATATTCCATAAAAGTTGGATCTTGATTTGGTTAATAACATTTTAATTATGCACCAATATCTAGACTAACTCAATATTTTGTTATAAATAGAAGGGTTTTCCCATTCATTTACCACCTTTTGTTGCCTAAAGATCACTCTGGATCTATACTTTTGGCCTGACTACTGATCCACCATCATAGTCATATTTTTCTACCATTTTTGTCTGGGTTTTCTACACCATCAAGAGAGAGGAATTTTAGATCTGAAGTGCTAAGGACTTACAAGAACCCATCCCATTGAGGAGAACTGGGAACACCCTCCTGTGTTTTCCTCTCAGGTGCCATTAATACAAAATTCATTCAACATATTCTTGTCTTGTCTATTGGATGCATGGAGTAAATCTTGTTTTTTCTATGGTTTAATGTCTTCTAATGCATAGATAGAGATTTTTGCAGCATTTATTTTGATCACCTAACTACAGATCTGAGGATATTGGCAACCATATTTGCTGTTAGGGTTTTTTGTTATGCACAGCTAAAGTGGTCTTTTTTCGTACGCTTGGAATTAAGATTCATACTAACAAGGTTCATAAAACACCTTGTAGAAATATTTCAAGGAAAACAAGCTACCAAATTTTAGCCATTCATACCAATTTCTTGCCTTACCTTCTAATGTTTCCATAAACATTTTCATGAGATAGTCCTCGTGCCATTCAACCTTTAACCTCCATATGTGTATATGAAATTTTATGAGATGTAACAAGGGGTCATCAACTTTTTCATATTGAAATATAGGTAGGTTTTTTTATCCAATTTATTTCAAGAATTTTTTGTGGGAATCCAGGGATATGATCTCTACTCATTGGAGCATATCTCATTTGTATCCTTGGATCCATGTTTGTAAATCAGAAAGGGTCACTGAATCTTTTCAACCAATCTAGAGTTCTCTACCAGTGGATTCTTTAGGTTTATTGAGAGTTGTGGAGTCGCCAGGTGGATGATTTCAGCTTCGATGTCTACCATCAGCATGATTGGGATTGCTTAATGCATTCCTGGGGGAGTTTATAAGAATTAGTGTGGTCAACAGGGCTACTGAAGACTAGTGGAGTCGCCAGGTGGATGATGCTTACTGTTTTAAGGATGTTCTTGTTGTCCACCATCAACAACTAAATACCAATCTAAGGATGTTTGTGAGTTTATGAGATCTAAGGAATACTTAGTTTGTCACTAACTCAAAAAGTCCCACCATGATCGCTAGAATGTTAGTGTAGCGATGAGGTGGAAAAATGATCACTGGATACTCTTTAAAAAGGGATTCTGGAGTCCTAAGGAATACTTAGATTTCCACTAACTCAGAAAGTCCCACCATGATCACCAGAATGTTTTTTTTTTTTTTTTTCTCTCGTTTAGACTAATCCTAATCTTTCCATTTTTTCTCCTCCCATCCCACCCACGGGTTTCGAACCGGTGACCTTACAGAACAGAGTGCCTTAACAGTGCACCCCATCACCGACTGTTCTACACCACATGGGCTGTGATCGCCATAATGTTAGGGTCCCATGATTTAGCATATTGGCAGGCCAAATGACAGGGTAACATGGAACCAAGCTTTGGAGTCTGAGGACCTAGCCTTCCTGGACTTAGAGAGGGATCTCTCTATTGGGTGCAAAGTATGTGTTCTTTTTTCTCTAGGGTTTTGATTTTAGGCTAGTTTTTAAGTGTACGGTTTTTTTATTGTTTTTGTTGGGCAAGATGGTCAAATGAAATAGGTGGAGTGAGATTATTTCAAAGCCAGTGGGCCATGGAGTCAAGTGAAATTCAAGAGTGTCTAAATGATGAAATAGAGTGTATTGTAGGGCCGATTTCGTAAGGTCAGTGGATCCTTAAAGTGATGTATGATGTGTAGTGAAACATTAAGTTTGGGAAAAGACTAAGAGGTCTTACACATATATAATCTGAATCATAACTCATGAGGTAGGGCAAACCATTAATCTCATTGAACAATACTCAAACTGATAAACATATAAGATGAACATTCTAGTGAAACATAGAAGCATTAGAACTCCTATCTTTAGAAATTCACCTTCAGATTTTGGGAAAACATACAAGATTTTAAAAAATAATTTAATTTATGAAGAGAGAACTCCTAAACATCATATTTCAAGCTATTGGGAACTCTAAAACAATTTTTCAAGGATGGACAAAGGGCAAGATCGAACGAGGCCTCTTTGACTTAACCTAACAATCAATATTTCACAGAAAGGCTTCAAGATAGGGTTTTGAAAATTTCAAATAAGTAGGGCATACCATGAATCTTACTTGTAAGCTAGCATAATAACCATACATGAAACAAAAAAAAAATTTTGGTGGACCTAAGGAGTAGTAAATAATTCCTTAAGATGGCCAAAAGAGAAAACATAAAGGCTATAACAAATAGGAGGACTGAGGTGCCTCAAAGAACATGTCTCAACCTATACTTTTCTATTTAATAGTAGCTAATAAACATGAAACATAATGATAACAAAGGAAACAATAGAAAAATTAGGAAAAAATCACCATTCACCAAGCTATGGAATCCTGCAAACAAGCTTCTCCATCATCCAAGCAAACAAGCCATTCATCCACTTCACAAAACCAATTTCTTCTCCAAGCTAATGAAACCATGTATATTGCTCTTCAAGCTCATCAAATGCCAACAAAATACATAGGAGCCTCATGTTCCATTTATGGAGCAAATGAGGACTAAAACCCTAAATGTGGTAGGAAAATGTCAAATATAGTCATAAATATCATTTATGGCCAAGAGACCATGCAAGGCCTAAGGAACATAATATCCCAAGAAATAAATGATAAAATAACTATTTGCACCTAATTCTAGCTTAATTTGACTAAAAAAACTAAAAAATATCTATTTTCAATAAATGAATGTGTTTTTCTTACTTTTGGTCCAAAACACACGAGGAAGCCTCTGTCCGTAGCACCACTTCAGCAGAAAATAGGGTCTCTGGAAGCTGAGTTTTGAACCCCTTCTCGAAACCAGATTTGGCTCTGTGATGGCCCATTGAAAAGCCTGATGAGTATACTTTCCAGAAATCCTTGATTTGTGCTGAGTGGATGCCATTTTCTTGTCCAAAAATCAAATCTCCCAACACTTCTTTGTGCATAGCACCTGGTCTGAAAATGAGGCAGAAAGGTCAAATTTTTTATGTTTTCTGACCTTTTGAGGGGGTAAAAATGCTCCAAATGATCTGAAAATTGGTGAGCAGACTGTTGGTGATGTGATAAATCTAAAAATGCAAACTTTGAGAGTTTAGGATGCACCAATTTTGTGCGTAGCTCCTAGGGTGTTGTGCTCCAAAGGGTCAAAATTTGGAAAAAACAAAAAGTTGTCCAATTTGCCTCAAAATTTGTGGAGAGGTCCCTCAAGAGGTTTTGAGAAGCCCATTAAAATATTGAGTTATTCCTCCAAGTTTTTCTTGGTCTTTACTTTCTTTGAGTGCTTAATTTTCAATGAATTCTTTGTTTCTGGCACTGCCATCATCTTCATTGGTGTTTATACTTCTAACTGTTGTCCCAATTTTACCTGCTGCTTACTTAGGCCTTCAAACTGATCAACACCTCCTTTAATTGCTTCTCTTTGGCTTTGTCCTTCACTAGCTCTCTTTTGGTTAATTTCTTGCACTGTTATTTTGAGTTCCTTAGACATTAAGAATTTGGTTAATGTTATGACAGTCATGACAGCTGACATGACTATCATTACTATTTTGTAAGTTGTCTTGCTTATTGATTGTCCTCTTTGTACCTTGGCCACTACCTTCATTTTCAAATTCTGTTGCAGCCTCATCAATTTCTTGTGTTTGATCTTTTACTTCCTCATCATCTTCATGTTTCTCTACTTATCATCATCTTCAGTCATGTCATCACTATCTGCACCACTATTGTGCTTACTATCATGTACAAGTACTTTTCCTCATGTTTTTCATGTGAAATTTCTTGTTGGTTGTTGCCTCCTTGTTGCTCATAAAAAAAATTTGTATTTGCCTTATTGTTTTCAGCATTCCCACTATCCTTTGCTGGTTCTTTATTGTTACTATTGTTTCCTTGCTCATCATTATCCCTATCACCATCTTGACTGGATGCATTCGGGAGCAAAAAATGAAACAGACATGTTTCTTTGTGGAGAAAGCAAAGGTGAAGAATATGAATGAGGGGAGGTAAGTGAGTGTGAGGTGGAAAGAAAATTTTGGTGAATGGAAGCTTGAGATTTTGTATGCAAAAAATGGTTCTTTTCTTGATGATAACTTTTAAGTTTAGGGAGGATAGAATGAGAGATGGCGAGGGAAAATTTTTTAGCAATGGAGGGAAAAACGAAGTAGGTCTAGGAAAGGTTCAGAGTTTTTAGGAGAGGGCTTAGCTTGCATTGGGTGTCTTTTAAGCAAAGGATAACTATCCATATTGCAAACCCTACCTTAGAAAGTCAAAAAGTTGATTTTCATGAAGATTTAGGGTTTTACCCATTCTTAGGGTTTTGAAATTCTTCTTTGATTATGAAAGGAAAAAATCACTTGGGGGTTGAAGAAGAGGATACCACCAACCTTGTTTCTTTGACTGTGGGAGATTTGGAGACAAAAATATAAATTTTGAACCCTTTTGGAGAAAATCTGGGAAAAGTTTGTCTATGCGCAGTGCCTACCCGACTGCATGTTCAAGTCAGGTAGGCATGTCGGAGCACATCGTCGGGTCGGAGAAGGGCTAGTCGGGCCTGTTAGAGCATAGTGCCTAGTTGATTTTGTGGGCAGTCGAGCAGTTTCCTGAGCTTGTGCGTAGTGCCGACCCAGGTGCATAGCGCCGAGCTCCAGGTGCGTAGTGCAGTGTTAAATAACATTGTGACCACCTCGTCTGTGCGTAGCACTGAGAGCTAAGTGCATAGTGCCAGCCTCGGTGCGCAGCACCTGCAAATTTTCACCAACTTGCCCAAAAAATCTCCAAAATCGCCCTCAATGGCTTGCTTCATATTTGCAGGGGTAAATTGATGTCTCTCTTGTGCTCACAAAACCCTTCAACCAATTCTAAAAAGTGCCTTCAAACCACCTTGAAAAATGAAACCTCTTTAGGATACTTAACATTTGTAAAATAGCAGATTCTATGAATTTTTGACAATATTTTCTTGTACTGATAGTTTGTCAAGTTTCCTCTCTAAAACAGTGAAGCAACATCTTAGTATGAGAACCCTAGCATTAAGCATCAATAGTCCCTTTAGTTTCCATGTGGGCGATCATTATGAAAGACATTTGGTCTGCTGATCTTATCAATTTTCCTATAGGTAGCCATTGTTGATAGTTTGTAGAAGTGTTATTTATGGCATAATCCATCTATTGCAAAATACTCATTTGATAGGGTGACTCTTGTTGGAGGTTTTACTACTTTGTTGTAAACCAGTGGCATATTTTTTCTTTAGACCACTTTTGACAATGATGTAGGTTTAGTGAAAGGGGCAAGCTAGTTTGAACCCCTTTTTGTGTCTTTCATGGCCACTTCTGTGTATGCAGGTGCCTACACAATTTCTTCCTTTGATCACTATCTCTTTGGAACTTGGACAACTCATTTTATCAGTAATGACCCATGTTTGCCATAGTTGCCTCCTTGGGAAATTTCTTCCCTCATGCTTGCTTCCTTGGCTAGTTTGAATATGTTTGTGTCCTTTCTTTGAGAAGACAAGCCTTGAACTGAAATTTCTATCTCTTTTGCTGATACTCTTCATCCTCTTTCTTCCTTTGGTGTAGGGGAGTTAATGCCCTTTTTTCCAAACCCTAGAAGGTAGTTTGAAAACCTTTTGAAACCATCTGCTATGATGAAGGAGGCTTCTTTGTCACCATGTGACCATCTTTGTCCATCTTGCCAAAATCCTAGGTTTTAGGGCTACTTAGGAAAAGGTAAATAGTGTTTTCTTCTAAGTTCTCAAAAACTTCACAAAACTCACTAATCATTCCTAAAAAGTTTGCAATGAGAATTTGAAGGAGTTGAGGTGGCATTTGCTTTTGTAACCCTATGACTAATTCCTTGTTTGGTCAAAACTGTTACAAACCCTGATTCCCATCAAACATATGCTTGTTGCTTTCTTCTTGCTATGAATGGTCTTCTTATGATGATTTTCTATTTTACCTTACCTCATTGCTAATCTGATGGCTTTTTTACTCTCTTGCATAAATGGGAGAAAAGGGCAGCTGTCCCCTTTCAGGATATGCTTTAGGCTAAAAACCTTCCTTGAATGATCTCTTTGGTGAATCTAGGACAAAATGACTTTTCCCCTTCTGTTAATGTATTTTCTTCATACAGGAAAAAAAGAATTTGTAGGACACCAAATCCACCCTATTACTTTGTGAAAACCCTAGGTGACCTAGTGGAGGCCTTCTTGGACTTGGTTTTTGGACTGAGACCTAGAATTTGGGATCATCAAGTGCAAGATGGAGTTTATGATAGAATGATGTATTGAAGATCCAAAATCTAATGTAATTGATTTATCTAAAGAGTCTATAGAGATATTTTGATACCATTAGTGTTTGAGAGTTTTTTGGGAGATGTTGGGTATGTGTTATATTCTTTCCACGACTAATCACGGGTGGGGGGGTAAGAGGGGGGGCGATAGCGCCCCCTTTGTGATAGGCACAGGCGGGGGGGGGGGGGGGGGGTCACAGGGGGGCTACTTAGGGTCCGGGGCAGCGCCTCAATGAAAATTTTTGGGTCCTTAATTTTCGGTGGGTGGTCTACGCCCATGGTTTTGTGCATGGTTTTTCACATGGTTTTGGGGTACAATGGTTTTCGGCCCCTGGTATTTTTGTAGATCTGGTCAAGGGAACTACGGTTATGTTATAATCCAGGGTTAATGGATTAGGGTTTATTTATGCTTCGGCATGTATATATATGTGTTGTAACACTAAAAGGAATATAATGAAAAATCAAGCTGGTCGTCCCAATTTGGGATCCAGGGGAAAATATCTGTGTTTATCTGTTTTATGTTTTATGCTCTCGCTATTGTTTATTTTCTGTTATAATATTCATGTGTAGATAATTTCTGTTCAGGGTTAAAACCTACATTTGGTATCAGAGATGTTTCGGCTTCAAGGGACACCTTTGCTGCTGAGGGTTTTTTGCTCGGGCCTGAGGTAGACCCTGTTTAGTGGGAGATCTGCGGGATCAATTCTTGTGATGAAAGAAGATGGCGAGTGGTGGAAAGATAGAGATCGAGAAATTTAATGGTCAGATTTTTGAGTTGTGGAAGCTCAAGATGGAGGATCTGCTGGTGGATAAAGATTAGTGGATCGTGGTAGATCCAGGTACTAAACCAACGACAATATCAGATGAAGACTGGAAGAAACTGGATCGGAAGGCTAAGAGCACAATACGGTTGTGTGTCTCAGATTCAGTATTGTTAAATGTATCTGGGGAAGCTACGGTGAAAAATTTTTGGGACAAAATTTGGACTTTGTACCAATCTAAGTCTCTGGTGAATAAATTGTTCCTGCAGAAAAAGATGTATAACCTGAGGATGAAGGATGGAGACTCGGTGATAGAGTATCTGAACGCCTTCAATACTGTGGTAAGTCAGCTGTCATATGTTGATATTAAAATATCATATGAAGATAAGTGCATCAGTTTTTTGTGTTCTCTACCAGACTCGTGGACAGTCTGGTTATTGCAATAGGTAGCAATACAACTACCTTGAATTTTGATGACATTGTCTCAGCCTTGCTGTCGGAGGAAATGAGACAGAGAAATATGGAGGGTCAGAATGGATATGCCTTATTTGTATGAGGAAGGTCCCAAAACAGAAACAAGAATAATGTTTCGAGTGGGAGATCTAAATTTAGAGGGAGATCTAAATCTCCTAGAAAGTTTGTAAAGGTATGCTGGAAATGCGGAAAGGAAGGGCACTACAAAAGGGAGTGCAGATCTAAAGCTCCTGAGAAAGGAAAGGGATCTGATGATGCTCCTTCTGTAGAGGCAAAAACCACCTCGAATGAAGGTGGGGATGTGTATTTGGATTCTTCTTCAAATACACATGTAGATCATGAGTCATGTTTGATTGACTCAGGTGCATCCTTTCACTTCACTCCCCGTCGGGAGTGGTTCTGTGAGTATGAGAAATATGATGGTGGTGATGTCTTCCTAGGGGATGATAGGAAGGCCAAAATCATCAGACGTGGAAAGGTCAAGCTAAAGCTGCAAGGTGGAAGGATTAGAACACTTCCTGGTGTTTTACATATTCCTGCATTGGCTAGAAATCTGAATTTTGTAAGCAAGATGGATGATGCAGGTGTAAAAACAATGTTTGAGAAAGATGTCTGCAAGATGGTTCGGGGAGCACTGGTATTAATGCGGGGAGTTCGGACTAGAACTCTGTACAAGCTACAAGGTAGCACTGTTATTGATGGGTGTAACAATTCTGTGGTTCCCGAAAGTGGAGCAGAAATCCTAGCTATCTCTGGAGAAAAGACCATGCTATGGCATCAAAGGCTTGGACATATTGGAGAGAAGGGCCTTCGGATACTGCACAGAAATGGTATGTTAGAAGGTATGTCTAATTTCTCTATAGATTTCTATTTCTGTTAACATTGTGTATATGGGAAGCAGAATCGGGTGAGTTTTCCTTCTAGTGCTAAGAGGGCGAACAAGATATTAGAACTTGTGCACAGTGATGTGTTTGGGCCTGTGTCAGTTCCATCACTGGGAAAGTCTGTGTACTATGTTTCATTCATAGATGACTTCTCAAGGAATACATGGATATATTTCTTGAGGAAGAAATCTGAAGTCTTTGACAAATTTAAAGAATTTAAGGCTCTGGTGGAAAACCAGACAAAGAAGAAGATAAAGGCGCTGAGGACAGATAATGGTGGGGAGTTCTGCAAGAAGGAATTTGAAGAGTTCTGTAAGAAGTGTGGTATAGCACGGCAGAAGACTACTCCATACACACCTCAGCAAAATGAAGTTGCAGAAAGAATGAACAGAACGTTGATGGAAAAGGCAAGAAGCATGCTCAGTGGTACCGAGTTAGGACAAGAATTCTGGGCAGAGGCAGTGGAGACTGCATGTTACTTAGTTAACAGATCACCTTCATCAGCGTTGGAGGATAAGACTCCACATGAGGTATGGACTGGTAAGAAACCCTCTCTTTCACATCTAAGAGTATTTGGATGTGATGCATATGTACATGTTCCAAAGGAGAAAAGGACCAAGTTGGATAATAAATCTGAAAGGTGCATCTTTATTGGGTATAAGGATGGTTTAAAAGGTTACAAGCTTTGGAACCCGGAAACAAGGAAGGTTGTATACGTAGGGATGTGGTGTTAGAGAGGTGAAATATGTTGTTAAACATGAATTGATACAAGAAGACACGAGAAGATGGATAGAGTTTTATCTAAGGGAGTATGAATCGAGACTCTCACAATGAAGAAGATTCGAGGAGAGAGGAAGAGCCACAAACTCCGGCTATGAAGATCGGTTGAGGAAAGAATGCAAGGCAACCAGAAGGTATAGTCCATACGCACACGTTCGAGTTTTCCTGCTTATAGCCGATGATGATCCCGGAAATGTCGAGGAGAGCGGGTAGATTGGAGGGATAAAAACTATGGAAGGAGGCCATGGTTGATGAAATGGCATCCTTGCACAAAAATGAGGCATGGGATCTGGTGGAGTTGTTGGCTGGAAGGAAGCCCATCAGGAGCAAATGGGTTTTTAAGAAGAAGATGAATGTAGAAGGCAAGGTGGAGAAATAAAAAGCTCAGTTGGTAGTAAAAGGTTATTCCCAGGTGTCGGGAATTGATTTTGGTGATATTTTTTCTCCTGTTGCCAAACTTACTTCTATGAGATTACTTTTATCTGTTGCTGCTGCATTTGATTTTGAGATAGAACAGATGGATGTGAAGACAACATTTCTTCATGGGGATCTAGAAGAGGAGATCTACATGAAGCAACCTGAAGGCTTTATGGTGAAGGGTAAGAAATAAATGGTATGCAGGTTGAAGAAGTCTCTATATGGGTTAAAATAGTCACCAAGGATTTGGTATCAAAAATTTGATACCTATATACGAGGACTTGGCTTCACCAGAAGCAAGGAGGATCACTGTGTTTATTTTAAATTAATTGGTGGTTGTGTTATTTATTTGGTCTTGTATGTGGATGATATGTTGTTGATTGGAAATGACAAAGAAATTATCCAAGATTTGAAGACCCAACTGTTCTCCAAATTCGACATGAAGGATCTTGGTGCTGCAAACTATATTTTGGGCATGTAAATTAAGAGAGATCGGGCAAAGAGGAAGCTCTGGTTAAACCAGAGGAAGTATGTCGAGACTATATTGCAGAGGTTCAATATGCAGGATAGTAAACCGGTGAATGTTCCTATTCTTGTAGGTGTAAAGTTGTCTGCTGAACAGTGTCCCAAGACACAAGAAGAAGAGGAGTATATGTCCCGTGTTCCATATGCAAGTGCAGTGGGTAGCCTAATGTATGCAATGGTCTGTACTAGACCAAACATTGCACATGCAGTGGGAGTATTGAGCAGGTTTATGTCAAACCCGGGGAAGGAGCATTGGACAATAGTGAAGCGGGTTTTCAGATATTTACGTGGCACTAGTGATTATGGCTTGTGCTACTAGGGAAGACAAGGATTGGAAAGAATGTTGGACATTCGTGGTTTTGTTGATGCAGACTGGGCTGGAGATCTGGACCAAAGAAGATCTACAAGTGGGTATGTGTTTAGCTTATTTGGAGGTGCAGTCAGTTGGATGAGTAAAAGACAGTCTGTAGTGGCGCTTTCAACTACAGAGGCAGAATACATAGCAGCCACTCATGCAAGCAAGGAAGCAGTTTGGTTGCAGAGATTGTGTTCAAGTATGGGGTTGATACAGCAAGCTATAAGGATAGACTGTGATAGCCAAAGTGCAATTTTCTTGGCTAAGAACCCTGCTTACCATTCAAAGACAAAGCACATTGATGTTCAATATCACTTTGTTAGAGATATGGTTGAGGCTAAAAGGGTGTTGCTGGTAAAGGTGGACACTTTGAAGAATGTTGCAGATGCATTAACGAAGTTTGTGAGCACTCAAAAGTTCTCTTGGTGTAGATAAACAATGAGTGTTGAAGAATTGGGCCAATGACTAAGCTCTCCTGTGGCCCCCTGCGGAAAGAAAACAACAAGTGGGAGAATGTTGGGTATGTGTTATATTCTTTCCACGACTAATCACGCATGGGGGGGAAAGAGGTGGGGCGATAGCCCCCCCTTTGTGCTAGGCGCAACAGGGGGGTCATAGGGGGGGGCGGTAGCCCCCGTTGTCGAGGTCTGGGGCAGCGGCCCAGCAAAAAATTTTTGGTTCTTAATTTCCGGTGGGCGGTCCACGCCCATGGTTTTGTGCATGGTTTTGCACATGGTTTTGGGGTATGATGGTTTTCAACCCATGGTATTTTTGTAGATCCGGTCAAGGGAACTACGGTTATGTTCTAATCCAAGGTTAATGGATTAGGGTTTATGTATGCTTCGGCATGTATATATATGTGTTGTAACACTAAAAGGAATATAATGAAAAATCAAGCTAGTCATCCCGATTTGGGATCCAAGGGAAAATCTCTGTGTTTATCTGTTTTATGTTTTATACTCTCGCTATTGTTTATTTTCTATTATAAGATTCGTGTGTAGATAATTTTTGTTTAGGGTTAAAACCTACAGGGGACACAACAAGGTTTTTTGATTGGTGGGTTTAAGTAGTAGTGGGGGGTTTTTTAGGAAAAACAAGACAAAGGATTTGGGTCAAAGGTGAAAGCATATAGATAGGGATAATGTCATAAGCCACTAATGGGTTTTCTAGGACTGGTATCTTTAAGGATGATGAAGGCAGTGAGATTTATAGAACTCACAATGTTCAAGAACTTTCTATCTAGAAATATAGGGAAAAAATTTAGTCATCTATGAAGGAAAAAATTACTGATGACTAACAGACCTATTGGAATGATTGAAAATTTCTTTAGAGTGGGACACCTAAGATGCACATGAAAAATATGTTTTTATCCCTGGTGGAAGTATGAAAATACTGACACTAACATGGTGAATTGAAAAATTGAAAGAAATGATGGTGGGGGTCCAAATGGAATAGGTGGGTGGTCACCAATATCCACCTCGATCATTCCTCCCCCATTAGGAAGCAATGCTTCCTATTGCATTGAGTTCCTCCATGAGATGAAGCAGCTTCTGTTGAACTTGGTAATGGATTTGTCGAAGATGTCATGGACCTACTGGTGGATGTGCTTGATGCGTTCAATAATTTTTTTTGCTTTATCGGCCTTAGACAGTACATGTGTGGATTCTATCTGTGTAGTCGCATGAACTATGAAAGCATCAAGCAGTGGTGCGCCTGGGGTCAGATAAATGGAGTGCTTGACCTATCATTGTAAAGGAACGTCTGTGGGTGAGGGAAAAATGTCCACATATTCCTCCATGACTTTGTCCATCTACTGTTGTCGTACAGGGGAGCCCTATTTCAAGATTTTGGACACAATCTTATTCTTTCCTTGTGGGTGAATTGTAATAAAAATAAATTTCCTGGTTTGGGAAACAATCTTGCAACGCTGTTTTTTAATAGTCAAAGAGATGGCGGGAGCCATTACTACCTTCAGTATCCTATAAAATTTATTTCCCAAAGTAATAAAAACAAAACGAGGCCTAGCCTCATACACAACATGTCACTTCCACAAGTATGGTTGGCTCAATAATACATCAGACACATCAAGAGGAGTAACATCACATAGTACCTCATCCGTGAATGGCTTGATGATATACAGAAGTCGACACTGCTGGTGGACACAAAGATCTCTTCCTTGGTGAAGCTAGTGGCCACCCGATGGTATACGACTGCAGGTTTTCTATGGTAGGTAGGTCAAGCCCCTTCATGTCCTCTACTAAAATTAGGTTATTTTGGCTTCCATTATTGACAAGGAATTGCAGTGGAGAACCCTTAACCCACATCTATGAATGGAAGAGGTGCTCACCCTCCTTTGGATCCTCGGGATCCTCCCTCTAGAGCTTGGTGGAGTAAAAAATTGCATTGGGATCTGCATCAATGATCTTCTTTCCTTTTTCATCATGCTTGTCTGGTTCTGACTTAGGATCAGAACATGCATCTGATTCGGGTGCCTTCTGTTCGGCCACTAGTGACTATTTGGCCCAACACTCGTTTTTGCTATGAGTGGGGTTGTTGTAAAATTCACACCACGTCCCTGTGTCCTTCTTTGGATTTGTGGTGTTGTTCTAAGTTTCCCTACTTTTTCTTTTCCCCTTGTTCTGCAGTTCAGGGGCACCTTTCCCTAGTTTCGTATTCGAGCATTTGAAGTCTCACTTCTTCTGCTTAAATTTCTGCTCGATCTTGGTGGCATAGCGATATGATGTGAAAAGTGAGGTAATGTTGAGGAACTTCATTTCCTCCTAAATGTATATGTGAAAATAATTGCAGTATTTGAGGACCAAATGTCCCTTTAAATCTTTAATAACTAACTTTGTGCGTAGGGTATGGAACAAATTCATCAATTTGTGCACAAATTCAGCATGGTCCATTGGATGTACTTGTCCTCATAGCTCCCCACTGGATAATATTTTTCCTTAATGCCATCTTAGAATTAACTCCAAGTGGGTGCGGTCGAGAATAGATAAGTTTCCCTCCCGTCCTTTTGATCACAGTAGTTTTCCTACCAGTCTTTGACATCGGGGGTGGCTTTGAGGAGTGAAAAAGTAATCTTTTCCCGGTCAGATAAATCATGGACCAAGAAGTACCCTTCTAGAAAATTCAACCATCTATCTATGGCGTCTGCATCTATATGGCCTTCAAATACAAGAATGTTGAAGTCTACTTGTACCTTGAAAGTAGTGGTGCCTCGAGAGTGGTTGCTAGATGCATATGCACCATCGGTGGGTAATCGTTGAATGGTCTGGGAAAAGTTATCCAAGACTGTGTTCCTTTGTTTCTTGAGTGCCTCCTCGACCAATAATTTGATAGGATATCCTGCTCCCTCGTCTTTCTTTTCTCCCTCCATGGTAGGTCGTTGGGTTTTGCGAGGGTGATCTTGCAAGTGTTCAACTAGATCGAGCCCTAACTCCTTATACCCTGACCTTATTAGGGACATGCAAAGAAAAACAGAGAAAGAGAAGACCGCTATGATACCACTGATCTACATTTATGCAGGAACGTAAAAATATACAGAAATAAACATAAACACAGATACAGCGGAAATAAAATTTCATTTCATTAATAACAAATGAATGAAATATGCTTACAAACATAATAGAAATAGACAAGCTAGGGCACTGGTATCTTATCGTTGAGAAGAGGTGTGGCAGCTACACGCCTCTCAACTATGTTACAATGAGGCTTGAAGGCCTATTTATTTCTGAGAAACAATGGAAAACCCTAAACAGCCAAAAACCTAACCCTAGGAGATGAAGCGCCAAAACTATATGCCCTGTTTGGGTAAATTGGTACATCAACTTCCCGGGGACATAACTTTGGCATATGATCTCTATTTGACATGATCAATACCTCGTTAGAAATATCTATCTCAGGAATACAAATTTTGATGTGGTCAAAATCAAATGAAATTCCCTATTGCTCCCTATTTTCCAAAGAAACGTCGTTTAGGGCCTCAAAATGGCTCCAGAAGTTCAGAACCCGAAAAACTGCTAAAAATTTGAAAAAATAAAAGAACCGATGGTGGGGGTCCAAATGGAATAGGTGGGTGGCCACCAATATCCACCTAGAGCAATATGAAGGTGACTTGGGTTCTAACCTAATATAACAATATCTTATAAATCTTATTGTTTCAAAGGAAGATACTATCAAGGTGTAAGAAAACATGTTTGCAATTGGTATGTCCATTAATGACCATTATTCTAGCAGAAAAGTTAAGCCAAAGAAGAACGTGGCCAAAACTACTACCTTAGAGAATGAGATGAACTTATTTTTGAGCCAATGAAGAGGATACAGGTAAATTTCACCAAGAATATAGAGTCCCTCCAATAGAAGAATTAGGCTATGTGAAAAAAGCTTCTCCTTTTGGAAAGACACACTCAATAAAATAGGTTCACATCAATAGGAAGAGGAGGATATGGTTGGGATAATTTTAATAAATACGATTATGATTATATATTTCCCAATCCCATAGAAAAAATAATGTGTTTGATTAGTATATACAACACTATGGAAATCTGTGAAACATGGCACACAACTAAGACACATGTTTGGTGGCTAAGGAAGCTCTTCAATAGGCCTAGATAGTTTAAACGATGGATCAGTGAATGATATATATTTTTTTACATACAATTCAATGTGAACCATGTGGTAGAGGAGCATGTAAATTATAAGTCACTTGATCTTGATGCCAATCATAGCACTACAACACCTACACCCACATGGGAGAAAATTAATAGGAATTTATGTGATAGGGAGTTGATTACATTGCAGTAAGAGATAGAAAATTCCAAGCTCTAAAGGAGCCAACTATAGAAAATCCTAGTCAATGACCACCTTCCCAAAAGGAAACACAACATCATTCATGTGAAAAAGGGTACTTCTCAAGGTACAAATCAGCCAACTAAGATCCTTAAAAGACCAAGCTCGAGTATGGTTAGTAATGAGACATTAGAAAATTATATATACCCAAGGACATACTTGGCTAATTATCATATTTTTGTCCCCTTCCTTCAGCTAATAAAACTGGAATTTATGAAAGAGTAGGTGAGGAGGATTTGTGGTTTAAAAGATTCCATTAATGATCCCTCCCAAGATAAAGAAATGCTATTACATATTATTCATAAGGGATGATCAAATGGTGTTAATTTCATTTTCTACATGCCTCTAAAAGTAAATGATTTACTATTACAAAAATAATTTATTCCCTTGAATATTACGCATAAATTAGGTTTTAACACAATCAGGCCTTATAGGAATATTTTTGTCATAAAAAGGAGATAGATCAAGGTATATGGGTTAATTCAAGATTTAGTTATTATGTTACACATGTATCCAAACATATCTACGCTAATTGATGAACTAGTGATTAATTTATCAAACTCATGGGGTATTTTATTGTCCAAGAAATTTTTAATAGGATGAGAAGAACCTTTTCGAATGGACCTATCATATCTCATCATCCCCACCATTGAAGCCACTCTAGGTCATATTGCATAGGGAAAAGTTCAAAATATATTATGTTGATAACCTAATGAGCCCATAAATGACCATGTGGGGTTTTTCAATGATGATGTCCTGAATCATTAGTTGATATTTTTCCTTAATGATTCTCCTCAGACTCATGTTTTCTAAGTTTGTTCTTAGGGGGCTTAGATTTTCTCAAGATAACTGCAAAATACTGCCTCATGATATCTTTAACATCATCTTGAAAGTCTATAATCCCAAATTTGATGTCACATATAATATCTCGCACGTGTATTTTCTATGAGCTAAGGAAAATTTTAAAACTTTCTCCAAAAGACTATAAATGGGGGATCAAACTAAAAAATATAAATATTGAATACCCTATTATCGAAGTGGGAGAAATAAATTTTATCTTTATTGTTAAAACTATGGTTATAATCAATAGAAAATTTATTATTATTATTATTATTATTATTATTTGTCTTTCAGGTTCTCTGTAACCATCGAGGCTTGAGGAGCCACAACCCCGGGGCATCTAAGCCGTCAAATTCATCTAGGGATCACACCTGGCCTGGGCCACACCAGCCCCTTAGCTGACTGAATTTTTTTAGCATGTCTCCTCCCCCTAGCACAGGGCATAACCAACCCTCGTGAGGTTTTGATCCTAGGTCACCTTGCTAACGAGACCCATTCTCTGTAATATTCCTAAATTAGCATGCGGCTAATAGGAATATTAATTTTTCTCTTAGCACCTAGTTAGATGAATAAATGGGTAAGGAGGCCCATACATTTCTAAAATAAGAATAAAATCCCTCTTGATGTGAAATTGGATCATGATAATAACTAGATCTAGCACCCTCATGTGTAAACAAGGGCTAATGCATGTGGACAAAGTCAAGTTTGACCAAGTCAACAACACTAAAGGGGAGGATTGGATGATCAAAAAAGACATGTCAATATGAATGAGGATTAGCTTAGAGGGCTATATAAAAGCTGTATTGAAGACCCTTAGGTGTGAAAAGGGGTTGGAGCAGGTTGAAGAGGTCAACTTTGACCAAATCAAACAACGACGTTATGGAGGAGTGGCATTAATGAAGGGACAACGTAGTTTTGGAGGGAGATTGATTGTGTGATGGTGGAAACCCTAATGAGTGGGACCCAAGGTGAGAAGGCTCAAATTTTTTATAAGGAAGAGGATGGCATCCATATGGGGTTAGCTGATGAATTATATTTTAATATGTTTATTTATACTTTTGCTCTCTTCAGCTGTTTAGCTAAGATTGCTGGTGTTGTTTAGCACAAGGTCTTCCTGTTTAGGAATTCCATCTCTTTCCTTGAGAGGCCTCTTGGGAGATTATTGATCTATCATTTCACACATCCAAAATTTGGCCAAGCTTCAATCTTCATATGCAACGCAGTTTCTGTAGAATATTATGTTGTGTTACAGGGTGTTGCAGTGGAGGGTTGAGAAACCCACTTTCTTAGCTAGTTTTTCATAGGAGGAAGGATTCCTTCTCTTGGGAGATCATTTTGGAGGGTTATTGAGATTGTTTCAGATATTTGGTAGTATTCCAATCTATTTCCATCACCTACAGCATAATTTCAGTCTGGAATTGCGTTATTTTGGAGGGAAACTTCAGTGAGGGATCTTGTGGCTCTTTTGGAGGATTTTCTTGTGATTGAAGGGTTCCTCCTTTCATTGGAGGAGACCTTTGAGTAGATTTGCATCAGATCTATATTATATCATCCTTCTATCTTCATGTGCTTCAATTTGCAGTGACTCTACATACCTAGGGCTGTAGATCACCATTTGTATTTGGGTGTATTCCTAGAAAACCTTCCCGGGTTCTCTTGGAATGATGTAAAGGAGACTAGATCTTAGTTTTTTAGCATTATTGATTAATATAACATCAAATCTATTTGTCTCTACAATTTCTGAGTATAAACCCTCATTAGAATGTGCTTCCACTTTATGCATTAATTCTGGTGGGGTTTCAGTATTTTTGAGCTATACTAGGTGTGGGAGGCTTGTTTACCTCACTTAATATGATTTGTTTCTGATCTCCTCTTGGATTTAGGTGTTATATTGTCATATCTAATGGATCCACGGGCTGCATTTTTTTGTTAATCCTTATATTTCTGAAAATTGCATTTTTTGTGAATGGATTGCTGATTTTTCCCATTTGGGAATATTATAGTGGTATCAGAGCTCTATTCTTGGCTCAACCTGTGAGTTGTAAGCTATTATGCTATAAGAAGGAGAAAAGATCTAAAATGGTGGAAGGAGTGAGCTTGGTCTCATCACTTTTCAGATATATGAAGAACCTCTCCAAGGAGGTTAAGCAGATGAAAGAGAAGAGATGCAATGAAACTACTAGAGGGTTTCAAGAAGAGGAAGGACCATGTACTTCCTATTCTCAAAAGAAAGAACTAGTGTTGCAGAGAGCTCCAGAGCTTTACACCTTTCCCTTTCTTTTTGATGAAGAAGATAAGAGGCATGGAGATGGAGGGAATTTGGAACATGAGATCCTGAGTGGGTACCTTTCAGATTACAAGTCTCAACCTAGAGCTTTCAAGGAGACTCTACCTTTTCCTCGATTTATTCAGCTTGAAGAAGAAAGGAGGCCTTGTAGCAATAGGATGATGAAGGGAAATAGATTTCTATTTTCTACTTTTGACGGATCATCCACATGTACAACAAAGGCTTGGGTGATGAAGCTAGATGCATTCTTCCTACTACATCCAGTGGTAGAAATAGAGACTGTTGAGATTGCAGTGTTGCACCTCGAGGGTAAAGCAACCACTTGGTGGTTCAGCCATTTGAGTCATGCAAGAGTGACTACTTTTGCATATTTCACTCAAAGGGTGATCAAAATATCTGATAAGAAGAAATCAAAGGGGGATGAGCCTTCACCACCACTTGAGGATACTTGTACCAACGCTGACACAACTATGGAGGAGCAACCATCATTCTCAACAATTGGGGGAGCCAACACATTGGAAGGAGGAGCCCTTGTAGCCATACAAGATTTTCCCAAGCTTCACCAAGGTATGCATGAATCTCCACTTTTTGTTATTTCAGCAAACCTTATGGAGGGTTGTGGAAATCTGCCTTTGCATGACCAAGGGTCAACATATATTGCTGATTTGGAGCAGCAAAATTTCACTGCGTTGTGCATCCTTGAGTTGTTCAAGGAATGGATAATCAATCATCCTAATGTGTCACTATTGAGCTGCACACAACACTAGGGGTTGGGGTATGGACTTGTGGAGGATAGGATGAGATTTGTCCTAAACAATCCAAGGCAGAACTCTATGTTTAGCCTTGAGCTTCAACACGAGACAACAAATACACCAGTGAAGAGATCAACAGCGTTGTCACTAAGCAGGAGTGATGAGTTGGGGGCCCAACTATCATTAGATAATTCTGATGACCATTACACTTGTATGACATTGTATGAGCAGATGATCAATGAGAGACACTTTGTCTTTCATCATTGTGATGGATCTATTAGGATGATCATTATACAATCTTATGAGGAGGTTTTTCCTTTAGCATACTTGGATCCTTATGGATTCAATATGGTCATTGGTGTGGGGTCTTCTCTAGGATATCTCCAAGAGGTTGCATTTCAAGATCCCATGAAATGAAAAGGTATAGATATGATTTTGGAGAATGGTAGTCTTCATTGGAGGAGTACCAAGATGGAGCATGGTGGGAGATACCCACATGTGGATGAATGGGTGTGTATGGTGAGCAAGAGGTTGGTGAGCCAATTTCATATTTATGACATCAGGCAGCAAGAGGCATGGCTGTGTTGGCTACTCTTGAAAGAGTTTGGCCATCATGTGACATATCCTTATCCAAAGGGTGTGTTGGTGGAGGAAACTTGGCAGGACACTTGCCTCATATGGTAGCAAGGAGTTTGGGTGCATTATGTTGATATGACATTCTTCATGTCAATCATATTATCTTCACCTCATGATTTGTATGATGGAGGTGTGAGGGAACAACAAAAGTTATTTTTGCTTTGGCTACTCTTGGGAGAGTATGGGCAGAAATTTTTCCATACTTGGCATGTTATTTCCGGAGGAAGGGATGGCACAATCAAAATGCAAAGAGGCTACCCTTCAACATTGGAGGATAAGGAGGTTCCCACACATAGCAGCATGTTGGTGGATGACTTTGGCATATGGGTTGTCAAAGGAGGAAGTCATGGAGTGAAAAGAGCCTTATCACCAAGGCCAACATCGTTGTCACTTGGGAGTATGTTTCTATTGATGGAGTGTTCCAAGGGGAGTATGCATCCCTTCACGTTATAGACTTTTATGAGGAGATTATCATGGGAGGACTCATCCATGGACCTCACTTTCAGCCTACTCACTAAGCATGGTAATAAATGTGTTTTTTTACTTATTGATTATTTCATTGAGTATTTGCATTATCTCACCATCTATGTGCAGTGTATTGCTCCATGAGAGGGCAAGAATATTTTGGGGGTTCATGGTCATTCTAGGACCAACACTTATGATGGAGATAACCTTTCTCTACATGAATTTGGGCAAGTGTGGTGTTATTCTTATTATGCTCAGCGGATATATAATGCTATTTACTACCTCATAGTAGATGAGCAAGCATGCACAACTAGTAATTTGTTGGGGAATCACTTGCCACATGATGTTCTAAAACAACAGTTGGAAAGACTATGCTGTATCCACTAGAAAAACCATTGGGACTATCCAAACTTGCATATAAACTTTAGAAATTTTCTGATTTGGATACCATATGGTGATGATGTACCATTCACTTTGTATGGGATGGATTGGGCCAACATGATTCATGATTCTATGGAGGGGATCTTTGAAGTTCCAGTCTTCTTCTTGCCACTAGAGGGCAACATTATTGCAGCTCAAGATCAGCAGCTACTCTACATTTATCATAAGTGGAGAGAGAGAGACAATGTGGGGTAGGCTATTTTGTCTACGATGTTTAGTTATGCAGCCCACTTACATTGCAGGAGCCAAGGGTGGAAGAGATTTTTCATGAGTTACCATTTTGGAGGGTGGCTCATTTTGTATGGATGATAGCTTAGGGATGGGAGATTCATATGGGGATGATATATCCCAATATATATCAAATCTCATGACTCAATAAGGCTTCTAGATAGCACATTGTTTCCTCCATGGATGTTTTACTTCTACATGATGATAGCTATTTGGGATGGTCACCAAAAGCTAACTTTCATACTTGGGAGGGGCAACTTGGTGATGTATTGATGAGACAACATCTTGTTCCTTGGAGGATTTTATCATATGAGGATGCTACAAGAGGAGGATAGGAGGCTCTTCATCTCTATCCTTGCAGTTTATTGAGGACAAACAACATTTGGGAGGGGAGGACTGTAATATTCCTAAATTAGCATGCAACTAATAGGAATATTGATTTTTATCTTAGCACCTAGTTAGATGAATAAATGGGTAAGGAGGCCCATACATGTCTAAAATAAGCATAAAATCCCTCTTGATGTGAAAAGGGATCATGATAATAACTAGAATTAGCACCCTCATGTGTAAACAAGGGCTAATGCATGTGGACAAAGTCAAGTTTGACCAAGTCAACAACACTAAAGGGGAGGAGTGGATCATCAACAAAGACAGCTCAATATGAATGAGGATTAGCTTAGAGGGCTATATAAAAGTTGGATTGAAGACCCTTAGGTGTGAAAAGGGGTCGGAGCAGGTTGAAGAGGTCAACTTTGACCAAATCAAACAACGTTGTTATGGAGGAGTGGCATTAATGAAGGGACAATGCATTTTTGGAGGGAGATTGATTGTGTGATGGTGGAAACCCTAATGAGTGGGACCCAAGGTGAGAAGGCTCACATTGTTTATAAGGAAGAGGATGGAAACCATATGGGGTTAGCTGGTGAATTGTATTTTGATATGTTTGTTTAGACTTTTGCTCTTTTCAATTGTTTAGCTAAGATTGCTGGTGTTGTTTAGCACAAGGTCTTCCTGTTTAGGAATTCCATCTCTTTCCTTGAGAGGCCTATTGGGAGAGTCTTGATCTATCATTCCACCATGGAAAATTTTAGGGGCTAGTATTCATAGGTGGGCTAATTTTCCATGGTTTTTCAAAAAAAAAAGATTCGCCAATTTCCATTTTTTTATAAAAATGATTTGCCCAAATTTTACAATATAAAATTATTTTATGTTAAAAATTGCCAACATTATATAGACAATATATATAATATCATTACAAATTTTAATAATTTTACAAATATATCAATAAAAATTTTATAGTTTGCATATTAGGGACTAGAGAGATTCGCCAATTTTTTAAACTTCAAGATAATTTTCCATCCTTAAAATTTTCCTTGCATTCCACACATCTGACATTCTAGCCAAGCTTCAGTCTTCAGCTACAGCGCAGTTTCTATAGAATATTGTGTTGTGTTGCAGGGTGTTGCAGTGGAGGGTTGAGAATCCCACTTTCTGAGCTATTTTTTCATAGGAGTAAGGATTCCTTCTCTTGGGAGATCAGTTTGGAGGATTCTTGAGCTCATTTCAGATCTTTGGCAACAGTCCAATCTATTTCCATCGCCTGCAGTGTAATTTTAGTCTGGAATTGCGTTATTTTGGAGGGCAGATTCAGTGAGGGATATTGTGGCTATTTTGGAGGATTTTCTTGTGATTAAAGGGTTCATCCTTTCATTGGAGGAGACCTTTGAGCAGATCTACATCAGATCTATATTATTTCAGCCTTCTATATTCATGTGCTTTATTTTGCAGCAACTCTTCAGTCCTAGGGCTGTAGATCACCATTTGTATTTGGGTGTATTCCTAGAAACCCTTCTCGGGTTCTCATGGAATGATGTAAAGGAGACTAGATCACAGTTTTTGAGCATTATTGATTAATATAACAACAGATCTAATTGTCTCTAAAATTTCTGAGTATAAACCCTCATTAGACTACGCTGTCACTTTATGCAGTAATTCTATGTTGTACTAGTTTTGGGGTTTCAGTATTTTTGAGCTATACTAGGTGTGGGAGCCTTATTGCCTCACCTAATATGATTGGTTTCTGATCTCCTCTTGGATGTAGGTGTTATATTGTCAGATCTAATGGATCCATGGGCTGCATTTTTCTATTAATGCTTATATTTCTGAAAATTACATTTTCTATGCATGGATTGTTGAGTTTTCCCATTTGGGAATATTACATTCTCAACCAATTGTGCTAGTGGGACTTGAAACTATTAATATTATTAATATTATTATCAATTATATTATTATTATTATTATGTAATATTCCAAATTGGAAATAGCAGCAATATAAGACATAATAATGTAAAACAAAACAAATCTTATCACGACATGAGAGGGATCAATATGCAGCCATCATTTTATTAATATATCAGCAAAAATATACAAAAATATCTTGAGGGACAAGCCACTCAAGCAGTAAGAACAATCCTCCAATGATCAGAACATTGAGCACATGAGTTGCTGCAACTGTATCAAATGCCGAAGAGAAGTGACATCACTGTCTATGTTAGTGTAGCTACTGCTATAAACATACATAAATGGAATATGGCTGATATAAAAAAAAGAAATGCCCAGAAAAGAAGGTGTGAGCTCTAATACATGATTTCTAGCCAATCCGGAAAAGATTGCTAGAAATACCAAGAAATATACAATGTGACAAATAACCCTGGGGTCGAGATGTCACTGCAAACTAGATCTGAAAAGAATTTGGCTATGATAGATATGAAATGATGATTTCCTCCTCCAATAGTATTTCTAAATACAAGGTTGATCCCTCTACTCAGAAATAGACCCTCTTGATGAGCACAATGGACCCTCCCAACAATGCCTCCAAAAATAACGCAGTTCAAAATTGCGACTACGTTGTGAGGGATGGTAGTTGGTTGGCCTGATGCCAAAGATGTGAAAATATGCCTGAGAGCCCTTCTTTATGATCCTATAATGGATAGGCTACCTCCCCACTGAAAAACAAGCCTAGAAATAGCTCTATGTGATCCTCCTTTGCTGCACCCTGCAACACAACCCAACTCTAAAAAGAAACTGTGTTATAGCTGAAGGAGGTAGCTTGGCCAGAATTCTATAATGAGGAAATGAAGCTCAAATATCCTCTCCTTCCCTGAGGATGATGTATGGATTCCCGATCAGGAACACCCTTGTGCTAAACAGCACAGCAACCCTGCTAAACAGCAAGAGGAAGCAAAGCCTAAGCAGACCAATATCAATAATAATCTAAAACATGAATAACAAAGTCTTCCATCCTCTTCATATTTATCAAGTGAACCTCATCACATTGGGTCCCATCCATACTTTCCATCAAGCTCATGCAATTTTTCCTCCACTAAAACTGTGATGTCTCATCATAAAGGCCACTCCTCCATGACAGCGTTGTTGACTTGGTTAAAGTTGACTGAATCAACATGATCCAATCCCCGTTGACACCCAAAGGTGCTTAATCTAGCTGCTTATTCTTCCTCCTTTCACATAAGGAGTGTTATTATCCCTTTTAAAGGGGTTTTATGGGCATCCCCACCCACTTATTCACCTACCTAGTGATAAAACAAACTATAATATTCCATTTAGATGAAGGATACATTTTTGGAATACTACAGTCCTCCCCTCCAAACGTTGCTTGTCCTCAAGCAACTATAAAGGTGGAGAAAAATTCCTCCCTTCCTCTTCATGTGGCCTCCTCATTAATATTTCTCACCACAACTCAACATAATCTGCAATAAATCTTCCCTCCAATAGTTCCTCCCAAGTATGCAAAACCAAATGGTGCACATCATGAGAAAGTGGAAGGTGTAAGTGGAAACCTTCTTGTTTTCCAATGGCCTCCTCAAGGTAGGAGATGATAAACATAGGGAATCCCATCCCCAATGAGAGTCTCCCACACCCATGCTATCATCCAAATGAAATGAGCCATACTAGGTAGCTCATCAAAGAAATCCTCAATCCCTGGTTTTTGCAATGTGTTGGGGTTGCATGGAGAGATTAGATTTTCCCATCCAAGTTGTTTCTCTCTCCATTTATGGTAAGTATGGGGTTGTTGCTGATATTGGGCTAAAATGAAATGGCCTCCAAGAATGTCCCAAGTTACCCCACCAAACAAATCATTCATGAAGTGCCTCCTCCAAGAACTCAAGTTCTCCAAATGGCTCCTCCCACATGAAGAAAACAGATGTAGTATGGAAATCATGGTTTTCCCATTTTTTCTCCTGAAACATACAACATGTAAAGTAGGGAGAATAATACTCCCAATGGGCACCTCCAACTCTTGTCCCACTCTCCAAACAAAGATCCCCATGAACATAAGAATACCAGCAATATATGGAAGCAAAAACCAGTGAAAACAAGTTGCCATATGACAACCAAGAAGTGGATCATAGTTCCACACATGTAACCAGCGCAGTGCATCCATGGCCTGCCTCAAAAAACATAATAACAAGTGCCCTTATAGCCACTTATTTGCTGCCACAATCATCCCATAAGATGGAATCATGAATGTAAAATGTGGTGTCAATGGTGCACACCAAGAATCATGTGGCCTCCCCCACAAACCACCGATAGAATGGCCAACCTAAATGCTGCAATTGGCCTCAAGTACATCATAATATAATGTGCAAGAAGGGATAATCCTCCTTGGTACAACATGCTACTCATATAAAGTAAAGAAGCACAATTCATAATGAAAAATTGTTCCTCCTCTACCATGTACCTTGCTCCTCGAGTTGAAATGGCTCAACTATAAATTCTCCTTCATTCTCAATGAGTAGGGAAGTGGTTGTGACAACCTCTCCATCACCATCTGGGCCATGCATCTCTCCTCATGCTGATATACATCCTACTGAATTCTCTCCCAAGTGAACTCCTGCATCAAATAATGAAATGCATCAAAGTGCATGGAAAGAAATTCCACATGTGCTACATGTAGTAGCTTCCTCTTGAGCTCAGAAACTCTAGTCAAGAAGAATCTTCCATAAGAATAGATGACCTCATCAACCACCATGTATCTTCATCTCCTTTTGGGTCATCAAGAATCATGCAAGCACCAAGATCCTTGGAGTACTCTATCAAGAGTTGAGACCCCCAATATGGATCAATCCTCCTAAGGGGCAGTGCTGAAGATCTAAAATGTGAAGCTCCCCACATGTTGTTTTCTGCTCCTTTGACATCCCTCATGCCAAATTAATCCTCCAAAGTGCTACCATGCCCATCATGCAACTGCTTATGCTCAAATAGAAGTGGTGACTTTTGGAAGTTGGCCTCCCATGAGAAGCTACCATCCAAAAAGAACCTCCTGATCTTGGCCAATGTAAGCATGAGTGGCCTCCATCTACTCCAATGTATGGGGGATTCCTTCCTCAAGAGAAGTACCCTATGTTTCTCCAAATCCCTGGAGCAGCTCTCTTGCACCATGAAGGTTCCATCCTCCATCACTGTAGCAACTTCTGTTAGTGTAGAATATGTAGTGAGAGTGGGTGATGCTAAAAATGGGAGAATGTCTCCCTCCTCATAGAGTCTACCCCAAACTCTCTGCATTGTACTAGACTCCTCCAAGGTATTCACTCCTTCGGGTTTGATTGAGCTCCAAGCTTCTTCTGGAGTTATATTCTTTAAAACATTAGTAGGAGTGTGATTTACTATGTAATTTTCACAGTTAATGGCTTCTGCCCAAAAATTGAGACCAAGTCCTTTAGATTGAAGCATACAGTCAGCCATTTCTTTTAAGGTGTGATTCTTCCTTTCAGCTACACCATTTTTTTTTGGAGTATATGGAACAGTATGTTGCAATTGAATGCCATTCTCTGTGTAGAAGCTGATAAATTTGTTGTTAACATATTCTCCGCCATTTTCTGATCTTAAATTAAGAATTTGATGTCCAGATTGTTTCTCAACAAAGGCCTTAAAGGCCAAGAACATGTTAAAAAATTCACTCTTGAGTTTTAAGAAATATACCCAAGTGCATTCGGAAAAACATCAATGAAAGTTAAGAAGTACTTGCAACCAGAGAAAGAAACAACAGGAAGTGGACCACACAAATCTCTGTGCACAAGCTGCAAAGGGGTTGAAGCGTGCCAAGAGGCACGTTTGTCAAAACTGTCCCAATGATGTTTTTTGAGTACACATCCGAAGCAAACACCATCTCGGCAAGATACCATAGGAAGGCCCATCACCATATTTTCCTTACATGGAGTTTGAAGAGAGCGATAGTTTAAGTGACCAAATCGCTCATGCCAAATTTTTCTCACATCACCATTATGAGCAAAAAAAACCGAAGGAAGAGATGATGACCCAAAGTTTTCAAACTTATACAACCTTGTGGAATCATCAACAATGCCAGTAGCTAAAATATGTTTAGGATCTTTGAGGTCCTTGATTAAAAAATCATGAGGTGAGAATTCTACTATTTTCCCTTAACCTGAATGAGTTATCTGATAAATAGATAGAAGGTTGCATGACAAGGTAGGAACACATAGTACATCATTAAACTAACCATTATCTAGATGAATGGTTCTAGATCCTACAACACTAATATATCTATCATCACCAACATAAATATGTTTGGTGTTACAATCATTTAAAGAAGAAAACATGGATTTATTTTTAACCATGTGGTAAGAAGCTCCAGAATTAATGATCCACTCATGAGAAGGAGAAGAAGAAGATAAATTTAATGCATAACCATATCTTGATGCTTGACAACCACAAGCAGAAAGTGCCATGCCTGAATATGAAGGTGAAGAGTGCTCCAAATTGATGTTGTGCTTCTTCATTGCTACTTCTAAGGCTTCCATCTTCTTAAAACATTTGGACTCTATATGGCCATCCTGATTGCAAAAGTTGCAATGTCTATCTGTCTTCTTCCCTTTGTTTTGATTTGCCTTATTATTTTGGTGATTTGGTTTTTTAGTTTGCGGCTGAAATTGCTTAGGGCCCTTGTTTGGTTTAGGACCATATTTTTTAGGATACTGCTTCTTGGGATTATTTTTATATGGTTATTGTTGGGCTACTAAGGCTTTCTTAGAAGCGTTTCCAGCAGTGATAAGACCAAGATGTAAAATTTTTTCTTGTTCTCTTATCAAAGAGTCACAAAAGGCATCAAACGAGGGAGTGTTGTAGGTGGTTCCTGAAGAAATGATGGCTTCTCTAGTGGAATGAAAGGTGGAAACAAATATAGAGTATGTAGGACCAAGCTTAGCAAGAATGAAATATATGAGGCTACCATCTTCCTTTTTGACCTTACACCCTTCTAAAAGAAGTCTAAGGGTCTTGAATTTGGACAAAAAGTCTCCAATAGAGGAGAAATTATTAGGGTCCAAAGTAAGCAACTCATTTTCAAGCTGGTGGGCCCTGATTTGATTTTGAATGCCAAAAACATTATTTAGCTTTTTCAGGGCTTTATCAGGGGTGTCAATGTCAAGGATGTGAAATCAAAGATCTTAAGCAATGGACATTCCTATCAAACCTCGTGCTTGATCTTGTTTATTTTCCCATTTAGGAACTTTATCATCATCGGAAGGTTTAGTTTCTTGACCTGTGGCTATTCTATAAAGCCCTTTACTTCTAAGTATATCTACCATGTGAGGTAGCCATTGGAAATAATTGGTGTCGTTAGGAATAACTGGGCATGCACTTTCCATATTAAAAAAAAACAGAGAAAAGCTAAAAATAACTGCTCCAATGGAAAGATCTCAAAAAATTAGGCTGTTTCAAAAAAACTGGCTCGAAAAACGGCTTCCGGATGAAGAAGTTATGCCTTTTGAAAAATCTGAGTTGTAGATGTCGAATAGTTGTGGGAATGGGATGAAGTGCAGCTTTTTTTTAAAAAAAATTCTCCCCTTTGAACAATTTTTTTTTACAAAAGAAGCTTGAGAAGGAGACTTGAACCCAAGACCTCTATTCTCATAAACTAACCCCTCACTAAGTGAGATAGTAAAAGGATCAAGGAGGAAGGGGGGATTATTATTATTATTATTATTATTATTCAGTGTACGTGCCTTTCCTACACAAAATACACAAAAAATGAGAAAAAAAAATGAAATGCAGAGCCTTATGGCAGAATGTTAGATTCTCGATTAGCCTTACCGGAAAATATCACTTTTTTCACTATTTCTGATTTCCTGAGATCGCACAAAGATGCGGGGAAAGAGCATACGTAGCAAAAAAAATCCCTTTTTCCTATTTCTGATTTGCCGAGATCGCACAAAGCACACAGAAAAGAGCATACACAGAGAAGAGGGTATAGATCTGGCAAATAAATACAACCTTAATACTAAAAATAAACAGAAATAAACCGAAATAAGAAGAACTATTAACACATATAACTGCAAAATAGATGCTTTATACCTCCAAATCTAAACTGAGATAACTTGGGCAGCCGGAAACCTTTTCGCATGAAACGAAATGTGTTCCTCACTATAATAGATGCTCTAGACACAACAGAGTAGTTATCCAAGCCCAAAAATGTTCAGAAATAGTAGATCTATACAACGACATTCGCATGTAGTCAAACCGGCTTCAGATTTTGATCAACAATGGACGTGAACCTGAAAATAGCTCTGATACCATGTAGGAATTTATAGGGTAAGTTCCATAGATCAGGAACCAAAGGTCATGACTCACAAACAAATCATAAATCAATACATCAGTATAATCACGTGGTTAAAACCCTCAAAGAGGGAAACGGTCCATGCCCTGAGCCAACGCGGCCACTTCAGGGAATTTATTAAAATAAAAAGAAAAGTTACATATGTTTCTCTCATAAACGGTTACCAGAAAAATGACCCTCCATGCTCTTTAAATAGATATCATGGACCAATCGGGTGTTAAGCCACAGATCAAGTATCGTTAATACCAAGGTGAGAGATAACCGTCAGATCACTACAAATCGTGACTGTCGGATTATAAGTTACAAATGTACATGGTAAAGAAACACACTTTACCTAACACTACACTAGACTAAGTTATTCTTAACTATTTCCTATGTGTCAGAATATCCTAACATGAGCCACTTCACTAGATGAATTAGTAGACTTCAATGCAATGAAGTGAGATACCTTGCTCAACTTTTCAACCAAAACCATGATGGAGTCATGCTTCCTTTATTTCCCAGGAAATCGTATATTGAATTCCATAGAAATTACCTCCCATTTCCACTCTAGAATCGAAATAGGCTGCAACAAAATAGCTGGATGCTTACATTCAATATTCATCTGTTGACAATCCAAACACTTGGAAACAAACTCAGTCACCTCTTTCTTCAAATTCATCCAATAGTAGAACTTCTAAACAACTATCAAGGTCTTCTGATATTTTGGGTGGCCTCAATATGGCTTGAAATGAAACTCTCTCAAAATAAGCTTCTTCAACTTGTTGTTATCTAGCACATAAATTATACTACTGAATCTAACCAATCCATCTGTTATGAGGTGATACTCCTCATCAAAGTCACCCTAACCTTGTTATTCCAATATCTGCTTCATTTATTCGTACTTCTCATCATGTTTCCCTGCATGTAATATATTCTCCTCCAAATATGCCCCATAAGAGATCAAAGTTGAAATATGTTTCACCTTTACTCTCCTACTGAGAGCATCTGCAATCCAGTTCTCTTTTCATTTGATGTTCCTAATCTCAAAATCAAACTCACTAAAAGTATTGAACCATATAGCTTGCCTTGCATTCAGATTGGGTTGGTAAAATAAGTACCTCAGTCCACTATGATCTCTCATCATAACTAACCTCCTTCCAAGGGGATAATTCCTCTACATATTCAATGCATTAATGATGGCTTCTAACTCAAGATCATGACTCACATAGTTCCTCTCATGTTCATTCAAATTTCGTGATTTATAGAAAACCACCTATCCTTCCTGCATCAATATTCCACCAATTCCTTCCTTACATGAATTCGTAAAAACCAATTTCTTCATTTTATCAATGCAATTTTCACACTCATAAGTTAATTCAAACTTCTTCCCTTTTCTCTGCAAAGATGTGATAGGATAGCCAATCTTGGAAAAATTCTAGATGAATCGCCTGTAATAACCTGCTAGTCCCATGAATGATTTTGCTTCATCCACATTACTTGGAGCTGGCCACTCCATGATAGCTTTAATATTTTCTGGATCCATTGCTATCCCTTCCTTGAAAATAACATGTCCCAAGTAATGAATTTGAGGTTCAAAGAAACTTTAGTTGTTGAGTTTGGCATATAACTTATGTTATCCCAATAATTTCAATACTATTATTAGGTGCTCCTCATGCTCCTCCTCATTATTTGAATAGAAAAATATATCATCAATAAAAATTATTACAAAATTATCCTTATAAGGGTGCAACACGTTATTCATCAAACACATAAAGGTGGATGTAGCATTGGTAAGAAAGAAAAGGAACCGCCACAAACTCATAGTGCACATACCTTATATAAATTGTAGTCTTGTAGATGTATTCTTATTTGATGCACACTTGATCATATCCTAATCTACGATAAATATTTGAAAATGTTGTAGTTCCTTCAACTGATCAAATTACTGTCAGTCTGCGGTAATGGATACATGTTCTTGATAGTCACCTTGTTCAACTATTTGTAATTAATACACAATCTGAGGGTCTTGTTATTATTATTTACAAATAACACTATTGCGCCCCAATGAGACACACTTGGCCTTATGTGTCCCTTATCAAGAATCCATTTAAGCAACAACTTCAATTCCACCAACTCTGAAGTGCTCATCTGGTACGGTTCCTTAGATGTTGGCGGTGCTCCTAGTATCAAATCAATAGAGAAATCCACCTCCCTATTAGGTGGTAGCTCTAACATCTATGCAGGAAAAACATATTGAAACTAATACAAGAGAGGATACTTCCTCGAGAGTTCACCATCCTCATCTTCCTTCCCTTTATCACTAGAAACATGAATTTCAAACAATAAACATTATTTTATGTGGTTGTGCTTAGCTTGAATAGTTGTAACCATTATCACTGATGTAGAATCTGTGTTTCCATGAAGACTCTCTTTTCTCCATCATCATTCAAGCACTCAATGGCCTTCGCATAAAAATATACCTTGGTCCTATGAATAAACAACCAATTCATGCCCAAAAGAATGCTATATGCACTCAAAGGAAACACATTTAGGTGTGTTGAAGTCAGCATTCCATTAAACTAAAATGCACAAAATCTCACCCAGTGGTGAACTCTTCTCTTGGTCTCTGTAGCCAACTACACCAACTAAGATTCTCCATGCATGTATTTATTTGGTCGATATTGATCCGCCATTTCGAGACTATAATAGTTATAATTATATCTAGGATCAATCAAAATGGAAACAACTCATGAATCTTACCTTCCATCTCGATAATAGATTTTTAATAGTCTTCCTTCTTGTTATCAGGTGTTGTCTAAATCTTAGGAGTTTTCTGACCTCCGTCGCCAATTTCCTATGCCTCCTTACCACTATATATTTGTGGCCTTCCACCCTAGTACAATGGACAATCCTTATTTTGATGGTATTTACCACAAATCCAACACTTCAATGGTTCTCTACCACTACCCTTATTATGTTTCCCTCCAGGCTGAGATCCATGTCCTTTCTCATTTCCATTAAAATTCTTGTATCGGGCCACATTTTCCTTCTCACCTACATCCTAAGATCTTCCTCGCTTCTTGGGCCATTTCCTTAAGTCTTCTCATTATTATTCCAATCACAATTGAACTCATACTATGATTTACTTCTCATAATAATTCTTTAACTTTCCGATGGCTTCCTCCAATAACTGAGGCTCATCCAAATGAATCTGGTCTTTGAATGTTAATGTAAATGCACTGATGAACCTTTGGATATTTTCTTTCTCATCCTTGAGATAAGGCACATACCTCAAAAAATCTATAAATTTGGATTTTCACTCTTCATTTGTCATGGAACCCATCCTGAGCTCATATAATTTCTTGGCCTTTGCATCATAATATCTCTTAGATAGGTACTTTTTCCTGACGAGTCGTTCAAACTCATTCCAAGTGAAATTCTCTTGTATGTTTCCTTTTACATTCTTAACATCTTCCCACCATATATTTTCTTTTCCTTTGTGACTGAAGGTAGTCATATTGGATTTCATGTTCTCTAAGTAATCATGCAATATAAAAAAATTATTCATCCCAAGCAACCATGTTTATACATCTTCTAATTTCTTCATTTCCCCACCAAAAGTATGAGGCTTGGCTTTCTTGAATTCCTCTGTAAAATACTCCTTCTCGCCCCTCCTATGATAATGCTAGCGATGATGACAATGATGTCTCCTAGAAGTAGAGCTAGAATAGTATCCATGCATACCCTCCCTCTTCTCAAGTGTGCTCAAGGGCCTCCACTCCTCACTACAAAATAACTATCCATACTGTACCTTTTTTGAGACCTTCTTTCATCTACCCCATTAGTATTTTCTTCTTTTCCATCTCCATGACTGATCCCAAATTGTCCCTGCTTCTGTAAGTATAAAAGGCTGTGAATAATCACTATGTTGACCTCATCTTGATTTTATTAAGTTTTCAAAATCATTTCCTATGCTTCAATCAACATGTTATTATATACTTTTAAACTTCTAATCTCTTCCCTCAGACTCAATGTATCTGCTAGATCAAGAGAATATTCCTCTCCTTGCTGCTCAACTAACTTCTCCCATGCTACTGATTTCAGTTTAGGCTTTTACGGGTAGTCATGTGAACTATAATCCACCACTATCCTCTTCATATATGGTATTTTATTGTCCTGTAAACATACCATGGTAGATAATCCAAATAGAAGACATAATCAAAATCATACCTGAATGTATCTTAGGGGAGTATATTACATCTACACAAGTCAGTCCATATTATCAAAATATGTAATAATATCAACAACATATCACCATCATGCATGAATCGAGATTATAATGCAAAATTGTAACAATAACTACATGCATGGTAGCGATAACCATTTGCATTTACCCCAAGGTCCAATGTTGTAAACCTCGCTTTGATACCACTTGTAACATCGGTATCAAAGAAAGGATTATAGGGAATGGAACTTCTCTGACACCACCTCGTAACACCCCACCCTACATTTACCTAGTTTTACAAGCTCTCCAAGGAAAACATGAGCTAATAGTTACTATGCATGACCTAAAAACCAAGTTCCAATTATGGAAGTGGGGTCTACCATATTGAAACTTTATAGTAACCTCCAGGAACACCTGATCACCCAGATGTCAGAAAACATCCATTGATCATATTTTCCTGGACTGGAACTACCTCTTTGACTCACTTCACAACCCATTCGCATGCATGCATACCTGTAAATGTGGAAAAAAGGCTCCGACTGCACTCACAACTCACCCTACTTGCATCTACAACCAAAATTTATGGGATTTTTGTAGAAATTATGTTGTAGATTTACAACTTCTCATGAATTTTTAATCAAAATAACAAGAAACAAACCTACTCTACTACTATGCAGATATTATTTCACAATTCAGAACAAAAATTTCAAATGTGCACAAAGAAATAACACACATGCAACAACTACTTTTATCTGGGGAAAGAAATCTACTCAAAACCCCAATGCCTCTTGCATTAATCATATGAAATAGATATATATTACAATTTCTTTTCTCAACTGAGCTCACCTACAAGTTCACAACCTATCCCTCTGCTCACTGAAGGCCTCTGACCTAGACTTAGTCCATTTTTGCCTTGAATTGAGCTCCTATTTCCTTTCGTTGTTCCTTGAGGAATTAGGCCCCTATTATTTAGAAAATTCCTCAAATTGATTATGCAATTCCTTTAGGTTGATCATATGACTTCATGCAACACATTTAAACTCAAAAATAGTCAACAATTGATGTTACACTTCTTTGGAATCTCCATCTCAATCGGGTAACACGAATTCTCTATATGAACTAGCAATTTTTGGTTGATTGCTCAGTTAACTAGATGATCACTCAGTTTGACTAAAGTCCCATTGCACAACTTGACCCTCCACTTGTTCTTCCAATTGTTGGAACTAGTTTAACTAAAAACAACCTTAGATAACTAACCTTGATTTCTACAAATTAGCAATCACACATGCTTAATTGAACTCTAAATCCTCCAACTCGAATTTACTGAGTAAATTGGGTGACACAAGCCATTTCACTCAAGTTAACATCATCCAGGTTTTCCATTGATGTGGAAATTTGAATTTTGTCAATTTAATGAAGGAAAAATCAAATTGAGAATTTCTTGCTCCATTTATCAACACTCCCTTGAACTTTCCTATTGACAAGGCCTTTTTCAAAATATCATTTTTTCCCTCTCTCATAATGTATTGCAAAATCCTTATCCGCCTCTGCACACAACCCCGTAAATGTTGATACCAGATATCTATATGCTTGGATCGATCATGCAAAATAGGATTCTAAAAGAGCTTGATGCAACTCTTATTATCACAATAGATCATAGTTGGATCCAAAATTTGACCAAACAATCGACCAAGTATCTTTCTCATCTAGATAGCCTCACATGTTGCTTGAATGGAAGACATGTATTCTACTTCTGCCAAGTTGAGGGCCATAGATCTTTGCTTCCTACTATACCAAGAAACCATCGTGGGCCCACACTAAAAATTCCATCTGATGTACTATTTTGGGCTGATGGAATCTCATCCCAATCTGCATTTGTGAAGCCATGTATATTCACTTCCTCTACCTGTCTATACCATGTTCCAAACTGGGTAGTGCCCTTGAGGTACTGTAGAACATGCTTAGCTTCCATCCAAAATAATTTGGTCAGTTGAACCATGGCTTTTCTTAACTATTTGATTTCATAGGACATATATGGTCGTGTGTTCACAAGATACGTTAATGAACCCACCAACTACCAATAAACAGTAGCATCCACTTCCTCACCTGAAGTAGCATATTCTTTCCTCCAGTTGGTTGCTAGAGGAGTCTCCATGTGTTTGCATATGTCCATGTAGAATTTTTGAAGTATCTTGTTAGCATACTTTCCATGAGAAACAAACAGTTCCCAATCTCCTTCCCACACTTCCAATCTAAGGAAGTAGTGCATGAGACCCATGTCCTTCATTTAAAACTCTCTTACAAATTCCTCGTTGTAATATTTGATCAGTTGTTCATCACCAGTTAAAATCAAATCATCAACATGTAAGTAAATAATCAACAATTTACCTTCTACCAAAATATGATAGAGGTTTGCATCTGCTTCACTTTTAGTGAAGCCCAAACTGGTGAGATAGTTATCGATCCTGGTGTACCAACCATGAGGTGCTTACTTGAGACCATAAAATTCATGCTTGAGTCTACACACATGAGAATCTCTATCAAAAGTCCCAAATCCTTCTATTTTCTTGATATATGCCTCCTCTTCAATAACTCCATTGAGGAATGTTGTTTTCACATCCATCTGGGGAATCTTCCACCCCATTTTTTCAACCACAACAAGAATTGATATGATGGATGAGTACATTTCTACAGGAGAAAAGGTCTCCTCATAGTTAATCCCTTCAACCTCAGGATACACCTTGGCCACAAATCTAGCCTTGTACTTTTCTATGCTTTCATCAGCTCACTTTTTTACCTTGAAGATCCTTCTCAAACCCTTAAGTGATTTATCTTCTAGTATTGGGACCACATCCCAAACATTGTTCTTTACAATTTATTTGTACTCCTCCACCATTTAATCAACCCATGGAGGTTTCCCTACTACTTCCTCGAAACAGGATGGCTCAGTCTCTACAAACTCAGTCATTAGATCCATGTAGCCAGTGCACCGATCTGGTGACATTATCTACCTATGTTGATTTGAAGGAGCACCCACATTCTCCCTCACATCTTGCACATGTCTCTTATCTTCCTTGCTTCCTTTACTACCTTCTATAGATGGTTATGATTGAGTGGTTGCCTTTTGTCTTTGCTCATCAATTTGTGGTTGCTCCACAACTTCCTGAGGCTCCTCCTTTGGAGCTAAAATCTCCTCTTCCAGTGGGATCTGAAGCTCCCTCTTAAGAGAGCACCACATTGCTTTCTTTTCCACAAATTTTACATCCCTTGACACCACTTTCAAATATCCCCAATTTTTTTGTCGGATCTAGCTTATTCCTTATATCTTTGGAGACCTGGCAGTAGATAGAGACTCCAAAAATCCTAAAGTGCAACACATCTAGCTTCCTCCTCGAGAAAGCCTTCTACAATGTAATCATTCTCAAAATCTAGTGAGGACATTAGTTCTACAAATACATTGTTTTTTTACATGCTTCAGCCCACAAGTGCAGAGGTAGTCCTTGTTCATGCAACATCGCCCTCGTTGCTCCAACAATGCCACGTTTCTTTTTCTCAACCACCTCATTTTTCTGTGGGTAGTGGGGTGTTGTCAGCTCTCGTTGAATGCCTTATTTTCACATAATTTTTTAAACTCATTTGACATGTACTCACCTCCATTATCGCTCCTAAGAGCCTTCAACTTCTTGCATGTTTATTTCTCCACCAATTCCTTGAACTCTACAAACTTGGAGAATGTCTCCTCCTTCTTTTGCATGAAGAAGATCCATCACTTCTGTTAGAAGTCATCAATGAAAATGAAAAGATAATTAAGCCTAGAAATGGAGGTTTTGCGTCATCTGAGTGGATCCTTTCAAAAACTGCATGTGCTTTGTTTTCCCAATTATGGAAAGCGGATTTTGTTTACTTCCCTAAGGTAAATCCTTTGCATATGTCTTGCTTCTCAAGCGCTCCTTTGGGGAGGTTTGTGGTTATCTATTGCATGATATTCAAAGTTCCCTAATTAAAATGGCTAAGTATTCTATGCCAAAGTTTACTAAAATCGTGGCTTTTCACCTTCTTTGCCTTTTTTCTCAATGTAGCACAATCTTCCACATCTAGCTTGTACAGGTTCTTCACACGAACCTCGATCCGCTTCACCTTCCCTGTGGTTATGTGTCTCGGAAATTCCTTTCCTTTACTGGAGATCACATCATATCCATGGTATTCCAAACTGCAACATA
Source organism: Pinus albicaulis (assembly GCA_034641835.2). Classification (NCBI taxonomy): domain Eukaryota; kingdom Viridiplantae; phylum Streptophyta; class Pinopsida; order Pinales; family Pinaceae; genus Pinus; species Pinus albicaulis. The sequence goes on along the minus strand of CM076584.1, from coordinate 1,040,749,744 downwards.
TATTATATTTTTCTTTAAGCCCGAAACGAGCATGACATCTTTGACCTTAAGGGGGGATCCCAGCTCCCTCTGAAAGGTGACTATACCAACCTGGATCGAGTTGTTCCTTTCTTCATTCCCCATCTCAATGTGCATCTGCAAGTCCTTCTCCTCTATGTCACTGAAAAAACTCTATTCCCCATCATGTGGAAAGAGGCACCCGAGTCTAAGTATCACATGCTCCCCATCACTGTGTTTATCATGCATGCAATGATGGTAAATTCAAGCTCAAACTATGAAAAAAAGTCTTCATCTTCTACTCCTCTTTATTTATTCTTTCTTTCCTTATTGTGTGGACACTTCATGACATAGTGCCATGAATTCATGACAATGGAAGCATTTGATTTTTGGAAAATATTTCTTCTTTCCCCCTTGACTGGATTCTGGTTTGGATTGGAATTTCTTCCCTTTTCCCTTCTTTTATTTTCCATCCTATGAAAATTTTTCTTCATCATCACCCTTAGATTAAGTCCCATCTTTGGTGTTCAACCTTATTTCCTCCTGCACCAAATTAGACCATAAGCGCTCCCAATTCGATAGATTATCCCTCGCATTCACTGAATATTGATAGTTCTGCTAGCTCTTGACAAGGCCCAGAAGGGATAGGCCTACTAAGTCTTATTCTAGGACATTAACACTGACCCCACCAAGTTGATCATGACACTATGAGAAACTGGTCATATACTGCGACATTGTGTCATTCTTCTGCATCTTGATACTTTGAAGTTTATACTTGTGCGCCAGCTTCTTGTGGTCACTATTATTCTCAAATAATTTTGTTAGTGATTTCCACATCATTCACAAAGTTTCTTTTCCATGGATATTTGAGATAATATGGCCTCGTACTCCCACCAATATTATTATCCTCTCTTTCGATACATCTTTCTTCCACTAAGAAAGGTTTTGGGCATAAGATGCTTGTGGTTTTGCAGCATCTGGATTGGTGTATTTTAGCAATCCATTGTAATTCAGTACCACATCCATGTGATCCTTCCATATAATAAAATTATATTTTTCTTCCAAGGAATATTCTAGCCTTATTCCATAAAAATCCATCTTCCTAGTTCTGAAGAAAACCTGTAAGAATGATCTCCAAATTCGAACCTCTGAGAAAAAAATTCTAATTGTTGCTCTACTGTGAATCCAACTCTAATACCATGCAGAAATTATGTTGTAGATTTGAAACTTCTCATGAATTTTTAATTAAAATCACAAGACAGAAACCTACTCTACTTCTCTGCGATATTATTTCACAATTTAGAACAAAAAATTCAGACATGCATGAAGAAATAACACACATGCAAAAAGTATTTTTATCTCGAGAAAATCCTCCAATGCCTCATGCATTAATCAGATGAAATGGATATGTATTACAATTTATTTTCTCAATTTAGCTCACCCTGCAAATGCACAACCTATCTCTTTGCTCATTGAATTACACTGACTGAGACTTATTCAATTTATGCCTTGGCTTGACATCTTATTTCCTTCTGTTGTTCCTTGAGGAATTAGGCCCCTATTATTTAGTGAATTCCTCAAATTGATTGCGCAATTCCTTTAAGTTGATCATTTGAGTGCATGCAATACCTGTACACTCATAACTAGACTGCAACTGATGTTACACTACCTTGGAATCCCAATCTTAACTAAGTAACTTGAATTCTCTGCATGCACTAGATATTTTGGGTTGATTGATCAGTTAACCAGATGATCACTAAGTTTGATTGAAGTCCCACTGCACAACTTGACCCTCCACTAGTTCTTCCAATAGCTGGAACTAGTTTAACTGAAAACAACCTTAGATAACTGACCTTCATTTCTACAGATTAGCAATCGTACATGCTTAACTAAACTCTAACTCCTCCAGCTAAAATTTACTGAGTAAACTAGGTGACACAAGCCATGTCACTCAAGTTAACATCATCCAAGTTGTTTGGTGATGTGGAAACTCCAATTTTCTCAATTTAATCAAGGATAAATCAAATTTAGAATTTTTTGTTTCATTTTTCAACAATTTGACTATGCGGCTAGAAGATTCGTTCTATATTTTCAAGTATAGCCTATAGTCCTACTGCCTAGAACTTCCAGGTCTTCCTGTAGGAGTCTTATTGCACTATAATTTGCTCAATCAATGCTCAAATGTTTCAAATATATTGTAATAATTTATAAAAACACTTTTTAAGCATAGTACCTGTAGCTCATGAATGCATATATGAACAATGATTCATTAATTTCATCAAAGAATCATTAAGAATGATTTTATCCTTCTCTTACTATTTGCAACAATACATATTATCTCATGAATCCATATAAAGTAATCAAGAGACCATCAAACGATGGAATGTATCCCTAACGAGATCATATCATTTAATGGTAAATATACCATGTATGTAACCAATATTTAACCAGGATGAAACCATGGAAAAATATTCATAAAACCATACAATAAATTAGATCTTGTGCTCACTAATCTCAATAAGGAATAACATATGATAACACATGAAAATTCCAACAAAGTTAAGGACTCCCACGTACCACCCGACCATAGATTGGGTTGAACCACATATTTATTTCAGCCAGTCACTCCCGTGACATATTCAAAACATGAATGTATAACCTCATGGGATAAAACAAGTATAACCAAATATGTAATCCAAAGGTTAAACCACCTTCACCCTCAACCACAGTGATTTCACATTAATTGATCTAGAGGTCACCAAACCAACCCAAGCTTGGATGACTCAAAATTTCTTCACCATGCCCCGAGGAATTTTCATGTCTCTACCCGCCTATTAAATTCTTCCTAGAGAAAACCATCTCCACCCCCAACCCTTGGTATTTTCTTGAGACCACATCACCTGGATCCAAACTCTTTAGGAAATACAAATCTCAACCACAAAGGAACACACTACATTAGGGATATCTAGAAATGGAAAAGGAAAGGCTATACACTATTATCAATCCAAGTAAATCGCATTCCAATGATGCCAAAATAACCAATAAACCAAATGCACGCAGCATGCATTCACATCCCAGCAAGGAAATCACACATGCAGCATGTTACCTACAATGTCCTCATGTTGTAGTTTCGTTCCCAATATTCTTATTGCACTCCCTTGCTTCCTTTTCTTTCTTTCTTGTGTCTTCTATGTGTTTTCTTACTCTTTCTACAGTTGTTCTCCTCTTCTCTCCTCCATGTGAATGATAGAATATCCGTCTTTCCAAGAGTGTGCTAGAGTGATATCCAAGAGTAACCAAGTGTATCTGATCCAAAGAGAGTGTTGGAATGCTCTCTCTCTCCTTTTTATTTTCTTGTCATTTTTTTTTCCTTCAATTTACTTCATTTTCCATTGAATGCATATATTTGTTGTCTCTTCATATTCCTTTTCTCCTATTTCTTTTATTTCTTGAATTAATTTCCATTGATTTCCATTTTCCTTTTTCCAAGGCCAACGTCAATTTCCATAGCCAATAATTAACCCCAAGTGATTCCCACTATAATGTTTTTCCCCCGATTCAGCTTGGAATACGTGTACCATGACCTTGGTCTTATTTTTCCTTTAAAATTTCCTTCTATTTACATGGAAAAAAAACCTCGAGTTGTTACAATAGGACTATGGTTGAAGAAATATTTATCTTTTAGGAGTTTGCAGAAGTCTTTGTATATATTTATCATGAATTAAAGAGTACTCAATAAGAATAAAAATATACAAGAATTGTGTTGCATTTTTTTCTTTGTTTTATATTAATTTTCATAAAGATGATAATACATTTTATGTTTTGGTCATTTTCTGGGTAATTTTTTCCGATGATTTTTTTTTATTTTTGTATATAGAGTAATCAACAACTAGGTAGTCTCATACTCGCATGACACAAATAGGTTCCAAATGCTACCACTATAACCTCTAGGTGCCTATATATGCCCCTTATGCAAGCACGGATGAATCGGGGGGATTTGAACCTTGAACCTCCTTGCAAATAACACTTAATTTTCACAACCATTGCCAATTGAGTTTCCTCCGAGGGAATTTTTTTCTAGTGAGATTTACTGGAAATATGTTTTAGATTTTTTAGAATGATAATTTTAAGTTGTGTAATTTGTATAGTTTGAGTTCCCTATGGGTTTTTAAAGGCATGGAATCCATTGGTTCATTCAAAAATACATTTTAAGAAATAGTATAGGCTCATTCAAAATTGTATTTCCAAATTCTCTAAAAAATGTCCAAAATGCCTATTGGTTAGATTGTTCCCATTCTTTTGCAAATGCAACACTTAAGGAAAGAAACCATTGCTTTGTGTTTAATATAATTGAAGAAAAAATATGTTACAAATATATACATATTTTTTTCTTCCTACAATATTTTATTTTATATGACCTAAAACTAGAGAGTTGCTTGAAAAGTCACTTGAAATATTGTCAACAATGGGTTATTGACATCAAACCAATCTACAAATGTAAACAAAAAAAAATGTCAGTCAGTGCTGATACATATAATCAATAAACAAGAATTGAAGAAAATTATAATACAAATATGTCTTGATTTTGTTTTTTCTACAACAATTTATTTCATATTCCCTAATACTAAAAGGTTCCTTGACAATTTCTTGAAAGATTCTCAACAATGGGTAATGGACATCAACCCATATACAACTATAAATTATTATTTTTCATATTTTCTTGGGAGGAAATTATTGACCTATTTAAATTCAATTTAACATGATGATTGTGAGTGTATAAGTAAAAAGAATTATATTGGTGCTGGAAATTAATTTTTGTGTCTCAAAACTCTCTAGACAAATTTTGGGAGAGATTTATAAAACATGATTTTTATGAATGGATTCAAATAAAATAATGTACATGATGATGAGTAATTAATCTCTACTCAAACTATATTAGGTCTAGATGCCTCCAAATCTTATGGATGGGAGAAAATGGATCATTGATGCAAAATTTAGTGTTTTTATCCCATCATAAAGGTCTCGCTAGATGAACTAGAGGAGCATGAGGAAGGTGAGTAGCTCTTCCATTTCTAGATGTGGATGAAGGGAAAATAGTATATTTCATTATTGCAAAAGCATATAAAAGAACTTAATATTTATAATGGTCATGAAGAAGATGACTCTACCATTTTCATCACACCCCATACTATACGCCATCATTTCATTTATCTAGGAGTTATAAATCCCCACCAATCAACCATTTTTTATATAATATGTCATCAATCCCTTCAAAGATGACATACTATGTGACATTGTGTCACTTCAAGTTTATGATAGTTCTTAGGATGAGCATATATATGAAACTTTTATGTGGTTTACTAATATAGGCTCCTTAATGTTATTTTTACAAAGGAAGATCAATTCTATGAGATACCAAATGTAAAATCCATGACTATTGCATTTGTAACAAGCCTGAGTTAAAATTTCATCTAATAAAGTTAATATAGGAAAAATAATACCAAGGTAATATGACACATAATACAAGTTGAATGTTGGAAAAACATCCAAGTGGGAATCACTTATTATTTATTATGGCTAAGGGGAAATTGGCAAAGGAAATGGGAAAGGCTTTGAAAAGGAAAAAAAGAATTATTGGCATTTTATTTATGAAAATAAAGGAAGGTGAAATGATGCAGGGGCATTAGGTTCCGGAAAATACCTTGTATTTTAATAGACATAGGGGGGCCTCATGTTTTTAATTTCCTATGTAATTATTCATATTTGAGTGATTTTTAGTTAAATGTGGAGAGAAATTGTAAATGTTCCCAAATGATTGGAGAAAATGAGAGAATTTGATTAGTTAGGAATATGAAGAGTCAGTTTAGTAAATTTGGAGACCTAGTCTAGATTTAGGACTTTTGAGGATTTTAGGAGTTTTGTAAGCTGTCAAAGAAGTTGAATCAATTCATTGATATTTTGTATAAATGTAAGCCTCAAGGGCCTTAGGAAAATATCAACAGATCTGGAGAGACAGAGTTAGAGTAGGTTTTGGGAAACAGAGTTTCTGCAAGCCTACGGGCAGTTGTAGAAGGGCCAATTGATTTTGAAGATCTGGCCGAGGACAAAAGGAGATTTTGTAAGTAATTTAATTTAGATATATATGGAATAATTGTTTCAGCATTACCTGAGCATTGGTTGATTTAAATTTTGTGTGAGAATGTTTTGAATCTCCGTGAAGTATGTATGAGTAAGACTCTGTAATTGGGATTTTAATGAGACATTGTATATAATTGAAAGAATCAATATTAATTAGCGATGAAATTGTGCTTAACCTGAATGATAAAGGTCAGTTAGAAATTTTGCATATATATTTGGGAAGACATAAGAGTTAAGGTGTATCAATCACTGAAAGGACCTATCACCCAGGAGAGAACAAAATTTCCAATCAATTAGTGATTCAAATCTAGACTAGAGTAAAGTCTATATTCTGATCATAAGAGAAACCGAGAGGTGATGAGAATGTTGTTTAGAGTTGCCATCTGAAAACTATCAAAATCAAGGAAGGGATTTCGTGTGGGAGGAGAATAGGTTGAAGCCCTCCAAAGGGTCTTTTCACAAACCGGTGAATTGATAATTAATGAGGACACTATAGAAGTAAGAATTTAAAGGATCAATTTCCATTTCATAGCGTTGAGCCAGCATTATGAGTCTGGTTTGATGAGTCAAGTTCGGGCTTGTTAATGGAGTAAGTGGCACGCAGAATCTGCAATTCGTTGAAGGAATTTCAGTTTATGCAATGGTGCATAGCTTCTCGACTTCCAAATTGGTTCAGAATGAGGTCGAAGGGAAGACTGGTCGCCACAGTTACAAGTTGAACCAAAAGGGAGCAAATAAACTGATAGAACTGGGAAGCAATTGAATTGCATTAAAATTGAATGCGAAGTCAAAATAAAGAACGGAACCGTGAAGAAAAAATTCAATTGAATTGGAGTTAAGTTTGTGAAGAACCAGGAGTCAACGGAAGGTTGAACAGTAAAACCGAGTTTTGCAAACCAGTGGGCTCGCATTATTTTAAATGGTAAGAGGAATGTCTGAAAAAAAAACGCGATAATGATCATCGGTCTACACGTGGCATAAGGTGGTATTCTGAAACCAGTTATTTCGCATTATTTTTGCATGTTAAAGTTTTGTTCTCGAAAAAATGTGATTTATGTTAGATCATTGAGGCAAGGGATCCAAGGGTGTTCGCATCATGAAGTTGCATGATGATTAATGGAGGTGTTAAACAAGCGAAGAGGTAAGTATTAATTGCTGTGGACCCGAAGTTTAATATATTGGGGTCTTTGGTTTTAAAGAAAATCGAAGGTTTTTATATTTATTGACATTTCGGATTTGTCAATGACTGGGCTATTGTTTAACCAAATTAGAACTCTGGTATAAAGGAGTGGGGCGAAGATTTATTGTTGGGTTAATATATGCCGGAACCAATATACAATGTAAATTGATATGCGATTGAATTGTATGTGTTAAACCTTGATGAATGTTTGATATGCGAGTGAATAAAGTTGTGGGCCATGAGTAGTCATGCGGTTTAATTGGGTCTAAACCATATAGCTAAATTGATGAAGTGGACTTGTAAACATTTGGGTTATAAGTTATAAGGTTTGATCATTTCAGATATAATGTCGAGAGTTGTTTAACCAAAGGTTATGGCAATGCTATTTGGAAGGGCTTCCACTCGTGAATAAATCTTGGATATAAGATTTGAGGTTCTTAATTGTATTGATTCACATTTTATAAAGTGGGTTATTCCTATGATTTATAACCACATGGTTTTAGGGGAAAGAAATGCTTCCGTGTATGTTTGTGATATGGGGTTTTATAACCATAAGATAATTTTATTTCTATATCTCAAATCAGAGATTTGAGATGTAGAAGCTTCCGCATTAATTTAAATTTCCAGTTCAGAAAATAGAATATTGAAATTGCCAGACTGAGAATTTGTATTGGATTGAAAATTGGAGATACATTGTCATATGCATGAGAGTTGAAAATGTGGGTTTGGCGGGGTAGACCTGCCATCATGTGGTATCAGAGCTGGAATATCTCGTTTGAAAATTAATTGTGAAATGCATATGTGTTGAAAGTAATGAGAAAAATTTGAAGTTTTAAATTTGTTTAAGAGTAATTGCAGATTTGAAGAGGTTTGCAATGAAGGTATTTAGATTTTCAAAATCTGAAGTTGAAGGCAAAGTGTTTTGAGGATTGCCAGGATATGTTCTGAGATGTGAACACAGGTGTGATGGTGATGACAAAGTGATCAGATCTAAATTTGACAGGACAACATATAGTGCAGCAGAATATTGAAGGATTGCATAAGCAATTACAAGTGGATGTTGAACAAACTCTGAAGGTGAGGTATTTTGATTTTGTTGGAAGATTTTGTTTGCAGAATGTAGATTGCAGAAAAATGAGGGGCATCTCAGTAAGAAGATCACAGTTTTGAAAAATAGTGATGAAAGAAGCTAGTGAAGGTTTCTAAAGAGAAAGAAGAAGGTGTGGCAGAACTTGGGGAATTCCCAACAAAGGTTGGATGAAAAGAGAATAGATGTGTTCTGAGAGGTTGCAGAGGAGTGAAGCCTGAAGGAGAAGAGAGGAATGCTCAAAAATTTCCTGAATATAGAGGAACTGTACTTGCCAAAAGACCGGATCCAGAGAAAGGATTGGTGAGGTAAGTTGTGACAATGAGGACTTGTTACTGCAGAGGTTTCAGTGCAGCCTGTGATAAGTGAGTGATAACTCATGAAGGAGAAGATGGCTACTGATAGTCATAACAAAGATTGTAGAGGCTCTAAGAGAGGCCACAACAGAATGAAGATGAAGAAAGAGGATTCCAAGACAGATGGCATACAGAGACGGTTAAGAAAAGAAGAGTATGAGAAAGAGGTAGCTGAGATCAGGGAGCAGTTCAACAAATTGGAACTGATGATAAAGGAAAGCCAGAGAGTTGATTGGCTGACGAAGAAGAAGGTAAAGTGGCACAGGCTACAGATGAAGAACGAGTAGATGATACATGCTCAGCAGAAAGAGAGATTACTCAAAATGATTGAGTATTTGGGGAAGGGCTTGAAGACTGAAACTTCAAGTGAGACCAAGAGGTCAAATGGCCTTACATCTGACAAATTTTGTATGTTTTTAGGAAAAACATTTGGGGGAGGAAAAACTGCTGATGTTGTCACAAAGGAAGAAAATGAGACAACCAGATATGTTGTAAATGTCCATACACATTTGGGGGAGAGTTTCACTTTCCAATACATTGGAAGAAAAGGAAGTCTAAATTATGATCATGGCCAGAAGCTGGAAATTGAGCAGTCAATTAGACAGCTCAAAGAAATTGAAGAGAAGACCATTGAAGAATTTCTAAATTATATAGAAGGCTTGGAACAACAAGAAGATTTGATGATTGAAACATCAAATGAGACCATGGGGTATTATGGTTTTAAAACTGACAAGTTTTGTGTGAATGCAGGAATTGAAGAAGACAATTCATGTAATGAAATTGTAAAGAGTGAAGCTAAAATTTGCCAAGCAAGATATGATGATTATCTTTCCAATGAAGATCAGATTGAATTACTGCAACAAAAGGAATTCATAAATTCCTTGTTTTGTGAAAGAAATTGTTCCAATGAAGTTGTTTTTGATGATGAGAAATTTGTTGTTGATAATGAAAAATTGATTTTATTAAGTGGCCAAATGAAGAGTGATGGACAGATAATTGAAACTATTGCAGAGATGGAAGATCAGAATGCTATTCTGATGGAAGATGAAGAAATAGTGTCAGTAGGAAACTTGACTTGTGAAGGTAGTGAAGATTGTGAAAATTTCTTCTCAGATGAGATGACAGATTTGTGGCATGAGTTAAGTGTTCTGGAGCAGAGGATAGAAGCACAAAGAATAAGTGTTCAGATTGTAAAGGCAGAGATGAATGAGAATGAGAAGGTTCATTTTTATGGACAAGAGCAGAGAGACATCCTTGAGAAGGATGATGCAGAAGAGAGACTAGATGATAGTCTCAAGAGTTATTTGAAGGATTGGAAGCAGCATACTAATGTGTTGATGACAGAGAAGCAGATTGAAGTGTTGCTGGGAGAAATAACAGAGTAGCATATTGAAGTGTTGCCAAAGGAAATGTTAAAGCAACAATGTGAAGTGTTGCCAGAGGAGGAAGAGACATAAGGATTTTATAAATTTGGTGTTTGTTTTATGATTGTAGGTACTGATGGAAGGACTAAAGGATGTTTGGTCCAGGAGAAGAAAAGAGATGATGACAGTGACTGGTGATTTAAATACCAGTCCAGAGAATTGCTGAAGTCAGAGAATGAAGAAATTGTCATGGGTGAAAATCAAAAAGAGATTTTTTGTTGCAGAAAACAAGAGGGTATGGATGATAGGGTGGCAGCTAGAGCTACCGCAAGATTTCAGCAAGTGAAAGTAAGGACTGGGAAAGTAAAAGCTCAACAAGCTAGTATAAGAGCTCAACAAGAAAAAGCTAGAGTAGGAGAAAAATTAAGGAGTCAGCAACTTGAAGCAAAAGCAGAAGTAGAAGTTCAAAAATCAATATGGAGCAGTATCCAGCAGTCAGAAGATAAATTAGAACAGGAAATTGAACTGATAAGAAAGCTGATGGTGAAAGTATCTCAGAAGAAGGTAGCAGAAAGAAAGCAAGGAAGCAACAGCAACAAGAGGAAGACAGTCATAGACTGTGAAAGCTTAGCAAGTGGAAAGATGCTGAATAAGATATGGAAGCCTGGAGAAGTGCAGAAGAAGAATATTGCAGCGGATGACCAGTTGCAGAACAAAGTTTTGGATCTAGGAAGACAAGAACTGAAGACACATGATCAGGAGATCATGATTAATTTTAATCTTGGGAGTCTGAGGCAGGGGCATTAGGTTCCAGAAAATACCTTGTGTTTTAATAGACATAGGGGGGCCTCATGTTTTTAATTTCCTATGTAATTATTCATATTTGAGTGATTTTTAGTTAAATGTGGAGAGAAGTTGTAAATGTTCCCAAATGATTGGAGAACACGAGAGAAGCTCATTAGTTAGGATTGTGAAGAGTTATTTTAGTAAATCTGGAGACTTAGTCTAGATTTAGGACTTTTGAGAATTTTAGGAGTTTTGTTGAGTTGTCAAAGAAGCTGAATCGATTCATTGATATTATGTATAAATGTAAGCCTCAAGGGCCTTAGAAAATGATCAGCAGATCTGGAGAGACAGAGTTAGAGTAGGTTTTGGGAAACAAAGTTTCTGCAAGCCTACGGGCAGTTGTAGAAGGGCTAATTGATTTTGAAGATCTGGCAGAGGACAAAAGGAGCTTTTGTAAGTAATTTCATTTAGATATATATGGAAGAATTGTTTCAGCATTACATGAGAATTGGTTGATTTAAATTCCATGTGATAATTTTTTGAATATCCGTGAACTATGTATGAGTAAGACTCTGTAATTGGGGTTTTAATGAGACGCTGTATATAATTGAAAGAATCACTATTAATTAGCGATGACATTGTGCTTAAACTGAATGATAAAGTTCGGTTAGAAATTCTGCATATATATTTGGGAAGACATAAGAGTTAAGGTGTATCGATCACTGAAAGGATCGATCACCCAAGAGAGAAAAAAATTTCCAATCAATTATTGATTCAGATATAGACTAGAGTAAAGTCTGTATTCCACTCATAAGAGAAATCGAGAGGTGATAAGAATTCTATTTATAGTTTCCATTTGAAAACTATCGAAATCAAGGAAGGGATTTCATGTGGGAGGAGAATAGGTTGAAGCCCTCCAAAGGGTATTTTCACAAACCGGTGAATTGATAATTAACAAGGACGATATAGAAGTAAGCATTTAAAGGATTGATTTCCATTTCATAGCGTTGAACCAGCTTTATGAGTCCGGTTTGATGAGCCAAGTTCAGACTTGATAATGGAGTAAGTGGCAGGCATAATTCACAATTCGTTGAAGGACTTTCAGTTTATGCAATGGTGCATAGCTTCTCAACTTCCAAATTGGTTCAGAATGAGGTCGAAGGGAAGACTGGTCTCCATAGTTAGAAGTTGAACCAGAAGGGAGCAAATAAACCGACATAACTGGGAAGCAATTGAATTACATTAAAATTGAATGTGAAGTCAAAAGAAAGAACGGAACCGTGGAGACAGAATTCAATTGAATTGGAGTTAAGTTTGTGCAAACCCAGGAGTCAACGGAAGGTTAAATAGTAAAACCGGGTTTTGAAAACCAGCAGGTTCGCATTAGTTTAAAATGGTAAGCGGAATGTCTGAAAAAAACGCGATAATTTTCATCGCTCTACACGTGGCATAAGGTGGTATTCTAAAACCGGTTATTTCGCATTATTTTTGCATGTTAAAGTTCTGTTCTTGAAAAAATGTGATTTACATTCGATCATTGAGGCAAGGGATCTGAGGGCGTTCGCATCATGAAGTTGCATGATGATTAATGGAGGTGTTAAACAAGCGAAGAGGTAAGTATTAATTGTTGTGGGCCCGAATTTTAATATATTGGGGTCTTTGGTTTTAAAGAAAATCGAAGGTTTTTATATTTATTGACATTTTGGATTTGTCAATGATTGGGCTATTGTTTAACCAAAGTATAACTCTGGTATGAAAGGAGCGGGTAGAAGATTTATTGTTGGGTTAGTATATGCCATAACCAATATACAACATAAATTGATATGCAGGTGAATAAAGTTGTGGGCCATGAGTAGTCGTGCAGTTTAATTGGGTCTAAACCATATAGCTGAATTGATGAAGCGGACTTGTAAACATTTGGGTTATAAGTTATAAGGTTTGAGCATTTCAGATATAATGCCGAGAGTTGTTTAACCAAAGGTTATGGCAACGCTATTTGGAAGGGCTTCCACTCGTGAATAAATCTTGGATATAAGATTTGGGGTTCTTAATTGTATTGATTCGCATTTTATAAAGTGGGTTATTCCTATGATTTATAACCACAGGGTTTTAGGGAAAATAAATGCTTTCATGTATGTTTGTGATATGGGGTTTTATAACCATAAGAGAATTTTATTTCTATATCTCAATCAGAGATTTGAGATATAGAATCTTCCGCATTAATTTAAATTGCTAGTTCAGAAAATAGAATATTGAAATTGCCAGACTGAGAATTTGTATTGGATTGAAAATTGGAGATACATTGTCATATGCATGAGAGTTGAAAATGTGGGTTTGGTGGGGTAGACCTGCCATCATGAAAGGTAGCAGGTTGCATGGGAGGAGGAAATTGAAGGAAAATAGAGGGAAAATGAAGAAATTAGAGGCATAAATAATAAAAAGGATTCATAGCATCAGTTTGGGGCTTTGTGTTCAACCTTTTTTTAGTTCAGTTTTGGAATTGGTTTCAGAGAGGAGAAGAGAACCAAGAGGAAAAAACAAGAAAGAAAGCAAAGGAATGACAAGGAGTTAAAATGAAGGAAAAGGAAAGCAAGGATTAAGAAAGGAAGAGTTGGATCAAGCAGCTTTAATGGGAATAATTGTAGGCAAATATTGCATGTATGATTTCCTAGTTGGTTTTGGCATGTGTAGTATATGCATGTGTGCATTTGGTTCAATTACTGTCATTGGCATGTGTGGTATATGCATGTGTGTATTTGGTTCATTTGTTGTCATTGGCATGGGTTTTTCTTGGTTTGATAGTGTTTTCAGCCTTTCCTTGACATTTTTGGACAACCATGGTGTGATGGGATTCATTCTTGGTTGAGTTTTGGATTGTCGGAAGGTTTTGGATCCAAGTGATGTGGTCTTAGGAAAATCCCAAGGGTTGGGGGTGGAGATGGTTTTCCTTAGGAAGCCCTCAATAGGTGAGTGGATAAGAGAAAATTCCTCAAGGGATGGTGAAGGAATCCTAAGGCATCCAAGCTCGGTTTGATTTTGTGATCTAAAGAACGGTTTAGGTGAGATCACATTAGGGTTAGGGTGGAGGTGGTCTATCCTTTGGGTTCCCTTGGTTTTTTATGCATCGTTTAATCCCATGATATCCTACAGACATGTTTGGAATATGGTACAGGGGTGATTGGCTGAAGGAGAGATTATGTTTCGCTAAATCTATGGTCTGGTGGTGCGAGGAAGTCCATGACTTGGTTAGATTTTGCATATGAATGATAAGATATATTTCCCCTTATAATTCATGAGTAATTATACTTGTTATTATGTGGATTTAATGGTTGTGATATCATTTTTATTTATATGTTTATATGTTGGTTAGAAGCATGGTTTTATGACAAATTCAAGGCATGGCTCGTATCATGTTTTTACTTGTAATTGATTGGTTTTATGAATGCATGACCTAATAGATGCTATTGTAGCTATTGTAAGAGGGCATTAGACCTTATTGATGTTTCTCAGATAAGTTTCAGATCTCTATGTTAAGATATGAATTCATGACCTGTAGATTTCATGTTTACTATGTGTTTGAAGAAATGACTGCCATGGTTAGATCGGGTTACCTCAAGTCCTTGATTAAGTTTTATGTTAGAGGCTTTTTTCTTATGTCATTTATCATTCTAGGAATTTGTGTCAAGTTTTGGTGATCCAATATCCTTTAACTTCAAGGATGCATTCAGAATTTCATATAAAATAGAATATTAACGAAGTAACTTAAACCACATGAAAAGAACTAGAAAACATAAGCAAACATTATATAAAAAACACAACGATTTTATTACATAGTTCACCCAATGTGGGCTAAATCTATGGGACCTGCTCAAAAGTGGGGAAGCCTTCTTTTATTAAGTGGCATCAAAGAAATCAGTTACAAGAAATTTTAAAAAAATGACCCTTATACCTCCAATCTGGATGATGGCCTAAAATGGAAAGCTCGTATGGAGAAACGAACTATACAGATCAATTCTTGGCACGAATTCATGCAAAATTGACTATTAATTTTTCCAATTATGACTTTGGCACCTCTTAACCTCTAAGGGAATATTCTGAGCATCTTAATGATACCCTCGCTCAGGGTTCCACACCCATGGGTCACTCAGAGTTCCGTGTCATACCTCCACCGCTCTCCCTCGTTCAAATGGCATATGAGTGCTTTTATTATAACTCAACAAGAAGATATTTCAATATAGGGTCGTTGGCTCGTTGGCAACAAATCTTAAATTTGGTAGTGGAAGTCGGCAGTTCCAACCCCCGCCCAACCAAAATTTGGCATATGTGTTAAGTTTTTAAATTTTTTTGGTTCGGGTCGCTCGGGAGGCAAGTCGGTCAGGTTGGTCAGGTGGGCTCAAACCCCACCGACCCTGGTGGTGTTTGACAAGTGGTGAAGGGTGTGTTGCGGGTCCACCAAAGGCGACCCACCCACATATTATATGTTACCCATATATATGATATGACACCGTTGGTGGTTATGTCGTGTGGTGGCGGGGTGGAGAAGGTCGCATCCCACCATCCTATATATATATATATATATATATATATATATATATATATATATATATATATATATATATATATATATATATATATATTATTTTTTAAATAATATTAGTAAAAAACATTCCGCCGAAAAATAAGGGTCACTGGGAATATTAATTGGTTAAAAAAATTTCCTGTTCATGTGGCCAGATTATGTGCACTAGGTTGCTGTCAAATTCTTGCCCCGTTAAGAATGTCACTTGGCCAAGTTTGACTAGAAATTTGACCAACTATAAAATGAGCATACAAACTCGGATATGAGTTTCATTTGCATCATTGGAATGAGGGAGATGGGTACTACAATCTGTTTCTAGTTTCGCTTCCATTCGATGAATTTTATTTTTGAGTTATTTTGAAGGCCACTTGTATTTTTTGATCGTCTCGGATCATTCCTCCTCACTTATGAGCTTTTGGATTGACAAAAGCCTTATCATTCAATTGGAAAGTGAGGGAATTACTCCGTCACTTTCTCCTTTTCAATCCATCGAGACTTACCTAGATGCATTCATTTAAACTCAATATGAAGATACTCCACGTCTCCCCATCATAAATTCCTGATCATCCTCTAGATAATGATGTCCTCTAGTAGCTTTTCAAAGTATTCAAGTGAAAAAGCATCCACTATAGGAACCTTTCCAATATATTTGGTGTCCATGAAAAAAGGAGGCTCATAAAGCTTCATGTTTTCAATGTTCACCACTTAGTACATCTACATGTATGCTAGAAAATCGAGACGAAAATCAGTGTCTCCAATCTTCTCTAAGATTGTGAATGGGCCATATCGCATTGGTTACAACTTCTTTCCTTATCCTTTGATCCTATCTTTTCTGATGTAGAGCCACACTTTGTCCCAAACTTGGAATTGGTGATCGACTCGGTGCTTATCATGTCTAGCTTTGTATCGAGCTTGACTCTTCTGCAACTACTCTTGCACTTCCTGGTGAATCATCTATATCCGTTGAATGAACTTCTGTGCTTTCTCCATGTCATCTTGCTCACTAGTATATTCATCTCTCCCAAAGACCATGTCTAAGGGATCCTTTGTTAAATAACCAAAGCATATCTCGAATGGTGAGCTATGCATGGATGAATGCATTGCTCAGTTGTATGCATGTTTCACATAAGGAAGATGGTCGTCCCACAAACTTGGGATGCTTTCCACAATAGCCTCAGAGTAAGTGTGTCATGGTATGGCTGACAACCTATGTTTTTTTGTCAGTCTGCAGATGAAATTGTGTGCTCCTCTTCAACTTGGTGTCCATCATTCTTGTTACAGGGAAAATGACCTCCTCATAAGCTCAGAGGAGAAGGTAACATGGAAGGACGAAAATGACATAGAGAAGGACCCATTTTTCCAAGGTAACGCACCCCCAGAGATATCTAGGTAGAGTTATAACGCACCCTAGCCATGCAAAGGGAGTGTTAGTGCCTAGGGTAACGCTCTGTCTTGCCTAAGAGGCAACGTTATCCATGTTTGAATGTGAAAATGGAATTATCCCGCGGAAACTGAATGGAATTTCCTGCATTTTCTTAGAAAGAGTCAGTTCAAAAAGTGGAAACTTATGGTACAAAAATTTTAATAGATATTTCCAAGCACAACTGAACTCCTATCGAAGGAAAAAGAAAATAAAAGATAGGAAACATCAAGATCTTTCCCGATTCAAACTGGTCGAAAGGATTGGCAAGGTTTGTCCTCTCCATTTCCTATAAATCGGAGGTTTAGGCTCTTAGTCAAAGGTCAAAGGTTTGATCATATGTGAAGTAGAGTTTCATTGTTGAGTGTGAGGCTTATAGATTGACAAGGTTCATTGAGAACTCTTAGCCCAAGCATCATCACACTTGGATATCGAGAAAGAGAAAGAGGAATTGGGAGACAGAGGAGGGCTTGGTTCAACCAACGGTTGTAATCCTCCTTCTTATAAATCAATAGAATTGTATCTGTTTTTTCCATTTGATGTTTCAATGTCACATTTGTTGTTCATTTGTCTGTGAAGCATGATATAAATGGCTCATATTTGCATTGTTTAATGTCGATTATATACTTATGCAATTGTTAGTAAGCAATACCACTATGAAGATTACATGGGTGCTTTGTTTGGTTGCAGCATGTAGATTTGGAGCCGGTGAGGAAGGACTTTTGTCACGCTGCTGAGAGCTCTCCATAGGATCTGCTATGCACAAAGAGGTAATCCTTCAATATATCACTTTTTCAATTATATATTAAGTATGAACATGTATGCAATGTCTTTGTAAATTTATAGCTAATTTGACAGTCTGCCTTGGCCACTAGAAAGCCCTGAGAGGGATATTCATCAACTTCCACCCAAGAATTTTACCCCTTAGAAATTCTCCAGAAACGCGTCCAAAACCCTCGTTGTGTGATTTAATTGCGAGTTAAATCCTTGTCATTTAATTGTCAACCTGGGGTTTGTAAACTGACGAGTTATATGTGTACTATATGTACTAGGTGGTTATCCTTCAGATTAGATTAATTTAATGCAATTAAGACTAATTCAAAAAAAATTAAATAAATCAAAACCAAACCAAACCAAACATAAAGAAATTAAAATCACACTTGCAGAAAGGAAATCACACTTGCTTGAAATTGGAATCACACTTGCATAAATGAAAATCACACCACACTTGTAGAACTAAAATCACACCACACTTGCATAAATGAAAGAAATATTTCTTGAGGGAAATCACACTCACACTTGCATAATTGAAATCACACTTGCTGGAAAGAAAACCTGTTGAAATGAAATCACACCTGCTGAAAATAAATGAAATAACCTAATTACACTATGTTACCAATATGTACAAATATGTGCAAATGGTGGTTTATGGGGGGCCTCCATTCCTCAGCAAACACAGTGAACAATTATCACATCTTGGTGATCAAAGAAGAAGTCTGCATTTCATAAAGTTGGAGGAAAAATCCAGAAGATATTACAACACTTCCATTATCTATCCTCACTTTAAAAATTACATCTTAGATCATACTTTGATCTGAATGAATAAATGATAAGAGTTGAATGGATGGATGGATAAAATTTGGGCTCCTTTGAAGGATGCACTCTTATTTTTACAAAAGCCTAAGATAACTATAGATCCTCAAATATGTCCTAAATCCACATTTATCTCATGTGGTTACAACCAATCACCTAATATAAGATAAAAATCCTATCAAATTTCTCTCTTATCCATGATTCTTCTCCTTTGGATGTGCTTATTTAATGATCCACATATTCTATAAATATTTCTTAAATCTTCATCAGTTGGAATTTGAAATTCGAATTTGTGTTTGGATGGCCAAATAATACCCTTCTAGAATATTCAAGTAGGCCTACCATATCATAGAAATTATACCACTTTTATGTATATATTAAAACATGCTAATTTTATAATATTTAATCACAAATTCACTTAAAATACTTAAAATAAATGACTTTGGAAAATATAATGCTAAACCCATATGATCATAAAAATGGTTACTTAATATAGGGTTATGTAGCTACGAAATTACAGAATGAGGGTAAAATAATGGAAATGTGGGTAAAAGTGGATGAAATTTTGGAGGCCCAACAACTCCCTAAGAAAGAGAGAGTCTCGATCAGACACAATGGATGTGGGAAACCCAAAATGGACCCATACAAATTTGAAGAAGAAATGAGTAGTCTGCTCTGCAGTGACCTGCTTCTTACAAGGCATTAATACACACATTTTTCTAAATCGATCCACAATGACATACAAATAGTCATGACCTCTCCTAGACAAAGTAAAATCACCTACAAAATCCATTGACAGACTTTCCCATGGACAACTTGGAATAGGGAGTCATGTGTAGAGCCCCAATTTTCTATTAGTGGGCTTTAAAATTGAATGCAACACACATCCCTTTACATATCGAGTCACAATATTTTTCATGTGAGGAAAAAAACCAAAACCTCTATAAATGAAAAAAAATATTTTATACACCAAATAACCTGACGTAAGAGAGGTATGTGCCTCTCTAATTACATGTATCCTTTCATTCATGGGAATACAAAGTTTTTGAAGGTGCTACAACACTTTTCCCTACAAAACATAATTGTCCACCTGCAATCCATGCGTCAATTTTGCATAAATCTCCTTCACATAATCATCATCAACATATTGTTAAGAATAAATTTCAAAACATAAATAAGCATTTTTCAAAACTATAGATGCAAAAATAGGAGGGCGAGAAAGCATATTTGCCACTTTGTTGTTGGTGCCATTCTTGTATTTTATTGCCAAGTGAAACTGCTAGAGGGATCCCATTCATCTGAAATGATGTGCTTTTTGAAACTTGGTCTACGACTAAAGGTAATTCGTGGGTTGGTGATCTGTCTAAATGATGGTGTCCTTGCCAATCAAATAGTGTTTCCACTTCTTCACGCTTTGAACCAAGGTATGCAACTGCTTGTCATATGTGGGATAGTTCACAACATCTTGGGAGAATTTCTTTGAAAGGTAACATACGCGTTCCCTTTGCTGCATCAATAATACTCCCATGGCATATCCGCCGGCATGTGTCTTGATCTCAAAAGGTTGTTGGAGGTCTGGCAAGGCCAAAAATAGTGCGGTGTTGATATTCTCTTACAGTGTATCAAAGGATTTTTGTTGCTTTCCTCCCCACTACAAGGTTTGCTTCACACTTGTCAACAATTGTAAACGATATTTAATGATGAAGAAGTTGGCAGTGGATCTTCTTAGTATTGTAGTGCACCCAAAAATCTACGAACCTCTGTAACATTAGTGGGTTTAGGCCACTTTACAATCACATCAACTTTAGAAGGATTTATTTTCAATTTCCCACCACCGACGATGTGACCCAAGTAAACTAAAGAGGTCTTGAAAAATTCACACTTTGACATTATAACATATAGTTTTTCATTTTTAAAAACATCAAGCACTTTTTTAACATGAAATACATGATCATCCCATGTACTACTGTAAAGAATAATTTCATCAAGATACACAAATACAAAATCATCAAGAAAAGGCCAGAAAATATCATTCATCACCCTCACGAATGTGGTCAGAGCATTGGATAGTCTGAATGGCATCACCAACCATTCAAACAAAACCCTATTTCATCTTGAATGGAGTCTTCCATACATCCTGTTCTGCAATCCTGACTTGGTGATAACCACTACGCAAGTTCATTTTTCATGAAATATACAACATTTTTCAATTTATCTAACAAATCATCAATGTGAGGGAGATATTTTATTGAGTGCTTTGTAGTCTAGTGTTATAATTTTTTAGAAAAAACACAATACGTGAGCCGCATGGAGAAGAAATTGTTCTTATGACCCCTTGGTTCAAGAATTCCTGCACCCGTTTCTTTATCTCCTCCAACTCAATGGATGATAACTTGTACATACCAATGTTCGGTAAAGGAGCATCCTACTGCAAGTGAATCTCATGTTGGATCTCACATTTCATAGGTAGCCCACTTGGTTCCATAAAAATCCCATCATAGTTAGAAATAATTTCACACAATTCCCTTTTATGAGTGGTATCACAACCTTGAAAAGTATGAGATGTCTCCACATCTTTTTCTCTCACAACTAGGAGCATGCACCCTTTGTTGGAATTAACCAACCTCTTCATTTGACCTGCACATACAAGGATGGCACTAAATTTGGTACGATGAGCTCTAACAATGCATTCCACCTCATATTTCGTGATATGATACTTGTTCTCATGGTGAAAGAAAATTGATTTCATAGCATACAAATATGGACTCCCCAATACAATGCCACAAATATCCAAAGGGACAACGTCAAGATCAACCTCGTCCACTTGTTTAGATGCAATAAAAAATATAGCCTTAAACTATTTGGTTACATGTAATTTTTCTTTATCACATACCCAACCAAGCGGGTAAGGTTTCAAATGAGGCTTGGTTTCTAAACCAAGGATTATGAAATAAAATTTTCTTGTGAACCCGGATCAAACAAGGTTTCCACTTTAGTATGTTTCATTATGACTCTAATGTGGAACAAATAAATTCTATTTAATTCATTAACAAGAGGTACATTTGAAGAAATTATACTTGCATGTGATTCATAATTTTCATTAGTGTGAAGAGAAAGAGTACCTTGTGTTCCTACTACTATGACAAATGTCTCATCACCAGAATCAGATCCAAGGTCCTGTTGTGAGGTTGCCATTGCATTTTTCTTGTACTTTGCACCAAATTTCTCTGGTTTCAACTCTAGACTCAACTTCCAAAAATGTTCATCATCATGGCCTTCCTTCTTGCAATGTGTGCAAGATGGCTTCACTCCTTCCTCCTTGGTTGTAGCTGCCTTATTTTCCTTTCCCTTTCCTTTTCCTTTGAACTTTCCATTATGAGGTTTTAAGGATGATCTCTTTGACTGGTCTTATTTGTCATTATTTCCCTACTTTCAAGGAGAATGGCATTCGCACTAGTCGTATCAATAGTAGTAGGCTCAAATAATAACAAATAATGTATGATGTAACTATGTAAAGCACCAATATAATTTATTACAATTCCAAGTGGATCAAGTGGAATGCCCAAATTCAATGCTTGTTTTCTAAAATCTTCTATGAAGTTTTTTACATTTTAAACCTTTCCTTATCTTAAATATTTCCATTCCATTAAATCCTTTTGTTGATAACCCCAAAGGCTAAACTTCTCTTTTAATGCAGAAATAAAATTAGACCAAGAAGAAAGGATATTACCCAATGTCTTGTTACCTTTCCACAACTTCCTCTCCCACCAAACGAGAGCGACGCCACTCAGCTGAAGGGATGCTAACTAGATATTTGACTCATCCTCCTCAATCTGCCAAATCCAACAATAAACATGGATATATATAATGCAATTGTTAAGTTTCACTGAATTAATTTCTCCATTATATGTGGGAAAATCAAACTTTAGATCTAGCTTTAAAAACAGTTTCTTATATGTATGTCTATGATGCCTATTAGAATTATGAGAAGAGGAATAATATGAAGAAATTTCACTGGTGGATGGAGACGGAAGAGGTTCTCCTCCTCCACCTCCATAGCGTATTGATGCATGATCCTCGGGCTCTTTCTTCTCATGCTTGATTGTCTTCTCATATTCTGTAAATAGCTTGTCAACTTTGTCTACCATGTTGAAGAAGATCTTGCGATAATTTATCTCTTCTTCTATTCGTGCATCCTCATCTTCCATGTTCCATCTTCATGGTGCACGCCCTGCTTCGAGATCAAATTATTTGATTTTTCCTTCACCTTTTTGGAGATTTTTCCTGGTTATCATTCACTCATGAAATTCGCATTGAGAATACCTGTTCTGATACAAAACTTAATCCAAGATATTTTAACTTTAAGGATGCATTCATAATTTCATATAAAGGAGCATATTAACCAAGTAACTTAAACCACATGAAAAGAAAAAAAAAATATAATCAAACATGAGATCAAAGACACAACGATTTCATTATGGAGTTCACCCAATGTGGGCTCAATCTCCAGGCCCTACTCAAAAGTGGGGAGGCATTCTTTCATTAACTAGCATCAAAGAAATAATTTACAAGAAAATTTACAAAAATTACCCTTATATCTCCAATCTAGATGATGGCCTCATAATGGAGAGCTCGACTAGAGAAACACACGGCATGGATGGATTCCTGGTGTGAAATCATGCAAAATCGACTATAAATATGTCCAATTACGACTCTAGAACCTCTGACCATCAAAGGGAATCTTCTCAGCATCTTTATGATACCCTTGCTCATAGTTCCACACCCCTGGGTTGCTCAGGGTTCCACGTCGTACCTCCACCGCTCCTCCACCACTCTCTCTTGTTCGAATGGTTTATGAGTGCTTTTATATAACTCGACATGCAGATATTTCAATATAGGGTCATTATCCTGTTGGAAACAAATGTTAAATTTGGTGGGGGATGTCAGTAGTTCCAACACCTACCCGACCACACTTTAGCATATGTGTTAATTTTCTAAATTGCTTTGATTGGGGCTGCCCAGGCTAGCTAGGAGGGTTCAAACCACGTTGGCCCTGATGGTGTTTGAAAATTGGCGCGAGGTGTGTGGAAGATCCACCTTTGGTGGCCCTCCCACATATTATATGTTACCCATATATATGATATGACATTTTTGGTGGTTATGCCATCCGATGGTGGGGATGGCAGCCTACCACCTTATTAGTATATATTTTTTTATTTTTCAAACAATATTAGTTCAATTTTTTCTGCCAAAAAATAAGGGTCATGAGGAAAATTAAGTAGGCGATAAATTTTCCCATTCCGGTGGCTGAATTTTGTACATTGGTTGCTGCAAAATTGTTTCTCTTTTAAGACTGCCACTTGGCCAATTTTTACCGGAACTTTGACCAGAAATAACTTGAGCATACGAACTTGGATTTGAGTTTTGTTTTCCCTGTTGGAATAAAGGCAACGAGAACTACGATCTAGCCCTGGTTTCACTTCCATCTGATGAGTTTTATTTCTGATCTATTTTCATGGCCATTTCTATTTCTGGATCCTCCTAGATCATCTGGGTAGTGGTATCAATTTTAGCCCTGAAAAAGTGGCTCAAATCCCACAGTTGCATGCACATAACTAGGAGAAAACGGTTATAGTTTTTCCCTTGTAGGAATCATGCATGTGACTAGAGGGTTACAATTGAAATCAAGCAGTTTTGTGCTAGTGTTTATGAGTTTAGATCATTGAAAAGGAAAGTTAACTCGAGGTTTAAACACTTGGAATGGTGGTTTACCTCTTGGGGGTCTTGTAGCACCTGAGGAAAGTTAGTAAAGTATTGGTTTGATGACTTGATTTCCTTAAGGTTATATAGGAGGTTGAGTCATGTCATGGTGGCCCTCAGCTCATGTTTACCCTAGTGAGCCGGTGAAGGTGGGTAGATATGGGACGAGGCGTTACAAAGCGTTATCATAGAATGGTTCAAACACTTGGATTGGAAGGGATAGATGCATGTGGTTATGCATGCATTTTCATGGTTATGGTTGTCATGCATGAGGTCATGGTATGAAGTTGGTATTGTCATGCATCATGTTGGCATATTGATATTATTATGATTATACATGTATCATGCTAATTTGTATTGTTTTTGTAGATGAGATAAGCCTCCCCTGAAAGCCATTGAGGTTTTATTTTGGTTATGGTATCTATTTGGTTTATCTAACATGGAATGCTTGTAGGAATAAGAGAATAAAATATGACGAGAAAAATTTTGGACTATAGTTCATGTCACTCTCCCTACAAATCAGTTGGGAAGCAAGGATATGAGTACTCTCCTGATATAGTAGACACTTTTAGAAGTTTGAAGGAATAAATAAGAAGTTGCAATGAAGACAATGATAGGTTTTGTTGAGGGTTAGAAAATATTTGCAAGGGCTCAGGAAAAGTAAGAAGATGTCAATGCAGTGATCCTTCAAAGTTTGTCAGACTTGCAGAGATAAGGACATTTTAGGATTAGTCAAGAAAAGGAACAAAATACTAAAGGGGCCTATGGTAACAGGTCTCAGTGAGGATACAAGTTGGACAAAGGAGACACAGTTAGAGGTGGCAGATCATTAGATACACCTGACAATAGGACTGGTATGTGTATGTATCACTCTAGTTCATCATCTAGGATACATCATCACCATTAGCACCACCACCATCCTTATAGGAGGAATGAGTACTTGCCTAAGGAGTTCAACAAATTCAAGCTTCCTACATTCGAGGAAGAGATGAAGAGGTTAGAATATGCGCAAGCATGGTTGCATGAGCATGGAATCCAAAATAGCTACCTTCAATCTCAAAGGAAAAGAAGATATTTTGTGGGAAGACATGAAGAATGCAAAAGGTGTCCAAGAAGAATATTTTATTTTGGATGAGTTCGAGATACTCTTTAAGAAGAAGTTCCTTTCTAAAAGTTATTATGATGACAGAGCTAAGGAGTTTTATGGGCTACAGGTGAGTTCTATTATATATTATGACTATACTAGCAAGTTCCTGGAGTTTTTGAGATATGTGCCTTACCTCAAGGATGATAAAGCAAAGATTCAAAGGTTCATCAGTGGGTTGCCAACAACATATAAAGACTGGATTGATTTTGATGAGCCTCGGTCACTAGAGGAAGCCATAAGGGAAATTAATAATTGTTATGATAAATCAAAGTGAAAAGTTGAGCCTAAATGTGATTTGAAGGGGAATGAGAAACTTAAAGGGAAGTGGCCACCAAATTAGGGAAGACCTCAAGATGCAGGTGAGAAAGAAAATATTTCTCCTTACAAGAAGTTCAATGTAGTTGAGATGGGACATGGGTTTCAGCCTGGAGACTAGCAGAATAGAGGTGATGGTAGGGGACCACTATAGTGTTGGATATGTAGCAAAGATCATCACAAGAAGGATTTTCCATTATACTAGGGTGTTAGGCCTCATATCTATAGTGTTAAGGAGGAAAAAGTAGTTGGGTAAGCTGAAAATATAATTCCTCATATTTATGCAGTTGTGTAATAAAGAAGGAAGATCACCAAGCATCACTTATTGAGATGAAAGTTAAGTTATGTGGTGTATTTCTTTCTATTTTAATTGACCCTAGATCTAATTATCGTCGTGTTAATCCTGACCGGGTGGATAAGTGTAAATTGAGAAAATAAGTGCATGCAGAGTCTTGGTTGGTGGAGCTGGATATAGGTACTAAGAAGAGAGTTCATCATTGGGTAAGACCGTGTTCATTTGAGCTGAATGGTATGCCTACATTTGCACATATAAATGTGCTTCCATTGGGATCATATAGTATGATTTTCGGTATGGATTGGTTCTATCTCCACAAAACCAAAGTAGATTGTTATGACAAGGCTATTGAGTTCTTGGATTATAATGGGGAAAGGAGAGTTTTGTAGGGAAAGAAGTAGCATACACTAGTGACGATGGTCAAAAATGTGCAGGCACATTGCAGTTGCAGGAAGGGGTGTGGATTGTTTTCAATAAATATTTTTAGTGATAAGGATAAGGATGTTGAGGATGTGGAATTATTCAAGAGGTACCTTTACTTGCAATATTTTTAGGATGTATTCCCAGCAAATAGTTCATATTTTCCTCCTCATCAGAAAGTGGACTCTTCTATTGAGTTGGTACCACGAGCAACACCAACATCAAAGCCACCTTATAGGATGATAACACCATAGTTAGTGGAATCAAAGTTACGATTGAAGGAAATTATTGATAAGGGATACATTAGGCCAAGTGTATCACCTTGTGGTGTAGCAGTGTTGTTCGTGAAGAGGAAGGGTGGTACTCTCATATTGTTCATTGAATACATATAGCTGAACAAGGTGACGATCAAGAATAGGTACCTGTTGTCGAGGATCGATGACTTGTTTGACTTGTTGAAGGGAGAAACGATGTTCTCAATTATTGATTTGAGATCATGATACCATCAGGTATGCATCAAAGAACGGGATATCTACAAGACTTATTTCTGGACTAGGTATGGGCATTATGATTTTGTTTTGGTTCCTTTCAATTTGACTAATACTCCAGCGAATTATATGTGCTTGATGAATAGTGTATTGCGTCCTTATTTGGACAAGTTTGTTATTGTATTCATTGATGATATTGATATATTCTATGAATGAGGAAGAGAATGTTGAACACTTAGTAGCAATATTGAGATTTCTAAGAGAGAAATTATTGTATTCCAAGCTTAGTAAATGAAGCTTCTTTCAGACATAGGTACATTACTTGGGACATGTTCTCTCTAAGGAAGGCATAGTAGTGGATCCAGAAAAGATAAGAGTCATCATGGAATGGGTAGATCTTAGGAATGTGGATGAGGTCAAATCATTCATGGGGTTAGCAAGTTATTAAAAAAGGTTCATCAGGAAATTCTCATGGATTTCCTATCCTATTATAGAATTATAGAGGAAAGGAAAGAAATTTGAATGGATAGAGGAATGTGCAACAAGTTTTGAGCAGTTGAAGAAATTGTTGACAAATACTCCAGTTCTTAATATTACAAATATGGATAAATATTTTGTGGTGTGTACATATGATTGCAAGAGAGGACTTTGTGGAGTCCTGATGTAGGAGGGATAGGTGTTGTGCTATAAGTCAAGGAAATTGAATTAGAATGAACATAACTATGTGCACATGATCTTGAGTTTCTAGCTATTATTCACGCCTTGAAGATGTGGAGGCACTATCTTCTTGGAAGGAGGTTAGTAATGATGAGTGATCATAGTGGACTGAGATATTTTTTTGAACAAAAAAATTTGAATGTTAGGTAAGCTAGATGGTTGGATACCCTTAGTGAGTTTGACTTTGAGATCATATACATTAAAGGAAAGGAGAACAAAGTTATAATTTCTCTCAATAGATGAGTACATGTTAATCACATAGTAGCTATGAGCACATATGGGATAGATTTTCAAGATCATATGTTACAGGTAAGACAACATGATGATAAATACAAATAGCTTAAGTACATGTTATAGCAGGGTATAAGTGAACAGGGTGTGGATTACCATCTCATGACAGATGGCTTTGTGATATTTAGGGACAAGATATATGTGTCGGATGATAGTGAGATCAAGAAGCTTATCTTGAGGTAGTTTAATGTCAATCCATATTCAGGTCACTCGAGATATCAGAAGTCATTGATAGCTATACATAAGTTTTACTAGTGGTCGAATTTGAAGAAGGAAGTGGCGGATTCTGTTGCTAGATGTTTCAGCTGTCAGCAGGTGAAGGTAGAGTGCAAGCACCTAGCTAGTTTGCTATAGACTATTCTGATTCCAAAGAGGAAATGGGAGGTCATTTCCATGGATTCATTACAAGTTTTCCAAGGAAATATAAGAAGCATGATTCCATCATGGTTTTGGTTGAAAGGTTGGGCAAGGTAGCTCACTTCATTCCAGTGAAGAATACTTATTCAGCCGACGAAGTAGCTCATGTATTCATCAGGGACATAGTGAGGAAGCATGGTTTTATAAAGAAGATAATGTCAAATAGAGAAGATAATTTCACTTGGAGGTTTTGGAAGGATATTTTTGAAGGTTTGTGTAAAAAATTTGACCTTCAATACATCTTATCATATGCAGAAAAATGGACAGGCATAGAGGGTTAATAAGATACTAGAGTATATGTTGAGGATGCATATCATACATCAACAGTGGAGGTGGGAGGAGTATCTTCCACTGGTGGAGTTTTCTTACAACAACTAGTATTAGGAGTCACTGAGGATGACTTCATTTGAGGCACTATATGAGCAGAGTTGTAAAACTCCCATCAGCTAGAGTGATCCAATGAATAGGGTACTTATTGGATAGAACATTTTCGTATAAATGTAATAGTAAATGCAAGTTATAAAGAAGAATTTAAAGGCAGTACAAGATAGAAATAATATTTATGCAGATCAGCACAAAGCATTTAAGGAGTTTCGGTTTGGGGAGCATCTGTACTTGCGCATCAATCCAAAGAAGATATCCTTGAGGATTGGTTCATGTGCTAACTTGGAACCTCAGTATATCGAGCCTATCGATATCCTTGAGAGGATTGGATCAGTGTCCTACAGACTTTCACTTACTCCGACAATGAAATTCCATGATGTTTTCCATGTTTCATTTCTTAAAATATATGTGAAAGATGTTAATCATGTGATTGATTAGTTTGTATTGAAAGTGGAGACAAAAATGAGAATTCCAACTAGAACCTCAGTCCATATTGCAACGGAAACAACTCATGCTCTGGAACCAAGAAATCGAGCAAGTTAAAGTGTAGTGGAAGCACTTTTGGCTCGATAAAGCTACATGGGAGATCGTTGATCTAGTGTGAGTTATGTATCCTTCATTATTTGCCGGTGGAGGCAAATTATTTTTTGGTATATGTACATATTTATGTATGGTTTTTGTTGTAAATGTTGCAATGAGTTCTGTTATAAAGCTCAAATAAATGGTATGGTATTCATGTTGTCATGGTTTTCATGATTATTTTTCTTTTGAGCAGGTTGTTCATTGTAAATACTACATTCAGCTAAGTTATAAAGCTCCATAATTTGCCTGGTTTGGTTTTCAATATTTTTGTTGGTTGTAGGTGTCATTGAACATCGAGGATGATGTTCCCCTAAGGGGGAGGGTTCTCTAACAACCCCGAGATAAAATTTCATGTAATAAAGTTAATAAATGGAAAATAAGACCAAGGTCATGGGACATGTATTCCAAGTTGAATGCTGGCCCGACAAACATCCTAGTGGGAATCACTTGTTGTTTATTATGGCTAAGGCTAAATTGGAAAATCCAATGGCAAAGGCTTTGAAAAGGAAGAAAAACAGTATTGACATTTTATTTATGAAAATAAGGGAAATTAGGAGAAAGGAAGGGGAAAGGTCATAGGTTTCATGTGAGGAGGAAATTGAAGGAAAATAGAGGGAAAATGAAGAAATTAGAGTTATCAATAATGAAAGGATTCAGAGCATCATTTTGGGGCTTTTTGGTCAGCCTTTTATCAATTCTTTTTTGGAATTGGCTTGAGAGAGGAGAATAGAACCAAGAGGAGAAAGCAAGCATGCAAGAAAAGGAAGGACATGGAAAGCATGGATCCAACACGGAAAATTTGGATCAAGTGGATTCAATGGGAATACTTGCAGGAAACAGATTGCATCTATCATTTTCTAGTTGTTTTTGGAATGCATGGTATATGCATGTTTGTATTTGTTTAATTCGCTAGCATTGGCATGGGTTTCGCCTGGTTTGACAATGGTTTCAACATTTCCTTTCCATTTCTGGATAGCCATGGTGTGATGGGATTCATTCTTGGTTGATCTTTGGATTGTTGGAAGGTTTTGGATCTGGGTGAGGTGGTCTCAAGAAAATCCCAAGTGTTTGGGGTGGAGATTATTTTTTCCGGGAATCCCTCAATAGGTGGGTGGAGATAGGGATGTTGGGAAAAATACTGAGAGGGGGGGGTGACCAGATTTTTACCGTATATTCGTTAATGAGGAAACTTTTCTCGTTTAAAACGCATACGTTACTTTCGAATCCGTACTTGCGTATATATCAAAGATACCTTTACGAAACTCACATACGTATATCTATATTTATGTCATTACCCTTCACCAAATCATTCTCTTCATATTTATTCGTATATTCAATAAGCAAAGAACATGTGCAAGTAGGTTGTACGTAATAAATCATGACACAAAGTATCACACATGAACACCAGGATTTTTAGGTGGAAACCCAAGTCGCGGAGAAAACCACCGCCGATAGCTTGCTCACCTTCAATATTTTATTATAGAGAAAACATCTTACAACATATGTGTCAAGCAGATTGACCAAAGACGTTACAGCACCCACCGCGCCGTTTACCAAATTTCCCTGAAGGGAACTACGATTCCGACTCGCTTACTGTTCTTCTCAGAAGGGAGCTACGACCCCCTGATCTCGTTTACCAGCCTCACCTGGAAGGGAGCTACGACCCCCTGACTGAAGGCTACAACCCTCAGCACCTCTATGGACCACGTTTCATCAATTTTCACACTGGATCCAACAGCTTTAATAGAACACAACTTGCAGGCCACATTTCATCATATTTTCACACTGGACCCTTTCCATACTTTTAAGCTCAAACATACATCACCAACAGATACTTATCAATTCAGACAACACAGATCAGATGGCAGAAACATAGTAGAACAGATCAGACATTTCATACCCCTTGCATCATCAAACCCTAGTTTGTATACGCGCTTTCCATTCACTGATGTCACGTATATACGCGCTTCTGTCCACACAAACTAGCGTATACCTCAGTACATCTTTCATTGCGCATACGCGCTTTATCTTCAGCGAAGCCGCATATATACGCGCTTCTTCTGCGACGAAGTAGTGTATAGATCTTTAAGACACAGAAAGATACTAATGTACGTATATCCGCTCAGATCTACCTTTGCTTCGTATATATGTTCGCCTAGATACCAACATCACGTATCTAAGCCTTCCATAAACAGATCTAGCAGATACAAAATACATTCCAGATCTAGATCCCCTTCTTCATCATTTGGTGCTTCATGCATTCAGATCTATCATTCAATTGTAACCCTTTCCATTCAGATATACTTCAGAGAGAAGTATTCATTCAAGCTCAGACATCTTGCACCCACACTCATGATTTTCACAAATGAATTTCTTCTCTTTATATAGGTTTTCCCTTTTTCAATACCATGAGCCCCTTTTTCAATACCATGAGCTAAAACAATACCATGAGCCCAAAACTACCTGGACGGGGTCAATTAGGCGGATCATTACCCAATACCATGGGTCAATACCATGGTGGTTACCCCTGGTTTTGCACTTTTTGAGCGCTTTTGCCCATACGCGACTTGGCACGTTATTTTCCTTTTCCGCGTGCATACGTGACTTACCTTAGACAGATCCGCGTATACATAGAGATATACTCTTGTCATCATACCTTGAGTATATTCTGAATTCTTTTCTTCATTGCCTTTTGTACATACTGTAGATACATCATATTTCCTTCATCAGGAACATATTCTTTCAAGCACAACTTCATCAAGTTGTCATCATCTTCATCAGGTGGGTTGCCTTTCAAGGACAAAATTCAGCATCATATTGTCAACAAACATTATATCATATCAGATTTACATCATTTACTAAGTCCATCAAGTCAAGCATAACTTCATCAGGTGGTTTGCCATCAAGGACAACACATGTCAACAGTCGCATGTCTTCATATTCATTCAGTGGGTTGCCATTAAGGACAACACTCTGCATCATATTTCCAATAATCTCCCCCTTTGGACTTGATGGCAACCACGATGGTGTTTGGTTACCACAACAGATAGGTACCATGTCACTCTCCCAAATATGTCACTCTCCCAAATATTTGACATCATTATCTTCTCTTCATTCAAACACCATGTCACTCTCCCCCTTTGACATCAAGGGCAAAGGGCGGATCAAAAACCAACACTCTCCCCCTTTTCTCCTCATGTGGAAGAAACATTCTGCAGATCTGATATGTGCTGAAGTGGCCAAACTCCCCCTGAGTTCATGCTGAATCTTCAAATATATTTGTCAATGAAGGACATGACTCTATGAACTTCCTATCACCAAAAGACTCATACTTACATCAAATATCCAACCAAGTGGATTTACATATAAGACTCAAGTACCCAACCAAGTGGGTTTACACATTTCAATTCAGCTACCAAACCAAGTGGGTTTACAAAATTTGACAAGTTCATACATGACTGAATATTACAGATTTTACATCATGAGTCTCAACATGACCTTTTCATCAAAAATACAAATATGACTTTACATGACCAATACCAAAAGTCCTCAAGAGAGATCATATATCAGAACCACCATAATGCCAGCAATGCATTATACTCAGCAAAACTAATGCTCCCCCTGAATCTGTGCAACCAATCAATCTTTCCAAATGACTAAGGCTCCCCCTTAGTTTGTGCATCCTGAAAACTTCCACCAACAAATCATCAAGGCATCTTCATCAAAACATTTAGAAACAGGATTATGAGAACTGGAACACCACCAGAGATACCAAACAGTATCAGAGATACCAAACAGCACTGCAGCTGTGCTGAAGAATGCTGAACCAACCAAAAATTGCCAGCAACCAACCATACGCGGTTTTATGTGCAGGAACTCGCGTACATACGCGACTGTGTTTCAGGAAACCCGCGTATCCCAAGCCATCTTCTAAAAATTATGCAGATTTTTTATTTTGACTGGCAGAGACCACTCCCAGCTTCTGTCTTAGATGCTCGAATGCTTCCTTGGGCAAGGGTTTGGTAAAGATATCAGCAGCTTGTTCTTTGGAGGTAACATACTCCAACTTCACCTTTTGTTCAAGCACTTGTTCACGTAAGAAATGATACTTGATGGGAATGTGATTGGTTTTTGAATGCATAACAGGATTCTTTGAGATACTGATGGCACTTGTATTATCACACATAATGGAGATAGGAGTTGCACATTTGATTTGAAAATCTTGCAAGGTTTGCATCATCCATAGGAGTTGAGTGCAACAAGATGCAGCAGCTACATACTCTGCTTTAGCTGTTGATAAGGCAATATAATTTTGCTTCTTGCTGAACCAAGATACTAACCAGGGCCCCATGTAAAATGCACCACCACTAGTGCTTTTCCGATCATCAACACTTCCAGCCCAATCTGCATCAGTGTAAGCATGAAGAGTAAGATCAGCATTCTTTGGATACCATAGACCAAAGTCATGAGTTCCTTGTAGATATTTGAATATCCTTTTGACAGCCTGAAGGTGAGACTCTTTTGGATTAGCTTGGAATTGTCCAACAATCCCAACTGCATGCATAATGTCTGGTCTGGTCCCAGTGAGATAAAGTAGACTTCCAATCATCGATCTGTATTCTGGTTGATTCACTGTGGGAGAATCATCATTATAACTGAGACTGCATCCGGTTATCATTGGTGTACTTACAGGTTTGCATTCTTCCATGCCATACTTCTTCAGAATTTGCTTAAGATATTTTTCTTGTGATAGGAATATACCATCTGCAGTTTGATGTACTTGCAAGCCGAGAAAGAATGTTAGTTCCCAAGTAAGGACATTTCAAATTCTTGCTGCATGACAGAAGCAAATTTTTGACTCATAGATTCTTCGTTACTCCCAAAAATGATATCATCAACATATACAACCACAATCAATAGTTTATCATTTTCAACTTTTGTGTATAAGTTGCTATCAACAGACCCTTTTGAAAATCCTTGTTGATGAAGATATTTGTCAAGACGATAATACCAAGCCCTTGGAGCTTGTTTGAGACCATATAGAGCCTTTTTAAGTCTACAAACAAGATTTGCATCATTTCCCAAAATGAATCCTTCCGGTTGTTCTATATATACTTCTTCTTCTAGGTCACCATTAAGAAAAGCAAACTTAACATCCATTTGATAAACTTTGATTCGTTGATAGCTTGAGAAAGCAAGAAACATTCTTATGGCTTCAAGTCTAGCTACAGGAGCAAAAGTTTCTTCAAAGTCTATACCTTCTTGTTGAGTATACCCTTTGCAAACCAGTCTAGCTTTGTTTCTTACAACATCCCCATTCTCATCTAACTTGTTCTTGAAGATCCATTTAGTTCCAATGACATTTTTATCATGAGGTCTTGGTACCAAATCCCAAGTGTCATTCTTTTCAATTTGCTCAATTTCTTCATCCATGGCATTATTCCAACATTCATATTTGTTGGCTTCATTGACATTGTGTGGTTCAATTGTGGATAGAAGTGCTTGATGACTAGAAGATCCCACAAGAGTTCTCCTTGTTCGTACACCTGATTCCTTGTCTCCCAAAATCTGAGATTCAGGATGATTCTTTTGAACGTATCTAGATGGAGCTTTTTCAGATAGATCATTTTCAGGTTCTTCATTTGATTCACTGTCTATATCATTTCCATCTGATGTAGAAGGCCATATGTCATCATCATCTTCTTCTGTTGTTTATTTTTCTTCTTTAGGAGCTGCAGGAGACTCGTCACTAACAACATCAATACATTCAACAACCTTTTGAAGCCTCTTATTGTAACATGTGAATGCTTTGCTTGAAGATGTGTAGCCAAGAAGTATCCCTTCATCTGATCTAGGGTCAAACTTGCCAAGTTTTTCATCATTATTTTTGATAAAGCATCTACTTCCAAAAACTTTAAAATGCTTTACAGTGGGAGATTTGCCATACCAGAGCTCATATGGAGTTTTATCACTGTTTACCCGGACATGAGCCTTGTTGAGAATGTTAACTGCTGCACGTGCTGCTTCACTCCAGAATATGTTAGGAACATTAGAGTCAGCAAGCATAGCTCTGGCCATTTGAACAATTGTTCTATTCATTCTTTCTGCTACACCATTTTGTTGTGGGGTGCCTGCTACAGAGAACTGCCTTTTAATGCCATGTTGTTCACAAAATTCAAAGAATTCATTTGACGAATATTATCCTCCTCGATCAGATCTAAGACACTTGATTTTTGAATCCAATTCATTTTCTACCAGTGCTTTGAACTTCTGAAATTTTTCAAAAGCTTCATCTTTGTGTTTAATAAACGCGATCTCACACATTCTGGAGTAGTCATCAATAAATAGGATATAGTATTCTTCCCCACGTAATGACTTTTTCCTCAAGGTCCACAGATGTCAGTATGAATGAGTTCAAGAGGCTTACTTGATGAACCTTCTTTGGCTTTAAATCGGACTCTGGTCTGCTTACCAAATTGACATGATTTGCATATGGTACTTTCTGGAAGATTGATCTTGGGAAGATCACGAACTGCTTGAAGTTTGCTTGCTTTGTTGATTTGAGAGAAACTCAGATGTCCCAGTCTTCGATGCCATAGCCAATTTTCTGAAGATTTGCTTAAGTAACATTGTTCTATGCCGTTGAGTACATACAGGTTGCTTGGATTTCTTTTTCCTTTTATAATGATTTTACCCGTATCAAGATCACGAACCACACATTCTTTGGAACTGAAGACCACTTCTGCTCCTTGATCACACATTTGACTAACACTCAATAGGTTATGCCTTAATCCATCCACATACATGACATCTTTAGCCTTCACCTTTTCTTTTAGAAATACTGACCCTTTTCCTTTAATAACAACAGGAGTATCATTTCAAAAAGTAACTTTCTTTTCCTTCTCTAGAGCATTATAAGTATGCAGTTTTCTTTTGTCACCTGTCATGTGTCTTGAACACCCGCTATCAATGTACCATTGATTCTCTTCACCTTCTGCAAATAACGCTATCCCACAATTTTCAACCGGTATTTCTTTCTTTTTCCACACTTTAGAGCTTGAGGGAACATGCTCTTTTGGCTGGACCTTGCTCCTGCATTCAGAATCTTCATGACCAAAGTTATTGCAATAAGTGCATTCAACTTCATTTTGAAGAAGAGAAAAATTGTTATAGGTGTTCTTCTTTGGTTCATCATCCATCCTTATCTTTCTTGCTTCTCTGGTCATGATGGTTTTATATGCAACACATTGAAC
Source organism: Pinus albicaulis (assembly GCA_034641835.2). Classification (NCBI taxonomy): domain Eukaryota; kingdom Viridiplantae; phylum Streptophyta; class Pinopsida; order Pinales; family Pinaceae; genus Pinus; species Pinus albicaulis. The sequence continues at coordinate 1,040,713,175 of CM076584.1, read as the reverse complement.
ATCTTTATGACCAAAGTTGTGACATGTGAAACATTGTCCATTGAAGTAGAAATTTCTGTGATCATGAAATCTTCTATTAGACTTTACCTGTTGGTTGTAGCCATTTTGAAAGATCTCCCTGTTAGTGTTTCTTGAATTGAGGTGATCTTGCTTTACCTGTAAAGATCCTTTGTTCCCTCGCTGAGTGGCTGAATGTAGAGAACCAGCAGTGGCTGCTTTTAGAGAATTTGGTGCCGATGTCCGAGAAGATTCCCCAGTACATCCAAGACCTGTTTTTATAAAGGGAGACCGTTGTACCTTGATAATCTCATCCAAGGTTTCTGAACTTTTAGAAAATCTGAGATTGAGAGAATTCAATTTCTCATTATCCTTCCTTAGACTTACTACTTCACATTCTAGATCCTCCATGCGTTTTTCTCTTGCTTCAAGCTGATTCTTAAAAGTCTCAATGATTATGTTCTTTTCTTCTAGGCTCACTTTGAGTTGAATGTTTTCTTCAAGAAGATTATTGTCTTCTAGAGAATCCACAAAGGTACCCTTTTCTTTATCACATTCTTTTGCGAGAGCCCATACTTTTGCACCAAAATTCAGCAAGGCTTTTGTATGTATACTTCCCATTGTGACGGATCTCCTTCAAGCGATCAAGCTTCTGTAGAAGGACCTTCGCTCCGATACCAATTGTTGGGAAAAATACTAAGAGGGGGGGGTGAATCAGTATTTACTGCATATTCAAAACTTTCACTTTTTCTGCTTCTAAAATGCATACGCTACTTTCCTGAACCAGACTTGCGTATATACGTGGATACCCTTTACGAAACTCGCGTATACACAGATATCTATTTATGTCATTAATTCTTCACTTAAATCATTCCTTCCTTTATTCATCAGATATTCATTATGCAGTAAACATGTGCAGTAAGAACAGAATAAATCATCACACAAAGCATCACACATGAACACCAGGATTTTTAGGTGGAAACCCAAGTCGGGAGAAAACCACCGCTGCAGTTGCTCAGCCTTTAATATTTTATTATAGAGAAAACATCTTACAACATATGTGCTGGCGCAGACTTGACCAGCACGCAGGCACCCACCTGCGCTCGTTTACCAGCCTCTCCTGGAAGGGAGCTCCAACCCCCTGACTCGTTTACCAGCCTCACCCGGAAGGGAGCTACGACCCCCCGATCTCGTTTACCAGCCTCACCTGGAAGGGAGCTACGACCCCCTGACTGAAGGCTACAACCCTCAGCACCACCTTGGACCACGTTTCATCAATTTTCACACTGGATCCAACCACTTCAATAGAACACAACTTGCGGGCCACAATTCATCATATTTCCAGACCGAACCCTTTCCATACTTTTAAGTACAAACATACATCATCAACAGATACATATCAACACAGATCAGATAGCAGAACATATAAGATATTTCATACCCCTTGCTTCAGCAAACCCTAGTCTGCATACGCGCTTTTACTTCACTGATGTCGCGTATATACGCGCTTCCGTCCACACAAACCAGCGTATACCACAGTGTATATTTTATTGCGCATACGCGTTTTCTCTTCGCTGAAGCCGCGTATATACGCGCTTCCTCCGCGGCGAAGTAGCGTATAAATATTCAATCATTACAGAGCAGCATACTTCATCAGATCAGATATTCAGTTCAGATCTACCCTTTTGCTTCAGACAGATGTTCGCCTAGATGCTCGCCTCATCACAGATCTAAGCCTTCCATAATCAGATCTAGCAAATACAAGAGAAATTCAGATCTAGATCCCCTTCTTCATCATTGGTGCTTCATACATTCAGATTTATCATTCAAGTGTAACCCTTTTCATTCAGATATACTTCAGAGAGAAGTATTCATTCAAGCTCAGACATCTTGCACCCACACTCATGATTTGCACAATGAATTTCTTCTCCTTATATAGGTTTATCCTTTTCAATACCATGAGCCCCTTTTTCAATACCATGGGCCAAAACAATACCATGAGCCAAAAACTACCTGGACGGGGTCAATTAGGCGGATCATTACCCAATACAATGGGTCAATACCATGGTGGTTACCCTTGGTTTTGCACTTTTTGAGTGCTTTAGCCCATACGCGTCTTGGCACGTTCTTTTCCGCGTGCATACGCGACTTACCTTAGACAGATCCGCGTATACATAGAGATATACTCTTTTCATCATACCTTGAGTATATTCTGAATTCTTTTCTTCATTCCCTTTTGTACATACTGTAGATACATCATATTTCCTTCATCAGGAACATATTCTTTCAAGCACAACTTCATCAAGTTGTCATCATCTTCATCAGGTGGGTTTCCTTTCAAGGACAACATTCAGCATCATATTGTCAACAAACATTATATCATATCAAATTTACATCATTTACTAAGTCCATCAAGTCAAGCATAACTTCATCAGGTGGTTTGCCATCAAGGACAACACATGTCAACAGTCGCATGTCTTCATCTTCATTCAGTGGGTTGCCATTAAGGACAACACTCTGCATCATATTTCCAACAAGGGAAACTCCTCAAGGGATGGTGAAGGAATTTTTAGGCATCCAAGATCGGTTTGTTTTTGTGATCTCGAGACCAGTTTAGGTGATATCGCAATAGTGTGATGGTATAGGTGGTTTAACCTTTGGATTCCCTTGTTTTTTAATACATTGTTTCATCCCATTATATCCCACATTCATGCTTGGAATATGGCACAGGGGATGATTAGTTGAAGGAGAGATTTGGTTCAACTCAATCTATGGTCGAGTTGTACGTGGAAGTCCCTAACTTAGTTGTATTTTTCATATGAATGATAAGAGTTCTTTCCCCTTGAAATTCATGAGTAATTATACTTTTTATTTTGTGGCTTTATTGGTTGTGATATCATTGTTATTTATTTGGTTATATGTTGGTTATAAGCGTGGTTTTATGAAATATTCAAGTAATTTCTCTTATCATATTTTACTTGTAAATGACTTGATAATGAATGCATTACCTAATATATGTTATTGCAACTATTGTGAGAGGGAATTAGACATTCTTGATGTTTCTCATATAAGTTTCAGATTTCTATGTTCAGAGATGCAGTCATGACCTATAGATTTCATGTTTAATATGTGTTTGACATAATGAATGTCATGGTTCTAATGATTTAGGTCGAGTCCTTGATTAAGTTTTCTGTTAGAGGTTTTCTCCTTATGTCATTTATCATTATGGAAAGTTTTGTCGATTTCTGTGCAGTGGTCTAGAGACTAGCCCTGAAAAGGTGGCTCAAACCACATGGTTGTGGACACAGAACTGGTTGAAAAATACTCCAGACGCTCCCTTGTAGGTATCATGCATGTGAATGGAGGGTTACACTTGAAATTAGGAAGTGTTGTGTCAGGTTCTGGTAGTCTAGATTAGTTAAAAGGAAAATTAACTAAGGTTTTGGATACTTGGAAGGGTGGTTTAGCTCTTGGGGGTCCTATAGGAGCTAAGGGAAGTCATTAAAGTCATTGTTCGTCGACTCCATTTCCTTAATTTTATCCAGGATGTTGAGTCTTGTCATAGTAGCCCTTAGCTCATGTTTACCTTGGCAGGTTGGTGAAAGTGGGTAGATATGGGAGGAGGCATTACAACATTACCCTAGATCACTACTAATCATGAAGATAATCTCTCAATCTATGAGACTTTCACTCTTCATGCTTTGACCTGAAGGAGTAAAGTAAATCACCGTAACTACCATGGAATTCACAGGAGGTATCTCTATATAGTATAGATAGGTATATCTATTGGTATAATAATACATAATTATATTCACCTCATGTAAATGAGTCTGCATCCACTATTAGGTAAAACTTTCAAATCATGTCAGAATTGCGCAGTCATGACTGGTAACCCAGCCTTGAGCTCCGAAATTTCACAGTCATGATAGGAATCCCAGCACTAAGCCCATAAACTGCACAATCCTTCACTAAGCTCAGAAATTATGTAATGCACTGAGCCAGGAGCTGTCAGTTCCCCAGAACTGTCAAATCCTTCCTGGTGAGGTGCATGAAAATTTTTCCCAGAAAAATAAGAAAAGAAAAAAAGCATCTCTAAAATTTAGGGATCTAATTTTAGTATCCAGAAGGATCGCCATGTGTCACTTTTTCCTTGATTTGTGGCATGCGTGTAATAAACCATAATTTCTCAAATCTATTTAATTGATGTCCTGAGAGCTCATTCTCACATTCAATCTTGGAGCTCTAGCATTTCCGAGGAGATCAAGGAATCTTCGGTGTGATCGTTATTGCTTTTTCGGGTGAGTTTTGCATTTATCACTTTTAGTCACTTTTTCTATCACTTTTTTTTGTTTGTCTTGCATGTGTGTTGTTTTTCTTGTTTCTTTGCATAATTTTGTCATTTTAACTTTATTTATCCTGTAGAAGTGTTGTTGTTGAAAATGGAAACAAGAAATATTCAAAGTGGCTCCCATGAGGCTTCTTATTCAATTTTCCCTTAATTAAATTAGAATTAAATTGTAATTCCACATCACATGACAACTTGTAAGTGTTAATTGAGTCTAGAAGACCTAGTTAGATCAATAAAATCGAGTTGGAGGTCAAACTAGAGGCATGTATAGTGTCTCCTACTTTTTAGGAGCCGTGGTTGAGTTATTTGTGAGTTGTAATTAGTTAACTCAAGTATTTAATTTAAAATCATTTTAACTTGTTCTAACTAAGATATGAGCTAGTGATAGGTCTAGTGAATTAAATATAATTTAATTCATAGGCAATGATCAATCAGTTAACTAATAATTCACTATAAATAGTTGTTGCATGTCATTTCTAATTAAGGCGTAGTTCAGATTGGAGTTAAAGGGAAGATAACTATCAGTTGTATGATTAGAAAATTGTACAGGTCATGCATGAGGTCATCAGGAAGCCTTCGATGTATTGCAAAATCATTAATTGGTAATTTCATAATTAATAGGGGCTAAATTTTCCTAGGAATCCGTAAGCAAGGTTGGTCAAACATTGGGAAGAAATTAGTTAAATATTGGACCAAACATGCTTAGATCAGTGCCAGGATCAGAGTGAGACATTCATCAGAGTGAAGAGGTTTCTTAGGAAGGGAAATATCATTTTATTGTTTCATGATATTGAATTTATGCAATACACAAATAGTGGGGTTTTGAGTAGTTTCTTTCCCAGATACATCTTGTGTTGTGCGATTGATAATTTATTTCTCTTACTTGTTATGTGTTTGTGCGATTGAAATTGGTTTCCTAAATTTGTAGATTGATTCAGTATTTTTTTTAGTACATTACAAGATCAGTTGAATCTATTTATATATTTTTTCACCGTACCAAAGAAGAAACGCAATAGAAGAGAAGAACTAGAGCTTGTATTGAGAAGGTACATCGAATTTGTAGATGTATTCTTCAGGACCAGTAGCTAATCAAGAGGTCTTTCACTGGCTTGAGACTCGAATATTCCCTTGAGGGAAATTCAAATTACAAATCATGGAAGGACAAGATGGAGGCAATACTACAGGACAACAAACTGAAGTAATTCATAGATAGTGATATTCCCCAACCCACAACAGTAGATTCTCAACTTCTTGATGCGTGGAAGAAGAATGTAGCAAAGGTGAGAAGAATATTGTTAGAAGGAGTTAGAGATCATATTGTCTCAAATATACATGGAAAGGTGACTCCATATGCTATGTGGAAGGCCTTAATAGATTGGTTTCAAAATAGCAACAACCACAGGAAGTTGGCGCTGAAGGACAAGCTCAGAAATATCAAGATGGAGGAGGGCAAGATGATACAAAATACTTGACGAAGTTACATTAGGGGAATTTTGAGCTCTAAAATGGGCATCCTAAGGAAATTATAAAATAATCGTGGAAATAATAAAATAATATTATATAACATCATCTAATTTTAGAGGGAAAAAGAGAAGAAACTACTTTTCCAACTCGTATTTTCAACATATTGTAGTGCCCCACTTTGGTTGATGGACACTGATCCTTCAGACTTTATTCCTTGAGGACCTCAGGTTGAGGATCCAAACACATGACTCTATTATTAGTGGATTTTATGGTTATGTATGTTCTTTATTGATACTATTATGATGACATCATTGATGGATATGTATGTTCTCTATTGATATCATGATGATGATAGACTTGATGGATAGGTATGTTTTCTATTGATGTTATGATGATGATGCATAGGTATGTTTTATATTGATGTTACAATGATGATGGCTTTGATGGATATGTTAATTTCCAATTGATGTTATGATTATGATAACCATGATGGATTTGTTCCCTATGGTAGCTACTTAAATTAGTTTTCATTCAAAATGAACAACAATGTGAATGAGGGTCATGTTGATGTTGCCATTATGATAATGACTAACAGTGAGAAAATTTGTTACTAATGATTATTGGGTATGACAAGAAACCACCAGAGGCACTCACATATGATGAGCTAACAACATCTAGTTTGATAGAAATTTATATTTTGTCTTTGAAATTCTAAGTTCAGTTTGAAACTTGATATATATGATATATATATATATATATATATATATATATATATATATATATATATATATATATATATATATATATATATATACACTTCCGATGATTTTGCATTACTGCAAACATGTTAGTTGCTTGGCCGAATGACTCACATATGGGTGATGGGGTTGTACAATTGGATGGAACAACATGGGTGGGGCGGAACAATGTTCCTGGTCTCACCCGCTAGCACTCCCGTCATGACTTAGGCTGGAAAGGTCGAAGTACCTTTGCCTTGAAGATCACGATGTCGTGAGGGCAGGTCCCAAATTTGGTTCACTCACGAGGATTTTCTGGGGGGCGCGCATCAAGGCAGATTCCTTGATCCCGAGCACCATTAGTCTCACTATAGCAAGCAATATATGAGATGATAAGGGTCTTTGTCGTTGAACATATAATTTCCCCTCGTAACCAATGGATACTAGAAGAGCAAGTGGTGTGGCACCCTTGGAATTTCAAGAGAAATTCTTGAAGGGCACGACCGACTTGGCACCCTTGGTATCAAAAATAAATTCTTAGGCATGGCACCCTTGGAACTTCGAATGGAAGTTCTTAAAGGGAATGACCAACTTGACACCCTCGACATCATTAAATAAACTAATCAATATAATCAATATATGAAAATCCAACTAATTCATATCAAGTGACATATGATGTTAGAACCAAAGGAATTAAATCAAGAATCAAACTTAGGGTAAAGGAGGAATAGGAAGAGATAAAATATTTACGATGATAACTCTACCCTTTCCATGTTAAAATAAAATATTAAGTACATAAGACTTAATTAGGCAAGAAGGGGAAAGAGGGACATAGAGTTAAGTAGAAATATTTATTAAAAACTTCATTAAGAGAGGAGGGTGGTGAATTAAAATAATATTAATAATTTAAAATTTGAGAAATTTAGAGAACTTCCATGTGGCAAGAGCCAACATAAGAATATTCATCAAAAGAAAAAATTGAGGTAGTTAGGGGACCAAATATGAGAATTATCAATTAACTTTAGTAATAAACACAAATTAAGGAGTAAAAAGGGGGAATCAAGAGACAACTAGGAGAAGAAATAGGAAGCCTTGTTGGGTTGAGGGAAATACTATTTTTAAATGAATAATTAAGTAAATCATTTTGGAGAGTCTTGATGAGAGGGTGAGACATGGGTGGGTGAATAATCAAATTTTGGGTAATAAAAATATATATATATATTTATGCATGAACTTCCAAGTGTCACCTATGAAACCTTCTATAAAAGAAAGGGAAATGGAAGAGAAAAGGACCTTTTGTTTACCCTATGGTTGGATGGAGGAGATTATGTAATTTTTAGTGGTTACGAGCTATAGTTGAGTTTGGTGGGATAGAGTGTTATAGAGAGGGGACTCTTGAGCCAAGAGGGGCTCACCTCTATCAGCTAGTACATTCCTTCGTTGTACAACCCCATTGCAGCTCGGGGGTCCGTAGGGAAGGAGAGTACCCAAGGAGTATGCTGGGAGATCAACCGGTGGGTCATTACATTCGGATTAAGCACGAAAACATTCAGGCTTGGGGGTAGACGACAACAAAGGAGCTCAAGCAGTGGCAAGTCAAGTTTGTTTCTCGTATAAGGGTGAACGATACATGTTTTAGTTATATTTTTTTTAATTATGATGATTTCATTGTGCCTATAATCAAGTTAAATATATGTATGTGTTATGAAATTAAATTTATGGACTTGATATATGTGATTTAATTTTACTGAGTTTCAAACCTGTATGATTATGGTTTCACTTCCTTGTTAGTGTATTAAAAAAAAAAAAAATGTAAAGCCTAGCACTCATCTAGTAAATTATAGGGTTGGTCCCTACACTTGGTATCAGAGCCAAGGTTCCACCTCTAGGACCTATAGGCCCATAAATTATTAAGGTTCCTCGTAAATTTTTGAGCCATGAGTTTTGTAGTCTTTGTGGACTTAGAAATCCTTAATAATTACGATGGAGGAGCTAGCCTTCATATGAAAATTTTGAAGAAACCAACTAAGGTTCTAGTTAATAATAGTAAGATTGACGTATGTATCTTAAATATACTATATATGGAATTTTCTTGCCTGTTTACAAGAGTTTTTGGCCAGGAATCTATCAAATTTTTTCCTATTCTTGTATGTATTACATTATTCTATTAAGGAGGGATCTTCATTCTATTGGGCTCATATATATTTTCAGTCGATTTGGAATTTTAATTTGACAAAAAATTCTCCATGACTTAATATCTTGTTTACGCTATTGTCTATTAAAATGTTGCAAGGCAACACTCCAATTTTGATGTAGATCTAATATAATTTTGGTATCCACCATTATGAAAGCACATTTCTTAGTTCTATTTTCATCAAGTAAAAAAAACAAAAATCTTGCAGAATGTAGATAAATGCCTATTAGTTCTTTGGATAGTAGATATTATTTTGAAGCCTTGTCTTTTCTAAAAGGAAAGAGTGTTTTTCATGTTCAAGAAGAATTCTCATTCATTCAACTATTTGGGTTTGAAGGGAAGCCCTTTATGCTTTCAATTTATGTATTTGATAAGTTCTTCCTAGTATAAATATGGTGAAAATATAGGCACTCAGCCCATATATTTAACAAGAAGAGGAAGAAACAATTTCGACTACCACCTATAAAATTTGGCCACCTAAGTATTAAAAGTATCACTCATTTGAAGGAAAAAAAAAAAATTCTCTGATTTCACTCATATTTCAATGGTTGTTAATGAACAAACATTATGTCTAAAATAATAGTACGATGGCAGACGTTAAGATAATGCCAAAAGTATCAAACAAATCAAATAATTTCACCTCCTTTTGAACAAATGAGAGCACATAAAGCCACTTATGTATTCAGATTTCAAATGCGTAACTTAGGACAATAGTAAACTACTTATATTTCAGCAATAACGAGCAACAGAATGTGAAAATTCATGACAGTCAACACAAAGAAAAACAATATCATGTGACCGGTGGCTCTTTAAATGTTTTGGAAAATGCATCCTATAGCAAGATAGAATGATCCTGTAGCGTAAATAATGATTGCTCTGTCCGCAACAAACACTCAAGTTCTTTTTGCTTTGAATGTAGAATTCATTGTTTTCATCTATGGAAAATCACTAGTGCAAAGTTACCATTCTCCATAGAGATAAATCCCACAAATATTTCATGAAAACTGAAATACAAATCAAATCTAGAAACTGGCACCTTAAATCACCACCATAACAAATCCCTGCTTAAAAAAAAATCACAATCTCAAATCACTAGAAAGTGAAACTTTGATGTTGATTGAAATGTACATCTATCCTACTAGATACCCAACCTCTCGTTATGGCTTTAGAAATATTCCTGGTAAGAAAAGGTTGGATTCTGAGATCACAAGTTTGAAGTTGTGAGGTCAATAATGAAATAATTGCATGTTACTAGATAACTACAACATAGTTAAGGGTTAGAACGTTTGTGGCCCAACTTTCAAGTAGAAGAATTTTCATAGTCATGAGTTCAAATATCATTAGCATTGGCTCAACGCAAGCCATTTAATATGAATAAAATGGAATTAGTATAGCCTCACATTTTCACTTTTGAAAATTATCACAATCATGGAGTCAAAATATTATTATCGTTGGCTCATCAAAATCCTCATTCCATCTATTTATTCATTAGTAGTCAGCTATAAGAGTATGTTATTAGGCAAAAATGAGTAGCAAAGACAATTGTGAATTTTTGAAATTCTTGAAGATGCAAAATCATTGTGAACTGTCAAGAGCACCTTCATATGATAAATTTTATCAACTCCAATATAGGAGAGACGAATTAGTAGCATTATGCCAACCGTATTACTGATGCCTCTTCTCTTTGCAATGCATTTATGAAGTCTCCATTGTTTCAGAGGTGCTCTTGGAGAAGGTAATGCCCCAATCATGAGACTAACATTAACGCCAAATCACAAACTCCTTACTTCAAAAATTAAAAGTAGTTTTACAACTAACAGAGGAATTAATGCTTCCCATAGTGTCAAATTAACTAATTAGAAACTTTCCTTGGACATTGGATCCTATTTTGGAATCTCCAACATTCATAATATCTCCCATGGGCATTAGAATTTGGATTTGATTTGACAGAGGCTTCTGCGTATCTCGCGGGATGCTTCTTTGTCTTCTAAACGACAGCGGCTAAATCCTCTGATTCATCAGTTGTCGTTCCTGATTCCAATCTTGGACTCCAGATCTCCCGGCGTGTTTAATATGCAACTTCAACCATGGGCTTCATGTATCCCGCGCATGACAATTTCCTCAACCCAATCAAATCCTCTCTTTAAACCAGGCTTGAACCAGAGTTTCAAATACGCCTTCCTATGTGGCCATAGTTTAGATGAGCTCTGTATTGCAAATAATATGTTCTAAGTCTCAGGGAGGTCTTAGAAACGTTTTGAAGTGGAAAACTTCGGTTTTGCTTTGGGTGTCCAAGGGATTCCAAGGAAATTTCTAAGGCTCAGCCTATCCTTCGAGTCTTGATTGTCTGCAGTGATGCCATGGGTATAAATTGGGAGCAACAAGGCCTTTGGCCAATGGTTGTGTTGTACTAGAAAATGAATGAGTCCTGGGTTCGATCCGACATAATGGGGATGGCTCTCTGGCTCTCAGACTTGAAGGTATCTGCGCGTTTACGTTTGGTCGATCAATTGAGTTGGTTTCATTTTCATCCCCATGATCGAAGCCAAGATGTGTGAGAATAAATTTTGAAAATTAAAGTATGGTGTGCAAGGCCCTCGGCTCCTAAAACCATCAATCTCCGTTTTGTGTGCTTGTAGTTAAGTTGGATATAATTTTATACACAATACTTCTTTTCATTCCATGGAAAAACACTGGTTTCTGTTAGTAACATGCGTTGACATGCTTGTACTCTTTCCAATAATATAGTGTTGAGAATTAGATTTAGTATATACGTACGAGTATATTACCAAGTTGTCGATCTGTTAAAATCGTAACAGGAGCTGTTTTGTTTGGAGGATTGCATTTATAGGTATCATTAGGGTTTAAATTTAAATTGACCAGATAAATGTTGTCAGTATTATGAATAGAAATTGAACTCGATGCTGCCTCAGGATTATAACGGTGACATGAACTATAAATATTGAATACTAGTTTATTCTCTCAATTAGTAGTCTTTCTTATTAGTCCATTTCCTGTCTTTCTCCCCTTGCTGCATTATTACTATCTATCTCTCCATGCAATGCAAGATTGAAGGTGTTACAAGAGAAACAGCAGAAGAGGAGGAAGAAATATTATCATTCGAAGCAGATTTGCCGAGGTGATCTGTGAAATCATCTGAGCAGTTTTCGTCGAACAGCCCGAGGTTTCTTAAACGTAGAGAGAGTGATTGTTTGGTTGTTTTATTTGATCGATTTGTTGTGTGCTCTGATATTTATTCTCTTTTGAAGTCCTGAATTTAGAAGGTACGGATTTTTCTGTTTTGTGGTGTTATTGAAAACTTAGGTTTTCTTAGGGATTTTCCCTTCTTGTGTCTCCTTTCTGTTACTTCCCTGGTTTTTCTTCAAGACAAGAAAATATTAATGAAATTATTCAATTAAAGTGAACAGAAAAAGGTAGGTTTCAAAGGTGAAAATTTATAATTAGGAATTTCTGAAAAGGTTTTTGGATTTTTGACAGTGTCATAGGAAGTTTTACACAGAAATTAATTTGAGATGTTTATTGGCTTAAGGAAGTGTCGGAGTTTGATTTTAAAAGATGTAGTTAAAATATTCGGTTGCTACCATATGTCTGAGTTAATGAAATTAGAAAGTTGGAGCTTTCTTTACCGAGGCCATAAATTTTCTTGGACAGTTGTTTGTTTTGATAGAATTTGGTAAAAGGAAATTCAAAAAAATCAAATTGGTGGATGGTTTGAATAATGGTAAAAATAGATTCAAAACCAAAACCATTCAGAAATTTATGATACCCAAAATCCTAAAATTATAATCTAGATTTTCTAATGTTAAAATTATAATCTAGATTTTCTAAAATTTCTGCCCGATTTTATTTTAACTTTTCCCAAATTTTCATTATTATCAGGTTAATCTATAAGTTATTTTAAACTACCCAAAAAAATTGGAGAACTTTTAGGCAACTGCATCCTAAAATTATAATCCAGATTTTCCAGAATTTCTGCCAGATTTTATTTTAATCTAACCCAAATTTCCATTATTTAGGTTAATCTACTGTTTTTTTTTAACATCCAATTTTTGGGGAGCTTTTAGGCAACTCAAGCAAAATTAATGCTGAGGAAATATATAATGAAAATAATTTAAGTTTCATTACTGCACCTAAAGGGATGAGACTTATTCGAGTGGATTCGATTATGGCTACCTCTTTTTTTTCGACCTCGAATTAGACCTCGACCCAGATGGAGGAACCTTTGGAATTTTATCGCCTGGGCTGGGCTGCTCGCCTTGGCTTATGGGATGGGATCATTGCTTGGATACTTGACTCGACTACTCGATTAATGCAGAGGAAGTGTAAATTTTGAGTTTTAATGGTGACCAATAGATAATTGAATGTATTAATGTAGTATATTATGGATGGAATTGTCCTACATGAGATTCTAAAGGACTTCTTGCAATAAATTGACATAGAAAATTAAATACTTTTAAATCTAGACTTAATTCATAAGTTAAGGTTTGAAATTTAAAATATGCAGTAAATGTCTAGTTGATTTATATATAAATATAAAAAGAGAGAGTATATATATATATATATATATATATATACTCCAACATCTTTGATCCTAGAATCTTAAAAGTTCTGTTTTAAAGATTTAGTTCATCACAATCAAGAGTTCATACTAATTTGAATTTAAAATAAAATAAAATAAACATTGTGACTAGAGTTCTTGATATTCAATTTAAAGGTCTTTATGTAATATGCTTATAACTATTTCAGTTTGGAGTGTAATCATGATGAACACTTATGTTACTCATTGTTCATAGAAGAGATCAAAGGGTTTGAGAAATGTAAGGGTGTTTTGAGGTCCAGGTTTAAATTTTGGAAGATCAAGTCAAGTCTCAAGAATGGAAGGATATTAGCTGTTACAATGGTCTAGTTGTAGCATAGTGATATTGGCGCTCCCCTACTAATAATTTTAGGGTCAAGGGTCATATCAACTGTGATTGTAATATAATAATTTTAGTGGTTGGAATTGATTTGCAAATATTCCTATTCGTGTTCTCTTGAAGCAGTGTTTGTTCAACATTTATGTTTGAAATTTGAATAGCAGTGTTTTTTCAACATTTATATTTGAATTAGTATTCACATTTATGTTTGAATTAGTATTCAAATTTCAAGCTGATTTTCTAGCCTGATCTTCCCATATAACAGGGCAAAAGACCTTTAATTCTTCTTCCCAACCTAAGAATGGTAATGAAAACTATCAAAAATTTAATCAGATTATTTTGGAAATACATTTTATCTTAGGATTGGAGTATCTGCTTATTAAAAAAAAAAAAAAACAACTCTGAATTTGTGTATATTTATAAATATTTGATTTATCTTTAGGTTCCCAACCATGTTGTTAATTTTTTTTAATATCTTTGTTAGCTATACAACTGTTAGCCCCCTGTAAATTTTTGACAGGCAAAGTAGGGGGATAAATTGTTTCTGAGCCTTCAATGAACGCATCTCCCTCGGAGACACATCATCCTTGAAGTCTCCTGTGCCTTTGTCCTTTGATAAATCCCCTCTGCTGATTTCCATTATAGAACCACTTTGATTACAAATATTTGCTCCAAAGGACCTATTTTTACCCCTTGTACCCCTGCAAAATATCCCTTTTCATCCTCTTTCCCTTTGTCAAAGTCACCCTTTCTTACCCCCCAAATTCCCCCTAAAACTTCTAAATCATTCCTATGTCCCCTTTAAATCAAACCTCTAACCTCTGTTTAGCCAAATTCCCCTTTGTTCCTCCTATCGTTACCCTTTATAGGCCTCAAAATGCATTAAAAAGGCTAAAAACTCACTTTGAAACGTTATATCAGGCCTAGCCCCTTTTCTGCTAGCCCCCGCACCTTTCCTCCCACGTGATCAGAGCGCTGGAGCCACCCGCCAGAGCAAAAAGCGTTTATCTCCAATCCATATCGGGTGCGACATCGGCCGTTGATCTTGGTAGATCAGACGACTATCATTAAATCTTCGACGCCCGTGTTTCTCCGTTCAAATCTCTGATCGCGCCATCGCCGTCTGTTTAAACGTTGATCTGATGGTCCACAATGTGCCCGCACTGGTGGTCCCCATACACTGTTCATAAACCCGGTGGTTTCTATCGCACCGCCTTTGGGCGGTAGGCGGTATTCCCTCATCGGCCAGCGATTCCATACACCTCTCGACGCGTGGCTCCTGTATGATTTCAAAACCACTATCCCATCGCGCATTATCGTTTGGTACAGGACACGCAGTGATATTCACGTCAGCCGTTAGATCTTGGGAGCCTCATCCGACGGTCATCAATCGACGAAGCTGCGTGGGATTTAACCCATAGTCTCCGTACCTCGGGCCCACTGTTCGTCGTCCTCCACTGTGTTTCCCACCGTCGATCTCCTTTGAGATCTGACGGTCCAGATTGGTTTCTCCCCACTGTTGACTATTCTGCTGCCAGCCGGTTCCGCCACGTCACATCCACGTGTCCACTGTACAGTCTCCCTCCAGTTTCGTATATTTGTTCATAGGTCGGGTTTATTAAGGTTTTCATTCATTTTTCCTCCATGCCACATCCCGACTGTAATCTGTGTCATTTTCACCACGCTATGGGTCTCCACGATGTTTTCGCCATCTGCCCAGTCTGCGTAGTCCATCTAGCCATCCCGTTGTGTCCACCACCCCCATTGTTTTCTTAACGTGTTTTCATATTGTGCAGGGTTTCCAGAGAGGCAGAAAGCCGCCATGACTCATGGGAATCCTTGTAAGCGGCGCATCGAGCAGGCAAAATTAAAATTGAAGCTAATACTGCATGGAAATGTCAAGAAAGGTGGCGGCAGTATAAATTCCAACGAAGGACGAAGTTTGAAACTTCGCAGACTCTATCTCGTGCCATTAAAGCCCAGATCTTGCATAATCGAGACATTTATGAAGCCGTGAAGAAAAACAAGCTTACGATCAAGGATTTCAGCATTTAGCATTGAGTGTTTAGAGTTTTAATACAACAATTTAGAGGCAAAGCACCAGATCAATGATCCCACATATCATGCAAAGGTACAGCACATAGAAATCAATGCATATCAGGGGTTTATGCAGTAGCAGAATATTTTTCCCTCCACGAAGGACAAAGCGCCCATACAGTATTCAATCTATGCCGTGTTCTGGAAAGATTGCCTACCCTGAAACAGCCCCAGTACTATCAGAGCATTTACTTCATCAGTATGGCAGATTTCTTTATCATTTCCTTTCCTGTTTTTTATTCACGAATAGCACCACACAGTACTGCAGTCAGAACACCAGAGATTAATGCACAGGATCTATACAGAATGGGCTTCGGCCCTCTTTCTTTTCAGGAGTTTAATACTGCATTTAGTTCTCCACCTACCTCCTCTGCTCCTCAGGAGCTATAAATTCATGAAGAACTCATTGTAATGGTTTTTGATCAGTTATCAGAGAACTGCAAGTAGTTTCTTTTGAGACACAGTCTCTGTGTAAAGATTGTAAGATAGGTTGAAGGATATCTTTTCAGACTGAGTATTCAGCTATTGGCAATTTTGTACTTGATTGGTATTGTTATTTAATATGACAAGAACATTCCTTTGGATCCTGATCTGAAGCAGCGGTGATGTTTTCCTATCTCTATGTTTACATTCATTCCATCTCGTTTCTACTGGCTTGCATCAGAATATTGGCATAGGATTTACCCATGTTAGGTACCCTATGTTTCTGCTCTCCTCGCCATTTATGTTTCTCTTCTGCATGTATTATCTAAGGAATGTTTTCAGTTGGTTTAACCAGTGTAGTGGATGTTATTTCCTGCTCTCTAATGTATGAATTAAATGAATTCAGTTCTTATATGCTTCTTTTTATAGATTTGGTTGGAATATTTGGGAACACTGGGGATTAGAGTTAGCCCTGTCCACTAGGATCATTGTGCGACCTGCTGACCTGTAACTTTGTGTTCTGAAATCTGTGTTATCTCCTCCTTCCTACTTTCCATATCACATAATCATCTCGAAAGATCCTAAGTTTCAGATGACTAGCCCAATTGAAAGCCTGCTTATTGATTAGCAAGCAAATCCTTTCCTGACTCCATTGCCCAATGGTTTTGAATATTTTCTGGAATATTTCACCTCTGCCTTATCCCTCTTTTCTCATCCTGGTCTTACATTGAACCCTTATTTCTTGATAACCAACAACCAAAACAAACAATCAAACAAACAAACCCGTGCCTATAACTAGCCTAACATCTTAAACTTTGAGCTTCATAGACATAAACCTTTGCTCAAACTAGAGAGATCCCTCTCTAGACCCAGGAGGGCTAGATCCTGAGGTCTGAAAGTGGTTCTGATGTTGTCTCATCTTTTGGTCTTGCCAATCTGGCCAAAACATGGGAACCCCAACATAATGGCGACTCCGCTGGGGAACTGAGTGCATTACACCTTAAACATTCCTAGGCACTAAAAACACCTACGATCTCTGGTTAGGTTGGCAGTTAAAACCTCCTATTCACACACCAACCTCTACACCATTTGTTGTGTTTTCCCATACTCTTCAATAGAGTCTGGAAAGGGCCAGGTAGCCTCCGGATCTCACACTCTTTCAGAGGTGACATATCTGGTAAATTGCCTCCCAGTCAATCTCTGGTTAGAGTTTGTTGTGTTTGAAGATATCCTCAAAAAAGGACATGTCAAGAGCACTGTGGTGGACAGTGTTATCCTCCAAAAAACTTCCTAAACCTCCACCTAGCGACTCCAATATTCCATAAACGTTTCAAAGACTCCACTGGTGATCAGTAGGCCTGCTGATTATCTTGGTTCACATTAGACTCCACTGGGAGACCAACCTCCATAACAACATCAACCACAGTAGAAGTAACAAGTAGGGTTAAGCTTCTTGGTTAGAAACATCATTTTGGCTTCTAGAACCATTCATACAAGAGCTTACCCTAACCCAACCCCACCTGAAATAGTTGACAATCCTGAGAGCATCCTCAAGGGAGCTCATACACCTAGAAGATCAACTATTTCCAAACACATCCATACAGCTAATTCTGCACCAGAAGATCTTACAGCTCTATCACACTTTCACCTTTACCTAGACCTACCTAACAGCTTATCTAGAACTAGGTCATTCAGTACCTTAGACCAGTAAGAACCTGAGCTTCCTGATTCACCACAGCAGAGTGGTAGACACCTTGGGAATAGACAGACCCCTCCATCTACACCTCCTGATTTACATTTCATACGAAACTTGGGGCTCAGTCACCCTAGTTCTGCTCATCAGTTCTCAGCTGGTCATAACATCCCTGTCATCCATATACCAGTTGCCCAAGTTAACCCTTTACCTCATCAAAACATCATCATGGCAGCCTGGTATGCACCCCTAGTGTTACCTCAGCCTCTAGTACCCTTACCGAATGATTATCAGTCTAAGATCCCACACTTCACTGCAAAGGAGTCCATCACAGCCCAACAACATGTAGATAAAATGGAAGATTCTTTTGACTACATGGAAATTGATGATGATACAGTCAAAATGAGAATATTTGCCCAAAGCTTAGGGGGTGATGTGAAAAAATGGTTTAAGGGCCTACCTCCAGGTAGCATAAGTGATCTTCCGGCCTTGTATTAGACCTTCGTAAACAAATGGGAAACTAGGGCAAATCCTCGCCAACTCCTAGCAGAATACATGACCCTTAAAAAAAATGTAGGAGAGAGTGTTCACGATTACACAACAAGGTTCAACAGCATTTATAATGACCTCCCTCCGCATATGAAACCTCCACAAGGCATGGCCCTAGCAAAATACCCTGAAGGCTTTGATGTTGACATGGCCTATGAGCTTAGAGATAAAGAGTACAACACATTGGAGGACATGCAAAAAGGAGCAGTGAGCATAGAAGCCAACCTGATTGAGAAAAGAGCAAGATTGAAATCTGAGAGAAGGGTAACATATCGAGATGATAATGTAGCTTCCGCATCTGACCAAAATAATGACAAGCTGTCTAAAAATGTGGAAAGGTTACAACAAATTATGGAAAAAATGGTTGTCACAGTCAGTAACCAGAATAGAAACCAAAACCAGAACCAGAAATTTAGAAGAAACAATAACGCTCCCAACAAACAAAGAGAATTAGATAAACAAGTTATTCCCCCATTCCAAGAGAATTTTCTTAATGAAGATTTGGGAATCATAGAAGAGTCTGAGGGGAACACAATTAATATGTTTGAAACAGAAGATTCAATCCATAACTATTATTCAGAAGAAGATCAGCCTTCACCCTCTGGTTGGGAGGAGGAATGGTTGGAATCTGAAGATTACAGACTAGGATTTGAAAATTCCATGATACAGGTCAGAGAGTAGTATGAACTTAGAAGAAAAAAGAGTCAAGAATATGCTAAACCCAAAGCTTCTGAGACTACCATCAAGAAGAGACCTCAGAAATCTTCTAAAGCAACTGCTAAAACTAGTAAACCATCAGCTGAAAGTTCTGGAAAGAATGGAGAAAAAGACAACCAAAACACTAGTGCACAAGGTAAACCAGTTAGCAGCACTATCACTGCAGTTAGTGCTCCTGATAAAACTGTCACAAACACTGTACATAATGAGAGTCAGCACACTGATTCAACCACCAAAGCAGTGGCAAACAGAACAGAGATGAGCATTCCCAAGAGTCAGCCCACTTTCAATTTGGAAAGTGAGATTGCAAGAATTAAAATCTCTATCCCACTTTCTAAGTTGGCCACTCAGGATGTATATAAAGACCAGATTTTGAAGGCTTTGAACCTTAGTGAGAATGGTGACTCTGTCAATTTGAATGATGATCAGCCTGCCCTCTTGTTTGGTCCTAAGATAGAGGGGAAGTTTCAGGAGGGGGTAGTTCCGCCTTTCTATATCAGTCTCAACATTCATGACAAGATCCTACACAATGCAATGCATGATTCTGGAGCATCTCACAACCTAATGCCTAAGGTAGTCATGGAAAGACTAGGTCTAGAGATTACCAGACCCTACAAAGATTTATACTCCTTCGACTCTAGCAGAGTAAAATGCCTAGACCTGATCAAAGACTTGTGTGTGAGCTTAACTCAAATCCCAGCTAAATGCATGGTTATGGATGTTTTGGTGGCAGATGTGCCACCCAAGTATGGCATGCTACTATTAAGATCATGGGGAGCCAAGCTGCAGGGTACAATGCAGATGGATGGCTCATATGCCACAATCCGAATCTTTGGCCAACTTAGAAAATTGTATAGGGAGACACAAATGAAATTCCTAGTTAGTAGCCCCAAAAAGCTGGAAAATTCACCTGTTTATTCTGTGCATACAGACCTTGACTCCTTCATCTTTTATAATGATGAATCCTTAGAAGGGTCAGAGTCCCAAAACAAAGATACAAACAAAGAGGCAGAAGCTGTTGATTTTAACATAATGGTTGCTCTGGATTTAGAGGACAACGAAGAATAAAACCACAATTAAACCTATAGGATATGCAGTGGAAACCTAACTTTGAGTGAACAAGAAATAGAGCATGAACAACCATCTAGCCAGACCCCTAAAACTCATACATTTCACGAAGAACCAAGCGATCCACAGCCTAGTACAGACCCTATAACACAACACAATGGCGAACCCAGCTGTAAGGGAGAGAACGATGATAATCATAAAAAAATCCCCTTATGGGAAATGAGCTTTGACAGGTCCTGTACTAAAAGGACTGCAGGGGCAGGGGTATGGTTGCACAATACAGAAAATGACTATGCTGAGAGCCATGCCTATAGCCTGCACTTCAAATGCACAAATAATGTCGCTGAATACGAGGCTCTAATCCTGGTTGTGAATCTGTTGAAGAAAAAGGGAGCCCGTGGGATAACCGTAAGGGGAGACTCAGAGTTAGTTATCAAACAGGTAAACGGGGAATACAAAGCGAAACATCCTAGGCTAAGAGCATATAGGAATGACACCATGGACCTACTGAAAACGTTTGTTGAATAAAAATTAGTGTTCATTCCTAAGAGTCAAAATGTCATTGCAAACAGATTAGCTTTCTTAGCCAGTGCATATCCTAATACTCCCAGCGATCAGCAAATCATCATTCATACCAAATTTAGACCTGTTGTGCTAGACAACGGAAAATATTGGCAGGTTTTTGAAGGTGATAAGCAGATCGAAGATTTCCTGGTAGGCAGAAATGAGTTTGAATTTTCTGATTTAGACTCCAAATATGATAGTAGCCACCTAAGCGAAGAGTCCTCAGCTGAGGAAGAAACACCCTGTAACATAGAAGTGAATTCTTTATACGAACAGACTGGAAATCCAGACCGCAAATGTGAAAATGCAGATAGTGAAGAGGTAGAGGTGCTGCAGGCCAAAGATAAGAATATACCCAGAGGCCTGGCACCCTTAGAGGACCTCTCTGACTTTGATGATGTGGCAAAAAAGCCCACTATAGAACATGCAGACTCTGATGTGGAAGAATGCAACCTAGGCACTGAAGACAAGCCCAAAATGATTAAACTGGCTAAATCTTTACCTGCAGACATGAAGAAGAAATACATTGACCTTTTCAAGGAATTCATTGATGTGTTTTCATGGAGCTATGAAGACTTAAAGGCCTATGACACAAATATCATTCAACATAAAATACCCTTGAAAGAAAATCAGAAGCCCTTTAGGCAAAAACTTCGTAGAATCAATCCTAAACAACTACCTGCAGTAGAGAAAGAGATGAAGAAGATGTATGAAGCAGGTATAATGGTGTCGGTGAGGTTCTCTGATTGGGTATCAAACTTAGTGGTTGTGAGGAAGAAAACAGGAGAAATCAGATTGTGCATAGACTTTAGGAATCTTAACAGGGCCTCACTCAAGGACAATTACCCTTTGCCTAAAATGGAACATATCCTTCAGAGGGTAGTAGGCTCTAAAAGAATCTCCCTACTGGATGGCTTTTCAGGTTATAACCAAGTCTTATTGATCCCATAAGACCAACTCAAAACAGCTTTTACCACTCCATGGGGTACCTTCATGTATGTGAAGATTCCTTTTGGATTGATGAATGCTGGAGCCACCTTCCAAAGAGCGATGGAAATACCATTTTCAGATGAGATAGGGCACTTCATTGTTATCTACTTGGATGATATAACCGTCTTTTCCAAGACCGAAGAAAAACACCTGAAACATCTGAGAAAATTATTCGAAAAATGTAGAAGGTTTGGTCTATCCCTGAACCCTAAAAAGATTGTCTTTGGGCTACAGGAGGGTAAAATCATTGGCCACATTATATCCGAAAAGGGAATCAAGATAGACCCCCAACGAGTTGAGGGAATACTACAGATCAAACACCCCAGAAACATCAAGGAATTACAATATTTCATTGCGAAGATTAACTTCCTTAGGAGGTTTATTCCAAATCTGGCTGAACACCTTAGGAACATGACTGACATGCTGAATAAAGGTGCAGGAGTTAAATGGACTGTAGGAGCTAAAAAATCTTTTGAATCGGTGAAGCTTGCACTTACCCAAGCTCCCGTTCTAATCAGCCCATATTTCTCCAAAGATTTCCTGATCTTTTCATTCGCCTCCGAGCATACAGTGGCTACAGTCTTGCTGCAGAAAAACATAGAGGGAATGGAGCAGCCAATTGCCTTCTTTAGCAAAGCACTCAGAGATGCACCCTTGAAATACAACATCATGGAGAAACAGGCCTATGCTCTGATTAAGGCCTTGAAAGACCTCAGGGTGTACATATTTCATTCTCACACCGTGGCTTATGTGCCCAACATCATAGTCAAAGATATACTGTCCCAAGACCCAGATGGGAAAAGGGGCAAATGGATAGCTGTGATCTTAGAGTATGACCTTGAGATAAAATCCACCAAACTGATTAAAGGTCAGGGCTTAGCTAAATTAATGGCTGAATCAAACCTACAAGCCCTAAACATTAACATGATAAATACCCCGAATGAGCAACAAGAATTTCCTGATCTCATTGTTGAGAAAAAATTTCAGAGCTTTCCTTGTTATTCCGACATTCTGTATGTGCTTACACACCTCAATGCCCCTCTCGGACTATCAAATACCAAGGCCATATTCTTAAAGCTAAAAACCATAAGTTACTGCATTGTGAATGAAAACTTATACTGGAAGAATCCTAATGGCCTGTTGCTTAAATGTTTGACTGAAAATGAGGCAGAGAGGGTTAAACAAGAATTCCATGCTGGATAATGTGGAGGCAACCTGAGTTGGAAAGCCACTGCAAAAAAAATACTCAGAGCTGGCTATTATTGGCCCACACTCTTCAATGATGTTCATAAAATGATAGTTGCCTGCCACAAATGTCAGATCTTTGAAGGAAAAATAAAACTCCTCCCTTTACCCCTACAACCCATCACTGTTGAAGGTCCCTTTCTGCAATGGGGCCTAGATTTCATAGGGGAAATTCACCTTGATTCTTCTGCTTAGCACAAATGGATCCTAACAGCCACAGATTATTTCACTAAGTGGATATAGGTCGTGCCCACTAGGAATGCCACAGATTTAGTCATCATTAGTTTCCTAGAAAGTCACATCCTCTCTCGGTTTGGTTGCCCAAGGAAAATAATCAATGATAATGCTACTGCTTTCAGATCCAAAAAGATGGTTGATTTTTGTCACAGGTACCAAATAGTGCTTGGTCATTCAACTGCCTATTACCCTCAAGGTAGTGGATTAGCTGAATCATCAAACAAGAGCCTGGTGATCATCATCAAAAAACTGTTGGAAGAGAACAAAAAATTATGGCATAACAAGCTAGTACATGCTTTCTGGGCTGACAGGCTTACAAAAAAGAATTCCATTGGCATGTCACCTTTTCAGCTTGTCTATGGAACAGAAGCAGTATTTCCTACCAGCCTTGGGATACCGGTGATCAAGCTGGTCCAGGAGATCCAAACAGAAGAGGACATCATGGTAAGGAGAATAAGCCAAATAATCCATCTTCAGCAGACAAGGGAAGAGGTCTACAACAGAGCAGTGAAAGTTCAGGAGAGTATAAAGAAATTTTTTAACAAAAGAACCAAAGCTGCTGATTTCAAAGTTGGAGATAAGGTTTTGAGGTGGGATTCGAGAAGAGAGGATAAAGGAAAGCACAACAAATTTGACAATTTGTGGCAAGGTCCATACCTCATCCAGGCCACTGTGGGTCCCAATGCTTTCTTCTTACAAGAATTGGATGGCACTGAGCTATTTGGGGGTCCTGTCAATGGCAGGATGCTCAAAAATTACTTCTGCTAATTCACAATTTCTAGTTTCATTTCCATTGTACATACCATTGCATATTTTTATTTTCAAGAAAAAGAAAAATGTTTCAAAAAACAGAGGAAAAAGAGAGGCTCATACATGCTTAAAACATGGACCTCTGATATGCAAAAGAGTGGCTCTAATAAACTCAAAACCTAAGCCAAATCAAGTAAAGCAGCTAGTCCTAACATGCTCAAAATCTGGGCCAGCAAAGAAGAAAGAAGAATTAGCTCTAACATGCCCAAAACCAGAGTTGAGATGAAGAAAGAAGTGACTCTAACATGCTCAAATCTTGAGTCACAAAGGGAAAGAAGGATGTTTCAAGTTTCAGATCTCAAGCCTTCACAGTTTTGTTTTCAGTTTTTTGCAAATTTTGTCCATGTGCAACTGTCTTTATGCCTTGGACCCACAGCAAGTCAGACGGTCTAATCCTCGCTTGACTGTTTTTAAATTTCATGTCTTAGAATGTAGAAAAGAAATCTGCTGGACAATTTAATCCCAGTAGATATTAGATTAGGTAGAGAAACACATGAGACCAACAGTTTAAACTGGTCTCATGGAGCAATAAGGGTAGATTTAGAATAGGTTTATTTTCTATTTGAAAAATAAAATAATGTAAAGGGTTTGCTAGCTCAAATGCCCCCTAGAAGAAGAAAAAATGCTAGGATTGTAGTATGGGTAGGTAGATTGATTGAGGAAATTTTTTCTGCTGATGTAATGTCTACATATTGTGGCAGCAGTCTAAAGAAATAAAGGGATGTGCCAAGTAGCAGGCAACTGGCCTACTCCAAAGATCTATTCTCTGAATTCTTGACTCCTTCAAGAAGAAGCCATCCCCATGTGGAGCCACTGTTATCCCCCTGTAAATTTTTGACAGGAAAAGTAGGGGGCTAAATTGTTTCTGAGCCTTCAATTAATGCATCTCCCTCGGAGAAAAATCATCCTTTAAGTCTCCTGTGCCTTTTTCCTTTGATAAATCCCCTCTGCTGATTTCCATTATAGAACCTCTCTGATTACAAAGCTGTGCTCCAAAGGACCTATTTTTACCCCTTGTACCCCTGCAAAATATCCCTTTTCATCCTTTTTCCCTTTGTCAAAGTCCCCCTTTCTTACCCCCCAAATTCCCCCCTAAACCTTCTAAATCATTCCTATGTCCCCCTTTAAATCAAATCTCTACCCTCTATTTAGCCAAATTCCCCTTTGTTCCTCCTATCGTTACCCTTTATAGGCCTCAAAATGCATTAAAAAGGCTAAAAACCCACTTTGAAATGTTATATCAGGCCTAGCCCCTTTTCTACTGGCCCCCGCACCTTTCCTCCCACGTGATCATAGCACTGCAACCACACACCAGAGCAAAAGGCGTTTATCTCCAATCCATATCGGGCGCGACACTGGCCGTTGATCTTGGTAGATCGGACGGTTGTCATTAAATCTTTGACGCCCGTGTTTCTCCGTTCAAATCTCTGATCACGCCATCGCCATCTGTTTAAACATTGATCTGACGATCCGCAATGCACCCACGCTGGTGGTCCCCATACACTGTTCATAAACCCGGTGGTTTCTATCGCACCGCCTTTGGGCGGTAGGCGGTATTCCCTCATCGGCCAGTGATTCCATACACCTCTCGACACGTGGCTCATGTATGATTTCAAAACCACTATCCCATCGCGTGTTATCGTTCGATACAGGACGTGCAGCGATATTCACGTCAGCCGTTAGATCTTGGGAGCCTCATCCGACCGTCATCAATCGACGAAGCTGCACGGGATTTAACCCATAGTCTCCGTACCTCGGGCCCACTATTCGTCGTCCTCCACTGTGTTTCCCACCGTCGATCTCCTTTGAGATCTGATGATCTAGATTGGTTTCTCCCCACTGTTGACTATTCCGCTGCCAGCTGGTTCCACCATGTCACCTCCACGTGTCCACCGTACGGTCTCCCTCCAGTTTCGTATATTTGTCCATAGGTCGGGTTTATTAAGGTTTTCATTCATTTTTCCTCCACGCCACCTCCCGACTGTAATCTGTGTCATTTTCACCATGCTATGGGTCTCCACGATGTTTTTGCCATCTGCCCAGTCTACGTAGTCCTTCTAGCCATCCTGTTGCGTCCACCACCCCCATTGTTTTCTTAACGTGTTTTCGTATTGTGCAGGGTTTCCAGAGAGGCAGAAAGCTGCCATGACTCATGGGAATCATTGTAAGCGGTGCATCGAGCAGGAAAAATTAAAACTGAAGCTGGTACTGCAGGGAAATGTCAAGAAAGGTGGCGGCAGTATAAATTCCATCGAAGGACGAATTTTGAAACTTCACAGACTCTATCCCGCGCCATTAAAGCCCAAATCTTGCAGAATCGAGACATTTCTGAGGCCATGAAGAAAAAATAGCTTACAATCAAGGATTTCAGCATTCAGCATTGAGTGTTTAGAGTTTTAATACAGCAGATAAGAGGCAAAGCACTAGATCAATGATCCCACAGATCATGCAAAGGTACAACACGTAGAAATCAATGCATATCAGGGGTTCATGTAGTAGCAGAATGTTTTTCCCTCCACGAAGGACAGAGCGCCCATACAGTATTCAATCTATGCCATGTTTTGGAAAGATTGCCTACCCTGAAACAACCCTAGTACTATCAGAGCATTTACTTCATCAGTATGGAAGATTTCTTTATCATTTCCTTTCCTGTTGTTTATTCACCAATAGCACCACACAGTACTGCAGTCAGAACACCAGAGATTAATGCACAGGATCTATACAGAATGGGCTTTGGCCCTCTTTCTTTTCAGGAGTTTAATACTGCATTTAGTTCTCCACCTACCTCCTCTGCTCCTCCGGAGCTATAAATTCATGAATAACTCATTGTAATGGTCGTTGATCAATTATCAGAGAACTGCAAGTAGTTTCTTTTGAGACACAGTCTCTGTGTAAAGATTGTAAGATAGGTTGAAGGATATGTTTTCAGAATGAGTATTCAGCTATTGGCAATTTTGTACTTGATTGGTATTGTTATTTAATATAAAAAGCACATTCCTTTGGATCCTGATCTGAAGCAGCGATGATGTTTTCCTATCTCTTTGTTTACATTCATTCCATCTCGTTTCTACTGGCTTGCATCAGAATATTGGCATAGGATTTACCCTTGTTAGGTACCCTATGTTTCTACTCTCCTTGCCATTTATGTTTCTCTTCTGCATGTATTGTCTAAGGAATGTTTTCAGTTGGTTTAACCAGTGTAGTGGATGTTATTGCCTGCTCTCTGATGTATGAATTAAATTAATTCAGTTCTTAGATGCTTCTTATTATAGATTTGGTTGGAAGATTTGGGAACACTGGGGATTAGAGTTAGCCCTGTCCACTAGGATCCTTGTGCGACTTTCTGACCTGTAACTTTGTGCTCTGAAATCTATGTTATCTCCTCCTTCCTACTTTCCATATCACATAATCATCTCGAAAGATCCTAAGTTTCAGATGACTAGCCCAATTGAAAGCCTACTTATTGATTAGCAAGAAAATCCTTTCCTGACTCCATTGCCCAATGGTTTTGAATATTTCCTGGAATATTTCACCTCTGCCTTATCCCTCTTTGCTCATCCTGGTCTTATATTGAACCCTTCTTTCCTGATAACTAGCAAACAAAACAAACAATCAAACAAACAAACCCATGCCTATAACTAGCCTAACATCTTAAACTTTGAGCTTCATAGACATAAAACTTTGCTCAAACTAGAGAGATCCATCTCTAGACCCAAGAGGGATAGATCCTGAGGTCTGAAAGTGGTTCTGATGTTGTCTCATCTTTTTGTCTTTCCAATCTGGCCAAAACATGGGAACCCCAACAACAACCTTAAGACAAAGCTTATTGTTCATGGTACCTATATAGTTCTTCTTTTGTTCTTGGAAAACATATTTTTGTTAATTCGTTGTATTTCATCATATAATTCTATTTCAACTCCATTATAATGTACTTTTATTGTTATATGTTGCAAACACCGCTCTATTTGACTCCAGCAAATATTTCAACACTGCTATAAGTAAATATGTAAAAACAACTAGCATCTTGGATGTAATGTTAATTTGGTGGCGACTTTTTGTTTTTCTTAATTAACAAGCCTCTTCAATTTAGCATAAATTTATTTTAGTTTGAGCTTTAAACTAAGTGTCTTCTCTCTTGTACATGCGCATTAAAATATTTCTAGTTTTGTCTACTATTCAAACCTATGCTTATAAACAATATGTGAATGCCTAAAATTCTCCTAGTGGGTTTTGGAATGCTTAGCCATCACAAGCAATTTGGAACACCTAGGAACATGTTGATGGATCCAATAATGACTCAGGGACTACTTAAATTATACATAAATACATACACACACACACACACACACACACACGTCAGGGAATAAATGTATGGAATTAAATTTTCATGTTGATTCATTTACGGGAGAAGAAGAGGGAACATGCATTTGCTTATTATTCAACAATTGAACAGTAGAGACGTGCCATGCATGTGATACATGAAGGAGTTTAGATTAGGTGATTGTTGAGATAATGATGATTAGAAACATTGAAGTTGATAATTACAATACTCTCAGGTTCAAATATGTGACAACTAAGAAATTCAAAAGGATTATTACTAATTTGATATAGGTTGATATTGAGTGCTAGTTTTTGGAGCCTATCATATACTTGTATGGTTTTATTTATTTTTGTTGGAGCTTTATCAGATAATGATATTAGTGATATCATGTTAAAGGATATCTACTATGTGACGATTCCTAGCCTAGAAGCCATTTTATTAATTAGACCTAAGTGGTGTAAGTGATGTAGTTGAGATTAATTCACAAGAAGAATTGATGCACCTTGACGTAGGTTCATTACACATATGGTTTGAGTTAATGGTCACTCACTAATTGTACGTTATCTTGCAAGATATTTCATGATGATAAATGTTAAACATATATAACTATGATAATTTTAATTTCATAAGAAATCAATTGTGTTAATATATGAGAAATAAACATATAAAAGCTGTAGATATTTTGTTAACTTACTTGGGGATGGTGTTTATATGAACTAATGGTTCCCAAAGTAGTCCACATTTGTTACAAAATGAATATTGATGTAATGTATTAGGCATATACATACACATATTATACATTGTTGAATGACGTTGTGTGCCCTAAAAGCATTGGCATCAGGAATGATAAAATATAATTGTGGGGCTTGATTGTCAAAGCATGTGACACATAATCACCCAAGACCATTTAAACACTATATAGGGGAGGTAATCAAAGTTAAAAATTAAATATGATGTTTATATTACTTGCGTAAAGGGAACCATAAAGAAGATGGAAGATGTTTTAAGTATGACCCTCAAAGATTTCGGTATTCCTTAATGGACAAAAATCAGGGAGAAATTGCTTGATTTAAAATTGAGGATACTTGTCACAATGAGGATAGCAAGATTTTAATAGAGGATATTAAGGATATGCATCCCTGTCTTAAATTCCTTTCCTAATCTAATGACTTCAGGGTGATGTCCATTATTAAGAGGGGGTGAATGTAGTGCCCCACTTTGGTTGATGGACACTGATCCTTCATACTTTATTCCTTGAGGACCTTAGGTTGAGGATCCAGACACATGACTCTATTATTAGTGGATTTGATGGTTATGTATGTTCTTTATTGATACTGTGATGATGACATCATTGATGGATATGTATGTTCTCTATTGATATCATGATGATGATAGACTTGATGGATAGGTATTTTTTCTATTGATGTTACGATGATGATCGATAGGTATGTTTTCTATTGATGTTACAATGATGATGGCTTTGATGGATATGTTAATTTCCCTTTGATGTTATGATTATTATAACCATGATGGATGTGTCCCCTATGGTATCTACTTACATTAGTTCTGATTCAAAATGAACAACGATGTGAATGAAGGTCATGTTGATGTCGCCATTATGATAATGAATAACAATGAGAAACTTTGTTACTAATGATTATTGAGTATGACAGGAAATCACTAGAGGCACTCGCATATGATGAGCTGACAACATCTGGTTTGATAGAAATTTATATTTTGTCTTTGAAATTCTAAATTCAGTTTGAAACTTGATATATATATATATATATATATATATATATATATATATATATATATATATATATATATATATATATATATATATATATATATATATATATATATATATATATATATATATATATATATATATATATACACACACACACACACACACACACACACCCACGATGATATGTTAGTGGTTACAGGAACATGTTAGTTGCTTGGCTGAATGACTCACATATGGGTGATGGGGTTGTACAATTGGATGGAACAACATGGGAGGGGTGGAATAGTGTTCCTGATCTTACCTGCTAGCACTCCTGCCATGAATTAGGTTGGAAAGGTCGAAATACCTTCGCCTTGAAGATCACGATGTCGTGGGGGCAGGTCCCAAATTTGTTTCTCTCACGAGGATTTTTCTAGGGGGCGCACATCAATGCAGATTCCTTGATCCCCAACACCATTAGTCTCACTATAGCAGGCAACTTACGATATGATAGGGGTCTCTGTCGTTGCACATATAATTTCCCCTCGTAACCACTGGATACTTGAAGGGAAAGTGGTGTGGCACCCTTGTAATTTCAAGAGAAATTCTTGAAGGGCACGACTGACTTGGCACCCTTGGCATCAAAAATAAATCCTTAGGCATGGCACCCTTGGAACTCCGAATGGAATTTCATGAAGGGCATGACCAACTTGACACCCTCGACATCATTAAAGATACTAATAAATATAATCAATATATGAAAATCCAACTAATTCATACCAAGTGACATATGATGTTAGAACCAAAGGAATTAAATCAAGAATAAAACTTAGGGAAGGGAGGAATAGGAAGAGATAAAATATTTACCATGATAACTCTACCCTTTCCATGTTAAAACAAAATATTAAGTACATAAGACTTAATTAGGCAAAAGGGGGAAAGAGGGACATAGAGTTAAGTAGAAAGATTTATTAAAAACTTCATTAAGAGAAGAGAGTGGTGAATTAAAATAAGATTAATAAATTAACATTTGAGAAATTTAGAGAACTTCCATGTGGCAAGAGCCAACATAAGAATATTCATCAAAAGAGCAAATTGAGGTAGTTAGGGTACCAAATATGAGAATTATCAATTAACTTCAGTAATAAACACAAATTAAGGAGTAAAAAGGGGGAATCAAGAGACAACTAGGAGAAGAAATAGGAAGTCTTGTTGGGTTGAGGGAAGTACTATTTTTAAATGAATAATTAAGTAAATTATTTTTGGAGAGTCTTGATGAGAGGGTAACACATGGGTAGGAAAATAATCAAATTTTGGGTTAATAAAAATTAATTATTTATGCATGAAATTCCAAGTGTCACCTATGAAGCCTTCTATAAAAGAAAGGGAAATGGAAGGGAAAATGACCTTTTTGTTTACCCTATTGTTGGATGGAGGAGATTATGTCATTTTGAGTGGTTACGAGATATAGTTGAGTTTGGTGGGATAGAGTATTATAGAGAGGGGACTCTTGAGCCAAGAGGGGCTCACCTCTATCAGCTAGCACATTCCTTCATTGTACAACCCCATTGCAGCTCGGGGGTTCACGGGGAAGGAGATTTCCCAAGGAGTAGGTTGGGAGGTCAATTGGTGGGTCATTACATTCGGATTAAGCACGACAACATTCAGGCTTGGAGGTAGACGACAACAAAGGAGTTCAAGTAGCGGCAAGTCAAGTTTGGTTCTCGTTTAAGGGTGAACGGTACATGTGTTAGTTATATTGTTTTTAATTATGATGATCTCATTGTGCCTATAATCAAGTTAAATATATGTATGTGTTATTAAGTTAAATTTATGGACTTGATATACGTGATTTAATTTTTACTGAGTTTTAAACTTGTATGATTATGGTTTCATTTCCTAGTTACCGTGTAAAAAAAATAAAAATAAAAATTAAAGCCTAGCGCCCATCTAGTAAATTATAGGGTTGGTGTCTACACTTGGTATCAGAGCCAAGGTTCCACCTCTAGGACCTATAGGCCCATAAAGTATTAAGGTTCCTCATAAGTTTTTGAGCCATGAGTTTTGTAGTCTTTGTGGACTTAGAAATCCTTAATAATTATGATGGAGGAGCTAGCCTTCATATGAACATTTTGAAGAAACCAACTAAGGTTCTAGTTAATAATAGTAATATTGACGTATGTATCTTAAATATACTATATATAGAATTTGCTTGCCTGTTTACAAGAGTTATTGGCCAAGAATCTATCAAATTTGTTCCTATTTTTGTATGTATTACATTATTC
Source organism: Pinus albicaulis (assembly GCA_034641835.2). Lineage (NCBI taxonomy): Eukaryota > Viridiplantae > Streptophyta > Pinopsida > Pinales > Pinaceae > Pinus > Pinus albicaulis. The sequence continues at coordinate 1,040,680,767 of CM076584.1, read as the reverse complement.
TATTAAGGAGGGAGCTTCATTCTATTGGGCTCATACATTTTCAGTCGATTTGGAATTCTAATTAGACAAAGAAATTCTTCATGACTTAATATCTTGTTTATGCTATTGTCTATTATAATGTTTGCAAGGCAACACTCCAATTTTGACATAGATCTAATATAATTTTGGTATCCACCATTATGGAAGCACATTAATTAATTCTATTTTCATCAAGTACAATTTTTTTTTCTTGTAGAATGTAGAAAAATTCCTATTAGTTCTTTGAATAGTAGATATTCTTTTGAAGCCTTGTCTTTTCTAAAAGGAAAGAGTGTTTTTTTTTCATGTTCAAGAAGACTGCTCATTCATTCAACTATTTGGGTTGGAGGGAAGCCCTTTATGCTTCCAATTTATGTATTTGATAAGTTCTTCCTAATATAAATATGGTGAAGATATAGGCACTCAGCCCATATATTTAACAAGAAGAGGAAGAAACAATTTAGACTACCACCTATAAAATTTGGCCATCTAAGTATTAAAAGTATCACTCATTTGAAGAATATATGTATATATATATATATATATATATTTGATTTCACTCATATTTCAATGGTTGTTAATGAATAGAAATTATGTCTAAAATAACAGTACGATGGAAGATGTTAAGCTAATGCCAAAAGTATCAAACAAATCCAAAATTTTCACCTCCTTTTGAACAAATGAGAGCACATAAAGCCACTTATGTATTCAAATTTCAAATGCGTAACCTAGGACAACAGTAAAATACTTATATTTCAGCAATAACGAGCAGCAGAATGTGCAAATTCATGACAGTCAACACAAAGTAAAACAATATCATGTGACCGGTGGCTCTTTAAATGTTCTGGAAAATGCATCCTATAGCAAGACAGAATGATCCTGTAGCGTAAATAATGATTTCTCTCTCCGCAACCAACACTCAAGTTCTTTTTGCTTTGAATGTAGAATTCATTGTTTTCATCTATGGAAAATCACTAGTACAAAGTTACCATTCTCCATAGAGATAAATCCCACAAATATTTTGTGAAAACTAAAATACAAATCAAATCTAGAAACTGGCACATTAAATCACCACCATAACAAATCCCTGCTTAAAAAATCACAATCTCAAATCACTGGAAAGTGAAACTTTGATGTTGACTGAAATGCACATCTATCCTACTAGATACCCAACCTCTCATTATGGCTTTAGAAATATCCCTGGTAAGAAAATGTTGGATTCTGAGATGACAAGTTCGAATTTGTGAGATCAATACTGAAATAATTGCATGTTTACTAGATAACTACAACATAGTTAAGGGTTAGAATGTTTGTGGCCCAACTTTCAAGTAGAATAATGTTCACAATCATGAGTTCAAACATCATTAGCATTGGCTCAACGCAAGCCATTTAATATGAATAAAATGGAAATAGTATAGGCTCACAATTTCACTTTTAAAAATTATCACAATCATGGAGTCAAAATATTATTATCGTTGGCTCATCAAAATCCTCAGTCCATCCATCTATTCATTAGTAGTCAGCAAGAAGAGTATGCTATTAGGAAAACTGAGTAGCAAAGACAATTGTGAATTTTTGAATTTCCTGAAGATGCAAAATCATTGTAAATTGTTGGGAGCACCTTCATATGATAAATTTTATCAGCTCCAATAAAGGAGAGAAGAATTAGTAGCATTATGCCAAGCGTATTACTGATGCCTCTTCTCTTTGCAATGCATTTCTGAAGTCTCCATTGTTTCAGAGGTGCTCTTGGAGAAGGTAATGCCCCAATCATGAGACTAACATTAACGCCAAATCACAAACTCGTTACTTCAGCAATTAAATGTAGTGTTACAACTAACAGAGGAATTAATGCTTCCCATAGTGTCAAATTAACTAATTAGAAACTTTCCTTGGCCATTGGATCCTATTTTGGAATCTCCAACATTCATAATATCTCCGTGGCGTTAGAATTTGGATTTTTTTTGACAGAGGCTTCCACGAGATATGCGGGATGTTGCATTGTATTCTTAATGACAATGGCTAAAGCCTCCAATTCATCAGTTTCCATTCTTGATTTCAATCTTGGACTCCAGATCTCCCGACGTATCTAATATGTACCCTCAATCATGGGTTCCATGTCCCCCGGCGTGACAATTTCCTCGACCTAATCAAATCCTCGCTTTAAACCAGGCTTGAACTAGAGTTTCAAATACTCCTTCCTCTGTGGCCATAGTTTGGATGAGCTCTGTTTTGCAAAGACTATGTTTTGAAGTCTCAGGGAGGTCTCAGAAACGTTTTGAAGTAGAAAACCTTCGTTTTTCTTTGGGTGTCCAAGGGATTCCAAGGAAATTTAGAAGGCTCAGCCTCTCCTTCAAGTCTTGATCATTTGCAGTGATGCCTGTGGGTATAAATTGGGAGCAACAAGGCCTTTGTCCCAATGGTTGTGTTGGACTAGAAATTAAACGGGTCCTGGGTTCGATCCGACATAATGGGGATGGCTCTCTTACTCTTGGACCTAAAGGTATTCGCGCGTTTACATTTGGTCGGTCAATTGAGTTGGTTTCATTTTCATCCCCACGAGCGAAGCCAAGATGCGCGAGTAGAACTTTTGAAAATTAAAGTATGGTGTGCAGGGCCCTCGGCTCCTAAAACCAACAATCTCCGTTTTGTGTGCTTGTAGTTAAGTTGGATATAATTTTATACGCAATCCTCCTTTTCATTCCATGGAAAAACACTGGTTCCTGTTAGTAACATACATTGAAATGCTTGTACGCTTCCCCATAGTATAGTGTTGAGAATTATATTTAGTGTATATACGTATGAGTATATTACCAAGTTGTCGATTTATTAAAATCGTAACAAGAGCTATTTTTTTTGGAGGATTGAATTTATAGGTATTAGTAGGGTTTAAATTTAAATTGACCAGATCAATGTTGTCAGTATTATGAATAGAAATTTAACTCGATGCTGCCTCAGGATTATAACGGTGACATGAATTATAAATATTGAATACTGGTTTATTCTCTCAATTGAAAGTCTTATTAGTCATTTCATGTCACGCTCCCCTTCTTGCATTATGACTATTTATATCTCCATGTTTTGATGCTTTATTGAAGGTGTTATAGGAGAGACAAGGGAGACAACAACGAGAGGAGGAAGAAATGCGTCATTTGAAGCGGATTTTCGGAGGTAAATCGTGAAATCATCTAAGGAGTTTTCGTCGAACAGCCCGAGGTTTCTTAAACGTAGACGGAGTGATTGTTTGGTTGTTTTATTTGATCTATTTGTTGTGTGCTCTAATTTTTCTTCTCTTTTGAAGTCCCGAATTTAGAAGGTACCGATTTTTCTATTTTGTGGTGTCAGTGAAAACTTAGGTGTTTTTAGGGATTTTCCCTTCTTGTGTCTCCTTTCTGTTACTTCCCTGGTTTTTCTTTAATATGAGAAAATATTAATGAAATTATTCAATTAAAGTGAACAGAAAAAGGTAGGTTTCGAAGGTGAAAAGTTATAATTAGGAATTGCTGAAGAGGTTTTTTTATTTTTGACAGTGTCATAGGAAGTTTTATAGAGAAATTTAATTTGAGATGATTATCGGCTTAAGGAAGTGTCGGGGTTTTATTTTAAAAAGATGTAGTTAAAATATTGGGATGCTACCATACGTCTGAGTTAATGAAATTAGAAAATTGGGGCTTTCTTTACTGAGGCCATAAATTTTCTTGGACAATTGTTTGTTTTGTTAGAATTTGGTAAAAAGAAATTCAAAAAAATCAAATTTGTGGATGGTTGAATAATGGTAGAAATAGATTCAACAACAGAACCATTCAGAACTTTATGATACCCAAAATCCTAAATTTATAACCTAGATTTTCTAATCCTAAAATTATAATCTAGATTTTCTAAAATTTATGCCTGATTTTATTTTAGTTTTGCCCAAATTTCCGTTATTATTAGGTTAATCTATAATTTATTTTGAAATGCCCAAAAAAATTGGATAACTTTTAGGCAACTGAATCCTAAAATTATAATCTAGATTTTCCAGAATTTCTGCCAGCTTTTATTTTAATTTGACCCAAATTTCCATTATTTAGGTTAATCTAGTGTTTTTTTTAAACATCCAAAAAAAATTTGGGGAGCTTTTAGGCAACTCAAGAAAAATTAATGTTGAGGAAATATATAACACAATTAATTTAAGTTTCATTAATGCACCTAAAGGGACGGGGCTTATTTAAGTGGATCCGCTTATGACTACATTTTTTTTTCTCAACCTCGAATTAGACCTCGACCCAGATGGATGAAATTTTGGAATGTTATCGCCTGGGCTGGGCTACTCGCCTTGGCTTATGGGATGGGATCATTGCTTGGATACTTGACTCGACTACTCGATTAATGTTGAGGAAGTGTAAATTTTGAGTTTTAATGTTAACCAGTAGATATTTGAATGTATTAATGTAGTATCTTATGGACGAAATTGTCCTACATGAGATTCTGAAGGACTTATTGCAATAAATTGACATAGAAAATTAAATGCTTTTAAATCTAGACTTAATTCATAAGTTAAGGTTTGGAATTTAAAATATGTAGTAAAGTTTTAGTTGATTTATATATAAATATATAAAGATAGAGTATATATATATATATATATATACTCCAAAATATTTGATCCTAGAATCTTAAAAGTTCTATTTTAAAGATTTAGTTCATCACAATCAACAATTTCTGAGTTCATCACAATCAAGACTTCATACTAATTTCAATTTAAAATAAAATAAAATAAACATTGTGACCAGAGTTCTTGATATGAAGGTCTTATGTAATATGCTTATAACTATGTCAGTCTGGAGTGTAATCATGATGAACACTTCTGTTACTCATTGTTCGTAGAAGAGATCAAAGGGTTTGAGAAATGTAAGGGTGTTTTGAGGTCCAGGTTTAAATTTTGGAAGATCAAGTCAAGTCTCAATAATGAAAGGGTATTAACTATTACAATGGTCTAGTTGTAGCATAGTGATATTGGCGCTCCGCTACTAATAATTTTAGGGTCAAGGGTCATATCAACTGTGATTGTAATATAATAATTTTAGTGGTTGGAATTGATTTTCCTATAGTCTTATTCGTGTTCTCTTGAAGTAGTTTTTGTTCAACATATACGTTTGAAATTTGAATAGCAGTGTTTGTTCAACATTTATGTTTGAATTAGTATTCACGTTTATGTTTGAAGTAGTATTCAATTTTCAACCTAATTTTCCAACCTGATCTTCCCACATAACAAGGCAAAAGAACTTTAATTCTTCTTCCCAACCTAAGAATGGTAATGAAAACTATCAAAAATTTAATCAGATTATTTTGGAAATACATTTGATCTTAGGATTGGAGTATCTGCTTTAAAAAAAAAGAAAAAAAAGAAAAAAAAAACTCTGAATTTTTGTATATTTAGAAATATTTGATTTATCTTTAGGTTACCAGCTAGGTTGTTGATTTTTGTTATATCTTTATTAGCTATACAACCTTAAGACAAAGATTATTGTTCTTTTTACCTATATAGTTCTGCTTTTGTTCTTGGAAAAGGCATTTTAACATTTACAACCGGGGAGATTGGCAACCATTTACAAACACATTTTAGTTAATTCACTGTATTTCATCATATAATTCTATTTCAACTCCATTAGAATATATGTTTATTGTCATATGTTGCAAACACCGCTCTATTTGACTCCAGTAAATATTGAAACACTGCCATAAGTAAATATGTAAAAACAACTAGCATCTTGGATGTAATGTTAATTTGGTGGCTAATTTTTGTTTTTCTTAATTAACAAGCCTCTTCAATTTAGCATAAATTTATTTCAGTTTGAGCTTTCTAGCTAAGTGTCTTCTCTCCTGTACATGCATGTTAAAATATTTCGAGTTTTGTCTACTATTCAAACCTATGCTTATAAACAAGATGTGAATGCCTGAAATTCCCCTAGTGGTTTTTTTTGAATGCTTAGCCATCACAAGTGATTTGGAACACCTAGGGACATGATGGGATCAGTGTATTCCGGGGATTAACGTATACATACATACATACATACATACATACATATATATATATATATATATATATATATATATATATATATATATATATATATATATATACACACACACACACACACACACGTCAGGGAATAAATGTATGGAATTAAATTTTCATGTTGATTCCTTTATGCAAGAAGAAGAGGGAACATGCATTTGCTTATTATTCAACAATTGCACAGTAGAGATGTGGCATGCATATTATACATCTAGGAGTTTAGCTTAGGTGATTGTTGAGACAACAATGATTAGACACATTGAAGTTGATAATTACGATACTCTCAGGTTCAAATATATAACAACTAAGAAATTCAAAAGGATTATTACTAATTTGATATAGGTTGATATTGAGTGCTAGTTTTTGGAGCCTATCATATACTTGTACGGTTTTATTTATTTTTGTTGGAGCTTTATCATATAACGATATTATTGATATCATGTTAAAGGATATCTATTATGTGACGATTCCTAGCCTAAAAGAAATTTTATTAATTAAACCTAAGTGGTGTAAGTGATGTAGTTGAGATTAATTCACAAGAAGAATTGATGCACCTTGACGTAGGTTCATTACACATGTGGTTTGAGTTAATGGTCACTCACTAATTGTACATTCTCTTGCGAGATGTTTCATGCTGATAGACGTTAAACATATATAACTATGATCATTTTAATTCCATAAGAAATCAATTGTGTTAATATATGAGAAATCAACATATAAAAGTTGTAGATATTTTTTTAACTTACTTGGGGATGGTTTTTATACGAACTAATGGTTCCCAAAGTCGTCCACATTTGTTACAAATTGAATATTGATGTAATGTGTTAGGAATATCCATACACATAGTATACATTGTTGAATGACGTTGTGTGCCCTAAAATCATTGGCATCAGGAATGATAAAATATAATTGTGGGGCTTGATTGTCAAAGCATGCGACACATAATCACCTAAGACCATTTAAACACTATATAGGGGAGGTAATCAAAGTTAACAAGTAAATATGATGTTTATATTACTTGCATAAAGGGAACCATAAAGAAGATGGAAGATGTTCTAAGTATGACCCTCAAAGATTTCGGTATTCCTTAATGGACAAAAATCAGGGAGAAATTGCTTGATTTAAAGTTGAGGATACTTGTGACAATGAACATAGCAAGATTTTAATAGAGGATATTAAGGATATGCATCCCTATCTTAAATTCCTTTCCTAATCTAAGGACTTCGGGGTGAAATCCATTATTAAGAGGGGGTGAATGTAGTGCCCCACTTTGGTTGATGGACATTGATCCTTCATACTTTATTCCTTGAGGACCTTAGGTTGAGGATCCAGACACATGACTCTATTATTAGTGGATTTGATGGTTATGTATGTTCTTTATTGATACTGTGATGATGACGTCATTGATGGATATGTATGTTCTCTATTGATATCATGATGATGATAGACTTGATGGATAGGTATTTTTTCTATTGATGTTACGATGATGATGGATAGGTATGTTTTCTATTGATGTTACAATGATGATGGCTTTGATGGATATGTTAATTTCCCTATGATGTTATGATTATTATAACCATGATGGATGTGTCCCCTATGGTATCTACTTACATTAGTTCTGATTCAAAATGAACAACGATGTGAATGAAGGTCATGTTGATGTCGCCATTATGATAATGAATAACAATGAGAAACTTTGTTACTAATGATTATTGAGTATGACAGGAAATCACCAGAGGCACTCGCATATGATGAGCTGACAACATCTGGTTTGATAGAAATTTATATTTTGTCTTTGAAATTCTAAGTTCAGTTTGAAACTTGATATATATATATATATATATAGACACACACACACACACACACACACTTTGATGGTATGTCAGTGGTTGCAGAAACATGTTAGTTTCTTGGCCGAATGACTCACATATGGGTGATGGGGTTGTACAATTGGATGGAACAACATGGGAGGGGTGGAATAGTGTTCCTGATCTCACCCGCTAGCACTCCCGCCGTGACTTAGGCTGGAAAGGTCGAAGTACCTTTGCCTTGAAGATCATGATGTCATGAGGGCAAGTCCCAAATTTGGTTCGCTCACAAGGATTTTTTGGGGGGCACACATCAAGGAAGATTCCTTGATCCCTAACACCATTAGTCTCACTATAGCAGACAACATATGAGATGATAAGGGTCTCTGTTGTTGCACATATAATTTCCCCTCGTAACCACTGGATACTTGAAGGGCAAGTGGTGTGGCACCCTTGGAATTTTAAGAGAAATTATTGAAGGGCACGACCGACTTGGCACCCTTGGTATCAAAAATAAATTCTTAGGCATGGCACCCTTGGAACTTTGAATGGAAGTTCTCGAAGGGCATGACCAACTTGATACCCTCGACAACATTAAAGAAACTAATAAATATAATCAATATACGAAAATCCGGCTAATTCATATCAAGTGACATATGATGTTAGAAGCAAAGGAATTAAATCAAGAATAAAAATTAGGGTAAGGGAGGAATAGGAAGAGGTAAAATATTTACCATGATAACTCTACCCTTTCCATGTTAAAACAAAATATTAAGTACATAAGACTTAATTAGGCAAAAAGGGGAAAGAGGGACATAGAGTTATGTAGAAATATTTATTAAAAACATCATTAAGAGAAGAGGGTGGTGAATTAAAATAAGATTAATAAATTAAAATTTGAGAAATTTAGAGAACTTCCATGTGGCAAGAGCCAACATAAGAATATTCATCAAAATAAAAAATTGAGGTAGTTAGGGGACCAAATTTGAGAATTATCAATTAACTTCAGTAATAAACACAAATTAAGGAGTAAAAAGGGGGAATCAAGAGACAATTAGGAGAAGAAATAGGAAGCCTTGTTGGGTTGAGGGAAATACTATTTTTAAAAGGATAATTAAGTAAATCATTTTGGAGAGTCTTGATGAGAGGGTGACACATTGGTGGGTGAATAATCAAATTTTGGGTAACAAAAAAAAAAAAAAATTATTTATGCATGAACTTCCAAGTGTCACCTATGAAGCCTTCTATAAAAGAAAGGGAAATGGAAGAGAAAAGGACCTTTTGTTTACCATATGGTTGGATGGAGGAGATTATGTCATTTTTAGTGGTTACAAGCTATAGTTGAGTTTGGTGGGATAGAGTGTTATAAAGAGGGGACTCTTGAGCCAAGAGGGGATCACCTCCATCAACTAGTACATTCCTTCGTTGTACAACCCCATTGCATCTTGAGGGTCTGCGGGGAAGGAGAGTACCCAAGGAGTAGGCTAGGAGGTCAACCAGTGGGTCATTACATTCGGATTAAGCACGACAACATTCAGGCTTGGAGGTAGATGACAAAAAAGGAGCTCAAGCAGTGGCAAGTCAAGTTTGGTTCTCATCTAAGGGTGAACAGCAGATGTGTTAGTTATATTGTTTTTAATTACGATGATTTCATTGTGCCTATAATCAAGTTAAATATATGTATTTTTTATGAAGTTAAATTTATGGACTTGATATACGTGATTTAATTTTACTGAGTTTCAAACTTGTATGATTATGGTTTCACTTCCTTGCTAGTGTGTTAAAAAAAAATATGTAATACATTTTTTGTATAAGGACCTCCAGAAGAACACGGAGTTTGGAGATGATGGGAGGTATAGCACGATCGACATAGGTACAGTTACCTTTCATAGGGAGTCTGGCTCCCCTCTCGAACTAACAGATGTTTTATTTTTTGCAGGACTAAAGAATAATATTATTTCTATAGCAGTATTTAAAGACCGTGGCCATGATGTTATATGTATAAAAGGAAAGGTTTTCCTTAGACATATTCCCCACGGGACAGGTGAAATAGATTAGTGTGCAAGTCAAGAACCTGTATGCACTTGAGGTACAAGATGCATGCAAAGCTTTGAGGAGAAAATAAAAGGTTAGAGACTTGGTGGTTGAGAGGGAGCATAAATTACCTCCCAACATTCAACCTCAAAAACATCCTTAGAAATTTGTGGAGCAGCCACAATTAGAGAAGAAAAGAAGAGACTAAGTGGAAGCATCCATTCAGGAAGAGACCTACAGTAGGGGGGAATTTAGAGGCAAGTCGGAAAAGGGAGCACATGCAGCCATACCTCTATGTGATAGGTGGGGAAATGTGAAGTCATAATCCCAAGAGAAGAAATTTGGGCAGGGTCCATTGAGATGTCTTGTCTCATGGATCATTACTTGGCTCAGTACACAGTAGTAGGATGGATCAATTGTGATTAATGCAGTCAGATGTTAGAGTGACAGATGCTAGATACTCGAGCACAGATCAGAGTTGGAAGAAGTGCAGATGGAATAGATGTAGAGTCAGAAACATCGTAGATTTTTTAGTAGATAGTGTAGTAGCAAGCAGTAGGCAGAGACTCTGGAGACAGACGAATCAGACTGATTCAGTTTGGATTCGTTTTTCAGTTTTAGAAGTTGCAGCAACAAACAACACTAGAGAAGTGTTGTAGGTAGAACATTCCAAAGGTGTCGTATCGGGATAGAGTTTAATTCCTTTCTTGATGAGAGGGAGTGTTGAAAATGGCAACAAGAAATATTGAAAATGGTGCCCATGAGGCTTCCAATTTAATTTTCCATTAATCAAACTAAAAGTAAATTGTAATTCCTCATCACATGAAATCTTGTAAGTTTTAACTGAGTTAGGAATACTTAGTTAGCTCATTCAATTCGAATTGGAGGTAAAAATAGAGGCATGTCTGGTGTCTCCTACTTTTTATGAGCCCTGGTTGAGTTATTTGTGGGTTGTAATTAGTTAACTCAAGTATTTGAGTTAAAATTAGTTTAACTAGTTCTAACTGAGAGATGAGCTAGTGATAGGTCTAGTGAATTAAATATGATTTAATTCAAATGCAGTGATCAATCAATTAACTGATAATTCACTATAAAAAAAAAATTCATGTCATTTATAAGGAAGGCCCAGTTGAGATTGGGGTTAAAGGAAAGATAACTATCAGTTGTATGATTATAAAATTGTATAGGTCATGCATGAGGTCATAAAGAAGCCTTGGATTTATTTTGCAATCATTAATTGGGAATTTCCTAATCAATAGGGGCTTAATTAGCCCAGGAATGCGTAAGGAATGCTAGTTAGACATATTCAAGAAATTAGTTAAATATTGGACCAAAATTGCTTAGATCAGTGCCAGGACTAGAGCAGGATCAGAGTGAGAGAGTCAGTAGAGTTTAGAGGTTTCTTCGGAAGGGAAATAACATTGTATTATTTCATGATCTTGTCTTTATGAAATATATGGGTAGCAGGGTTTTTAGCAGTTTCTTTTCCAAATACATCTTGTGTTGTGTGATTGATATTTTCTTTCTCTTACTTATTATGTGATTGTGTGATCGAAATTGGTTTTTGTAATTTGTAGATTGATTCAGTATTTTGTTTTAGTACATTACAAGATCAGTTGAATCTATTTATATATTTCTATAGTTGTTCCAATTTTTTGTTTGCTTTTCACAAGTGTCGTAGAGGTTACTTGATTTTCACACCAATCGCCATTGTTTCGGCGACTCTCCTCACTGATATTGTTCACTTCTTGTTTTTCAATTTATACACTTGATTTACCTTGTTTTATCAACACTTAGTCATATATACACTCAAGCCTTCACCATCTCTCAGATCTGCTCATTTTCACACTTCCCTTAGGCATACCATCATTTCCCTTGGCCAGAATTCACTTTTCCCAACTAGTCATTACACAATCTAAAGGCTCAAGATTAGATCTTGGCCTGTGGAACTAAGCAATGTTCAGTATAGGCCGACTCCACTGTGAATTTCTCAATGTCATGCCTCAGCCTGGTTCCTTGGCCACTGAGACTGTGTAAACTGTGGTCTCTCCTGGCTCAATGCCTAAGATGAACTATGCATTGCACAGTCTCAAGCCACAAACTTCGACCATGATTTTTTGAACTGCATAGTGCATAGTTTTCCCATCCAGACAGACCCTGTTCCCATCAAGAATTGTGCAATCCTTCCGGTTATTTTCCTAGTGTGCTGCATGAACATGCCCTGAAAGTATTTTTGCTTATAACTAATATTTTCTTGTTGTTAGTGTCTTTTTTGTCCCATAGATACAACAATTTTTTAGCATCTCTTCAGTAGTCACTTTCACAATGGCATAAAAGAGAGTTGCTTCGAAGGAAACGGTTGAAAGCAGTACTAGGGAAGCAGTTTAGCAAGTTCCGATTAAATTTCCATTTTACTCGAACATTCAGTTGTTCATAGTGAAGGGATCAAAATTTACATAGAAGCAGATCAAAGATGATTTCACGAAGTAGTTTGAGCCATATTTAGAGGATCGACAGGTGTATCTCAACATCATGCAATCAGGGCTTTACAAGTTTTCATGTAGTTATCCAACCTTACCATGTGCAGTGATCAGCTGGGTTGTCTCAAACACTGATGTGAAAACTATGAAATTGAGAAACACCAGCGGGAAGAAACTTGCTACATTCCTGGGAGCAAATTTCAAGCAGATGTATCATCTCCTTGGGCCAGTGAAGAACATGGAATCATTCTTATATTCCACTCATAGCTACACAAACGAAAGATATATGTTGGGTCAATTTACTATGTAAACTAACCCAAGTATTTAATACCAATCCGGGATAGTGAAACTTAGAAGCATCCCCAAAGTATATGGGTTTTAGTTATGATCAATTTAGAATATGATTTATCAATGATTAAGAAAATGCATATTACAAATATAAATCTAACTTGAACAATTTCTAAATTCAAGTGTGTAATCAGAAGCAGAAGAATCTCCTAACTTAAGAGATTTGTTTGTCCTTCTCTAACAAGATTACTTCATGAATTAGAAATTAAAAACTACTAATTGAGCAATATATTAAGATACATGAAGCAATAATTGAAGAGGTCCTAGGTTTCCTCCATCATAAATTCGTTTATCAATAATTCTATTGTTAGAAACAGGAATTTAGAAAAGCATTAAAAGCATGAAAAGATGAATTCTAACATAAGATATTAATTAGATAGAAAGAATGTTTAACTTAAAAAAAAAATTGTCCTTTCATATGCAAAATAAGAATGATAATTAGATTCATCAACACTTATAAATCATCAACATAAACAAGTTAAGCATAGGAAAACTAATTCAGAAATTGCAACTACAAATAAACTAGGAAGTGCACTTAGCTCAGTGTGGGGGCCCTCCACCTTTGCCTCGCACACTGAAGGTGTTTTCAGCTACTTAAAACTTCAGTCAATCAATCATAATATAACATAAGCAAATGAAATAGGACATATCTTCAATTAGGTCTCCAAAGTCTCTGAAATAATAATGTTAAGTCATACAAATTCTACATACTTCAATGGTTCACAAACTTGGTATATTAAATAGAGAAATAATAACCAAACTATGCTAAAATTTCCCTAACAACCTTATCTTATCCTAATCCCATCCATATAGGTCGAAATAATCCAATTAGTTACACCAAATCTAGAAAAATCCCAAAATCTACTATTTCTGCCCTACTTTCTAGGGATTCCTGAAAAACAGGTCATGTTTGACCAGCGTTGACTGAGACTATTTTAGCTTGGTTTGACCAAACCAATAGGTGTACATCCAATCTTAGTTCTCAATATTTCTAAAAATATATTTAGGTCAAGCCCAAATGTCCTGCAAATATGAAAACCAAATTTTTACTAAAATTTCTAAAAATTAAAAAACATAATTTATTTGCCTGAATATGCATAATAAGGTCAAAATAGGTCATATTTGGATAGTATAAAGTGGAAAATGATGGAAATTAGGTGGATTTTAATAAGTAAAATTTGATAAAAATGAGGGCCAACATTTCCCCCTTGCTTACTGTCAAGCATGTTCTCATGCTTGCCTCTGTCTCTTTGACCTTCTGCTTCTGTATGCTGACTGCCCTGCTGATGTACCTATGACTCTGGCTCCTGATGTCGAAGCTTCTTGATGAAATGCCTTTTTTTTCTTTTTTTTCTTCTTGAAATCAATCTTCTGTAGTGAATACCCACTAAGATGAGGAGGATTTTTTTTTTGAATTAAAATACCAAATTTTGGATTAATATGTGAATTCTTGGCCACTGAGAATAAAGAGAAATTTCTAAACTTGTGATGTCAAATTCCTAGGCTGAAATGCAAAGAAAATTTCACTGTTGAATGAGATAATTTATGTGTTATAATGCCTTCAAAAATTGATTTCTGGGAACAAGAAGCAATATCTTTGTTGTAATTCTTTCAAAAATCGATTTCTGGGAGAGATCTAAGCGAATTTACAGCGTTCTGGCACCTCTCTTTTCTCTGGCAACTAACACTCTATTTTCAAAATTCCATTCATAATTTTTTCACTTTTGTGCACTCACCAACACCACTTGACACCATTGTGCACGAGCTCTGTTATGGGAAAATAAGAATAAAACTGGGGTCATGAACTTGAAGCTTTTAATGCCAATATTACACTTGGAACTTTGATCTTGAATCTACACTGCCACCAAACATATGTTAATTTAGAATTTGATTACAATGCCCCAAATATCTGCTAACTTGGATTTTGAACTTATGTTATGAGAAAATATCTATTTAGACATGGATTATGCTACCACCAACGGACTTGGGATACCTTGTCAATTAGATAACTGGAGTCTTCAGATTTCAAACCATGTAAATTTAACTTGGACTTGAAGTTTTCACTGCCATCCAATTTAAACAAATATTTGAAACACTCATCGCAATCTGCAAAATAAGGATTGAAAGAACTAGGAAAATATCCCAAATAGAAATAAATTTGATAAAATTGTCCGTGTTGAGCCTAACTGGGCTCGTTCAAAAGAAAACTCATGTTTTTGTTTTCAATTTTCATTTTTGTTTGCTCAGAAAAGACAATGAAAAGCAATATCTTCTTAAAAATTTCGATTTTTTTTTAAACTGTAGCTAAATTCATAAGTGGACCTTTTGTTTATGATACTTATTAAGACTAACTCCTCTACTTATTACTCCTTCAATTCCTCTCTTATTATGCTGCAAATTGTGCCTATAAATGCCCTTTGTTTTAGAAAACTAATAAAAGAAATTATGCACTGTGTGAAAAACCACAAAAAGACCTTGGAAATATTTCATCATGGGGAAAAATCGTGTCTCAATCTGATCTGCAAGAGAACTTATAGAGTTTTCAATGTAATGGTTGTCTCCTTGATCTGGAAGTGAATATTTTCTCTTTGATTTCCTATGTCAGACAACGTTGATTCAATCAGAAAGCTTCCCCAATATTTCCAAGGATTCATCCATTAAATCAATGACTCTGTTTTCAAAAAAATTGCATACTGTGTATGAAATTAGACCCTTGGCAATTTTTGTATGCAAAAAAATTTCAATAAAACGATGTGAAGAAATATTCTTAGGGCTTTTAACTAACTGGTAGAGAACTGATAAAATTGGTTTTATGTATTAAACATACAACTGGGCGTGGATTCTCTTAGTATCTCGGAAAATCAATCGTGGATTCTATAGGGCATGCCATACACATCCACGTTGCACAGAAATGACATATATCACATTTATAATTGATAAATATCGACAAGATATTGCATATCCATGATTGGCATCCTGATTTTCTTGGATTGTGACACATTTCCATTTCAGAATTTGTTGATGTAATTAATGAGACATGCTCCAGATTTTTTTAAACCATATACCTCAGAAACATCTTCCATCTATTTTTCTAATCTAGAAGCAACTTGTAGACATCTTTGAGTTAATAAATCATGTTCCTTTTCTCATTCTGCAGATTTTATGGAGTTTATTGGTGAGTTCGGGCAAATTGGCGTAACAGAGATCTCGGTTGGTAATCCTGTTTGTTAAAATCGATGCTCCTTTCATTATTTATCCACAAATTCTTAGTCTCTTCTCTCCTATTTCTAATGTAGCTTCTTCTCTACATCTTGCATACTTCTCCTGAATTTTTCATTCTTCTTTCTCGGTTTCTCCACAACCGAGGGTGTTGTATGAACGCATGTGGATGCACAACATTACTCCCTTTCTTTCTGAGCTTGACTTTGGCTATGATGGTGGAAGAACAACACATCACTATGTTTCTATCTTTAATGGTGGAGGGTTAACACAGTAACATCAAACAGAGGTTTGAATGCGGCATTATTAAAAAAAAAAAAAATGAATTTGGCCGCTTTACATGCCAACTCACATTGTCACTGTACAACGCATTACCCACGTTCCTTGTAGCTGCATTATTTTATTCATTGCTTCATTCATTTGGTTGCATGTCTTTATTTTGCATTCATAGCTTCATCATTTCATTGTATTTCCACATTTCTTTTTTTTTTAGCCTCATGCATGTCCACCTTTGTATAATGATTCTCATGTCTTTTCATTCATCTTCCCACATGACTTCATATTGCATTTCATTATGTTTTCATTTTCACATTTTTCAATCACATATTTACATATTGAGCTCTTATGTCATACTTTAGGTTTTGTCATTTATATGCATTCTTCTTAATTTATTTTAGAATGACCATAGGATAGGTCATTTTAAAATTAAATTATTCTCATTCTGACACTAACTTTGTATGGTTTTGTAGGCAAGCAAAAAAAGTTCCTTATGGGAAAAAAAATGTATTTGAGCCTCAATCTTTGATCAAAATTCTTATACGGTAATGTAGGGATATATGGATTAATGAAGGTTAAATTAAAGGTATGGTAGGATAATGGTAAGGAAATTCATAAGATTATGATGATGTATGATGGTGTAATGGATAGGGTGATGATAATGTAGAATTGTGATGGAATGTAGGATTATGATGAGGGTAGGGTAGGAATGTAATGTTTTATTTGATGATGTAGGATATAGGTAGAGTAAATGTAGGGTGTTAGTAGAATGACAGGATGGATATTCAAGTTTAAATCAGTTTAAAAATTCTAGAAAAATTTGAAAATCAAAGGTTCTAAGAACATTTTTTTTACTTACTGCACATTCACTTTCGCAACATAGCTTGATGTTCATACTGATTTGATGATGAATTTTGCTGGTTCGTCCAAATTTGACTCATAATGATGGTTCTTCAAAGATCCATTCAAATGGAATATAGGAAATTGTAACTACTTACTTGAACCTCTCGGTATTATGTTATTTCATGTTCTTCTTGACATCTGCTATTGATTCAGGTCCCTTCTGATGATTATTGTTCAGGTCCCTTTTGCAATGATATTCAATGTTGTTTCAGGTCCCTTCTGCAATGATTTTTAAGTGATGTTTCAGGTCCCTTTTGCATGATATTTTCAACGATGTTTCAGGTCCCTTCTGACATGTTATTCAGGTCCATTCTGCAATAAAACTACTCAAACTATTTGCATAGTTTTATTACGAACTTCCCCCTTTCTTATGTTAAGACTTTTCCTCTAGTCTTGCATTTATTGGAGGATTATTTCTGAAAAATCAAACCAAAGTAAAAAAAAATAGAGAATTCATATTGGCCAAAAAATTTGGTTTTCCGATATGAATTCGAGTTTGTATTGTGCCAATTCCTTGGATTTTCAAAACCAAACTCTTTTATTATTTTTAATTTTTTTTCTAGTTTTTTTGTAGATGGATGGAGGTGGAGTGTAATGGTGTTGGGAAGTATGGAATTCTTATGAATGTAAGATATGTTGAATTCATCGTCTAAGAGTAGATGGATAAATAGATAGATAGAAAATAGGTCTAGACTTCAATATGCATGATTGCGGAACTTAACATACAATATGGTAGATGAATGGCGTCATGAAAAATATGGCTTATGAAAGGCTTCTTTGACAATGGATGTGTCTTTTCATGGTAAAACTTGACTTCTTCTTCTTATTATTAGCATCATGTCTTTTGCCTCGATCTTGATCTTCTTGTAGGGTTGTTGGTCCGCCACTGAAAGCGAGCTTCATGAATTTGGAGTTTCATTAGATGAACTCAAAATATTGTGAATTCCACTTTGATTTGACTTGGATATTTGTATTCATATTCTGAAATATGATTTTTTTTTAAATTGACTTTGAAAAGTCCTTTTTCCATGGAGTTATCCTCTTAAATCTTCTTATGACCTGCAAAAACATAACATTTTCTTGCAACACAATAATAGATGATGGAGGAAGAGAGGTGTACAGTCTCTCTTCTTCCAAGGAGTATGTAAAATAATTACAAGCAATGCTTTTTTAACAAGTCCAAAGATGATATACAAAGAAAATGCATTTGTTTACCCCTTTGAGGAATGGTGGCCATCCTAGACCTCCTAGCGGTATTTTATTCACAAAATCTTAGTTTTATGTCAAATTAGAATGATTCCAAAGCCACGTTGAAGTGAATTTATATGGATATATCTAGTATAAACTGGTTTGAAAAATGATTTAAAATTATATTCTAAAAATGATCAGAAGTACCATGTTTGATAGAGCTTCTTGTGAATTTTTTACTAGACCAACAGTCACTATTTGGAGTGTAAATTTTTCATTAAAGATTAGAACGATGTGATTCCACTTGGAGATTAAAGCAGATTAATTTTTGTCTTTCTAGTAGAAATATTTTTTTTAAATTAGTAGGTTTGATATCACAAAATTGGTGATGAATAAACCTAGGAGGCAGAGTTTGACTATGTAAGACATGCAGTCACTAAATGTGGAATAATTTTTTCACCTGGCCTCCAAATGGGATGATTCAAATTGTGTCTTGAACTAGACTTAAATATATATCTCCAGTAGAAACATCTTTTGAAAAAAATATGATTTGATATGTATAATATGCCAATGAACAGTCAAGAACTAGAATTGTCACCATGCAGATGTTTTTAAAGGAAGTTATTATTTTGAGCATAGAATTTTCATATGATGTCGGATTGAGCTGATTCAAATTGATTTGGAAACTAGATTCCAAGGTATATATTCCCTATTAATATAAGTTAAAAATGTTTCCATTAGAACCCTCAAATCAATGTTGTACTAACTTTGTACTTAATTTTTTTCTTGAAATATAGTGTTTATTTTGATCATTTTTTTATTTGTGATCCAAATTGAAGTTTTCAAAATGGATTTAAAAACTATATTTCAAGAGATACCTTGTTTAAAAAAATTCTTTTAAAAATTATCCTATATGGTTCCCCAAAGTAGAATTTTTCTTAGTGCATTTTGTCATGAAATCCTTTCAAATGAGTATTGAACAATAATGTGAAGAATTATTTATGAGAAAAAGTGTTATTGTGAACTCATTCCACCCATTTATTTATTTTATTATATTCTATCCTAATCTATTGTATAAAAATAAGTCATTCCCTCAAGTATAAGAGAATTTCCATTGCATCCATTTCCGTAACAAGGTCATAAATAAACTCAGATCTAAGTTTGAAAAATATACTTTAATGAATGCTTGGACATGAAAGATTAGTTGATCATAAATATTTGATGCTAAAATATGTATAATAATGGAGTGGTGTTGTGGCCTAGGGACTAGCTGAAACCAAGTTTTAAGATGTTCTATGTTTGCTTGACTCTCCTTAGTTGTCATATCACAAAGTTCTTTGTGTAGCACTTGTTCAAAATATTGAATGCACAAGGGATCTTGTGATATACATGCTAGAAATTCTTAAATTTTGGGTTCTAATGTTTGATCTTCATCACATGTGATACATGACTCATTCATCTCATTACAAAGATAACTGGAAGAAGATTCTAAGTTTTCTTCTTGTGGATACTCTTGATGGATGCTTTGTTGCTCTTCTAATTTCTGAAATGAAAATTCATCCCTAGTGATCACTCTAAATTGTGGACAAGGATTTAAGAAGATACTTGTAGTGGCATACCCTACTTCACTAAATGACTTCTTTAACATCATATTTTGGAGATCTTGTTGGGAAAATGGATTTTGTATTTATTTAGGTTTTTCATTTTTTATTTTGTTGGGGGTTTTGTTTAATGAATCTACCTTTCTAATCTATATCTCTAAGCATAAAGAAACATAACTAAAAGAAAAAAATAGTTTTTGTAGTTTTTGTTGTGTTCTTGTTTTTTTTTTTTTTAATTCCTAATTGACCACTTTGAAATATGCTTCCCCGACAATGGCACCAAAACGTTGGATCAATTTACTGTGTAAACTAATGCAAGTATTTATTATCAATCTGAGCTAGTGGAACTTAGAAGCATCCCCAAAGTATATGGGTTTCAGTTATGATCAATTTAGAATATGATTTCTCAATAGTTAAAAAAATTCATATTACAAATATAAATCTAACATGAATAATTTCTAAATTCAAGTGTGCAATCAGAAGCAGAAGAATCTCCTAACTTAAGAGATTTGTTTGTCCTTCTCTAACAATATTACATCATGAATTAGAAATAAAAAACTACTAATTTAGAAATAGATTAAGATACATGAAGCAATAATTGAAGAGGATCTTCACTGAAGAGGTCCTGGTTGTCCTTCATCGTAGATTCATTTATCAATAATTCTATTGTTAGAAACAGGAATTCAAAAAAGCATTAAAAGCATGAAAAGATGAATTCTAACTTAAGATATTAATTAGATAGAAAGAATGTTTAAATTAAAATTTGTTTTTCCTTTCATATGCAAAATAATAATGATAATTAGATTCATCAACACTCATAAATCATCAGCATAAATAAGTTAAGCATAAGAAAACTAATTCAGAAATTGCAACTACAAATAAACTAGGAAGTACACCTAGCTCGGCGTGGGGACCCTCCACCCTTGCCTCGCACACTGAAGGTGTTTTCAGCTACTTAAAACTTTAGTCAATCAATCAGCATATAACATCAGAAAATAGAATAGAACAGATCTTCAATTAGGTCTCCAAAGTCTTTGAAATAAAATGTTAAGTCATACAAATTCTACATACTTTAATGGTTCACAAACTTGATATAAATAGAGAAATAATAACCAAAATATGCTACAATGTCTCTAAAAACCTTATATTATCGTAATCACATCCATCTAGGTTGAACTCATCCAATTAGTTACACCAAATCTGGAAAAATCCCAAAATCTATTATTTCTGCCCTATTTTCTAGGGATTCCTGAAAAACAGGTCATGTTTGACCAGCGTTGACTGGGCATGTTTTAGCATGGTTTGACCGAAAAAATAGGTGTAAATCCACTCTTATTTCTCAATATTTCTAAAAATAAATCCAGCTCGAGCCTAAGTGTCTTGCAAATATGCAAACCATGAGGCCATTACGGGAATTTCTGGTGCAATCCAAAAATACTCTTAAAG
The DNA here is from genome assembly GCA_034641835.2 of Pinus albicaulis. Classification (NCBI taxonomy): domain Eukaryota; kingdom Viridiplantae; phylum Streptophyta; class Pinopsida; order Pinales; family Pinaceae; genus Pinus; species Pinus albicaulis. The sequence continues at coordinate 1,040,659,391 of CM076584.1, read as the reverse complement.
CCCAATTTTTACTAAAATTTCTAAAAATTGAAAAACATAATTTATTTGCCTGAATATGCATAACAAGGTCAAGATAGGTCATATTTGGATGGTATAAAGTGGAAAATGATGGAAATTAGGTGGATTTTAATAATAAAAAAATTGATAAAAAATGAGGACCAACAATATATCATCAACAATTGGGTGAAGCATCCAATGAAGTTTAAGAAGACACCCACCACATGTATAATAAAAAATCACTCAGGAATTCCTATCAATTCTTGGTCATACTATCTTATAGAATCTATGGCCAAATGGACATGAAAACCTTTCATGAGGGGTGGGCTATCTTGTTGAACCAGGTAGTGAACAAGGGGAAGTCATTCAAATGGTCAAATTTTTTACCTCATCAACTGAGATTCCATGTGAAAAAGCCCATAATCCACCCAAGGGTGAGCGATCATGCTTCTACATGTCTGCATGCTTACTGGATGCAATTTGTGTAGAGAATCAGTTCCCCAGCATGAATTGGACATGGATACTGAGATACATTGTCATACATATCTATTGAAATCTACTCTCAGATTTTTGTCATCACGGAGTCATGGAGAAGCATACTTATCACTTCATCATCCCTATTTATAGGCTCATATTTCAGGATGACCCAGCTTGGATGTCACGAGAAGCTATGGAAGCGATATCAAAGATTAAATATTGGTTCACCTTATCATATGGCACATTGTTCAGAGTATTCAACGGGTAGACGTCACCACATCTTTTTCTAAGATATTCCACCAAAAAACTAGTCATGCAAGAGGTATCTTATCATATATCCATAGGGTTGTTAGCAGCACTACGTAGGACAAGAAGGAACCATGCCAAACTCTTCCTTTGCAGTACATATTATATGAGATTAATAATCTCAAGGTAATAGATGTCGAAGGAAAATCCTTAGTCAGATTTGAGTTCGACACAAAGAGTTACAATCCATATGATCTGTTGGAGATTTTCAAAGACCATTTGCAAGAGTTTACTTCAACTAGGTTAGCAGGATATATTAGTGGCCGGAGGAGGAACCATCAAAGAACTGTTATATCTCCTCCCTACCTCATGAGCTGATTAGTATGGTTGGGACTTGTCAATCTTTTATGCAGTTGGCAGTATTTCCAGAAGCAACACCAACAACAGGCAGCAGTCTAGTGTGTGACAAAGGAAAGAGGAAGGTATCTGACAATGCAGAAGAGGAACAAAGCTGGAAAATGAAATTACATCCTCTCATTGAGAAAGTACATTTGCGATCAGAAAACAGAGGGGAGAGAGGCAGAAAGGAGCAGAGCGGAGAAAGATAGAGAAGCAAATTTGAGAAGAAGAAATGCTAAGAGCACAGAGACCATAACAAGAGTTGAATGAAGAATGAGAGCTTATAATAAGAGAACAAGAGGAGAGACAAAAACAATAAATGGAGGAAAGGAAATGTGCCACAGCAGAAGGGATGGCACCTATATAGGTTGAAGAACAGATGCAAGATTAGCTGGAAGTAGGAGTGAGCGAACAAATGCAGGAATGGGATTTTTCTTAAGAGCTTGAACAGTTGATTGAAGTTTCATACATGGGAGTGGGACTTGAGCTGGAAGATGAAGATGTGGACCTAATTCCTAGTGCACCTCAGGACACCTTTTAGATTCCACCACCTTCATCAACAGAACAAGCCACGAGAAAGGAATGGGAGTTAGTTCCCCTTAATGATGATCTGATCATGGATGTGTATAATCGATAATTTTATGAACTACAGAAGAATATTGTACAAGCACAAAGAAATCACCTCTCGGATGATCATGCATACTTTGCATTCATGAGAGAGAGAGGGAGATTGTGTCAGACACCAACAGGAAGCCAAATGAAATTCCCGATGCCAGTTGGGCCCTTGCAGGAGCATCCATATCTAACACCCAATATGGTGTTCATGATCAAGCATTTGGCATGGAACATACAGGAACTTCGACAAGAGAATGAGCAACTTTGAGCAGTAGTGCAGGATGCATGTTCCGCACAAGTCTATCAGGAGGAGATAAAAGCAGTGATACTTGTTGAATTATCCGCACTCGGAGACACTATGTGGGACCTTTATGAGGAGTTGGTGAGTATACATAAGGAAATTTCCTTCTTAAATGACTTGCAATGGCAAAGCATATATTTTTCAGGACTCTTAAGAATGTACAGACTGCCATCACCATTGTGCATGAGTGAAAAATGAGATACAACGTCGCATCGCTTCCATTGGTGAAGAAGATGAAGCCGCAAGAAGAGTTAGATAAAGCCAAAGTTCAGATGTTGATACATAACAACAACCAGCTTTCATCATTCATTAGAAACATTCAGGCTGCATATGTAGGGATATACAATAGTTTGGATTTCATGGTAGGAACCCACCAAATACCATCAATTGGTACGCTCACCGAGACTAAACACAAACATCAATTTTGGCAGGATATTGATCAGTACTTGAAGCAGCTAGAGAATATGGCCACCTAGGAGGACATGGAGATCAACAGACAAAATTTACAGACCTACATCAGTGGCCCAGTTCAGATCAAAAAAATGTTGCACCTAATTGAGGAAGAGGTGAAGACTGGTTCCAAGCGATTGTACTCGGATGCATTGGAGGCGAGAGTCCGCTTACAGCCTAAATCTATCTCGCTATTTAGGGATACCATCGCACAGTACCAAGCTTGGCATGATTATGTCACAGAGAGACACCAAGTCCAAGATGCCCAGCTTGAGTTCACCCCAACACCAGTATCATAGTATTTTGTCTTGTTAGGTTGTCAAGTTGTCTCTACCCTATTTTTTCTTATATGGGTATGAGTGGAAATTGTAATATTATTTGTAATTATTGTATAAGTGAAATTCCATGTGTCCATAATGGAATATGAAGATTCATATGTAGTGTGAGGAGTCATGACGGGAGTCTAATAGTCACAAAGAGGACATGCCAAGAGTCACCCCCGTTATTTTGGGAGCCAAGCCTTTGGCTAAGCTTAGTCTTAAAAAAGGCTTGGGAGTTTTGTGTCAGCCTTGGCTTCTCTATAGCATAGAGGGAGTATACTTTAGAGGAGTAGGTGTTGCTGGCTTCATGTTCCACTATTGGGGCAAGCGGTCTGTCATGTTGTATGTTTGAATGGAAATTTCAATTATAATAAAATCAGAGTCGGCCCATATTCATACATATGTTTTAAATGTAGTAGGAATATTCCTATTATGTTTGCAATGTATGTTGTTTAACTTCTGCATATGCTTGTGAACTATTTATTTTTCATTTTTACCAATCTGGTTGAATGCATGCTCATGTTTTAACTCGTCACCTTTAACTTGTGGACTATTCATCTTGTTAGTTTGTGTGATGTCTTTTTAGTTCGTGTGTTCCTTTCAAGTTGCATACTATTATAGGCTTCCAAGGAGTGCACTTCCTTTCCCCTTTTCTGTTAGAACCACTCATGCATCATATTGAATTTTCGTAGGGTCACACACTTTCTTTAACTAAAGACATTGTGCACCACTCTATGTGATTTTCAATCCAAGGAATATCATTAAACACCCTACTATTGGGACTCCTACTCCAAATTGTATGAGGTCTAATTGGGACTTCATATCAGGTAGATCCCCTGAATGTTGGCAGGTCTAGCACTATCAACATAATACATAATTATATTCACCTCATGTAAATGACTATGAATCCACCATTAGGTAAACCCTGCAAATGATTTGATCTTAGTACCTTGTTACCCAATTTTCTTATCAAACAAACACTCTCTTATGGAGAATGAGCATATAAAATTCCATATTCATGAGCCAATACAAAAGAGTCACTTTCGATTAAGCTCCTCACTTTGCATGATGTCGATTATTATTGTTTAGAAGCATAGGACATGGTGAATCTATATATAAAATAGATCCTTAAACAACATCATGGTTAACAATTGGTGACCAATTGCGACGATTGGTGATCTACTCAATTAACTCAAAGACACCAAGTTTTTTATCAATATGTATATTAAATTAAATTATCATTGGGCTTCAATCAAACCAATTAATGTGTTAAAGACAAACTTCAAAACTAAAGAAGGCTTGTTCTAGTGATTAGTCATGTGTTGGTGCTAAATCGAACCCTCTTCAAAACTAGGTCACCCTTGGGGGTTCTCTAATGAGAGAACCTTTTATCCTATTTTTTTCAGCCTTATTTGACCTCCTAAAAAACTATTCAACTCCGTATGGCTTACTCCTACTCATACTAAAAATAAATAATTAGTAAAATAGATTAAAATGAAATTTAAAGAAAGAGGAATGAGGTTAATGACATAGGTAACATCATTTAAGGAATGTCACAATCCATAGATGTGCATATGTGTTATTTTATTATGGTTTTAATTTTATTAATCACATATAAATAAAAAACAAAAATAATTAAATGTTAACATCGCAAATATCATTAAATATGATTAACATTTGTATTCCTAACTAAGAACTCCCCAAAAAATGGGAAAGTTTTCCACAAAAAAAAAAGGAAAATATATAAATATCCACTATAATAAACTAACACTCATTTGAAATCTATAAATATTATCATTATTATCATTGCATGGCTTATTCATATTTACAATATTAAAAATCAAACCTAAATATATTTGACAAGAACAACCCTGTTTAAAATCAAAACCCGTAAGAAACGTTCATTCTTCCACTATATTCATATTTTATATTGTGAATCTAGTAACAAAGAATTCAATGATTTATATATTATTTGAAATCAAAACAAATATCATTATTCATATATTATTTATTACTCACATTTGGGATTAGGACATGGATTGACTTATGTAGAAGGTGGGGCTTCTCTAGTCCTTGGATGATGATTATAATGTAGAACAAGTTTAGTAAGCTGGCTAAGATTTACATTTGATTTACAGTTTGGACAGATGACTTATATAGAATAAAAATTAACTAATTGGGAAAACTCAAATAAGTCAATATGCAGACAATGAATAGAATAACGAGAAGAGCAAGCAATATCAATTTCTTCAGGATTCCTGTACAAAGGGGAACTTCTCCAGAGCTGACTTATTCTTCTATGATTGATGGTCAATATTCTGGGAAAAGAAATTACAGCAGAAGATTGTTTTTCTTGGACATTGGCAGAAGTAATACTCTGCATACCAGGAGGTTTGGGATTTTGAACAATCCAGTGTTCATGGAAACTTAGATCTTCCCATCATATTTTTTGGTGTTCAATCTTTTGATTTTTTGAATCTGTATGAACTACCACACTAGATTTGGAATCTTGACTCAGAGTATGGAAGACTACAGGATATAGGGTGTTGGTATGCCTAAAACACCCTCTTGTCTGAATGGCTATCTTGTGTCTCTTTTTCCTCATATCAAATCCAGATGTCTGGATCTGCAACTGTAATATGTATTTTATATGCTCGTCGAAGACATATACGAAGAAGTTAGGATAACAATCAAAATAAACCAAACCATTTGACAGTGGCACAACTATTCCTCCTATAAGTGAGTCAGTACACTTATTATGGGTAAGATCTCTGATCATGGCAAGTACAAATGTTTCTAGCCCTCTATGGGTCAAAGCATTTATTCCTACCCGAATACATCCCAAATGAAGATACTGGGTTTTTAGCCTTTTGGATTCTGCTTGAAGAATTTTTGGATCAAGGAGAGCAATGGATTGCACACAATAATAATTTTCTTGAATTTGGCTTATGGTTTCCTTTATGGAAATTCTGGTAGCGGAAATTAGATGAAATGCAGAGAAATCAGAATATACATCGAATGCATTTATATTTGGCAACTGGCATCTAGGAGATGGTTGACATTCTGAATATTCAATCTCGGTTGAGTTTATAACATGGCTAGACAATGAAGCGAACATATCTTTGAGAGTATTTTCTTCAACTTTATCCTTCTCTTCTAATTCTCTTAAGATAGAAATATTGGTGTTGATTCCATATTTTAACAAAAAGTAAGGTTTTGAGTTCTAACCTTCACGAACTAGATGACACTTTTGGATCTGATACCAATTTTTTGCAGGGGCTTAAAATGAAGCTTGCAATAGCAACACAGGCTGACTGGCCTTATTGAGTCTCTTCTCTATGTATACTTATTCACCCATACACAAACCTACTCAGATATTTCATGCTCTGGTGACCTTTTTTTCTACGGCTTCCCTCGCCTTTAATGGTTTGGTGTCCCTTCCACCTTTTGGTGAACCTCTGGTGAAAATAAAGAACACAGATACTACCTCGACAATATTTAATAAACTTAGAGTTTTTCATTACTCACAAATTGCGGAATAAAATCACACTCTTTATTCATATTCAATTATTAGATTATAGATATTTATGATACAGACTCTTTTTTTCTTTCCTGAGATAGACTATGATGGATCTTACCAGTGTTTGCTTCTTAATTAATAAGATAGCTTTTTGGAGCCTACCTAGCCGATTCACAAACTCAGTCTTTGAAAAAAAACAAAACACACATACCAACAATCATATGTATTTCGGCCACTTTAGGTTCTTACCAGTGCTCGCACACTGATACGCAGGCTTCTCAGAATAACCTAAAGACAGGAATCTGAATTTACTTCGTGATGCAAGAAGATCAGGCTCTCAGCTCGCAGATGCAAATTAGGAAGCGAAATAACTCAGACTCTCTAGACTCAAAATACAATGACTCTTCGACACCCTAACTCTCACACCTGATGCCTCAAATGAGCCTTACTCTCCTTCTTTTATAGGAAGTGAGATGGGAAAAACACTGGAGAGTTGGGTCCATATGTACTTAGTACGTTCATCAATCAATCAGGTAGATGTGGGTCAAAACCCACCAATTGTCGGAGAAGTGCTCCTAGTCTCCTGATAAGATCAAATATTGGTACTAAAACAATCATGACAGGACACTGTGGATACTTTTATTCAAAAATCCCATGAGAAAACTAGCAAAGGAATATTTACATAGTGGAAGCTTTTTACCGGAAAGCCCACGAGAAAACCGGTCACTTTAAGTCTATGACTGGACATCAAAACAATGTGGAGACTTTTAGATGGAGTCCATGAGAACCATATTATGAGGGATCATCAAGTGCAGTGATTCTAAGAAAATGAAATCTTTTATACAGTGCCTCATCCCAGGATTTGGTGTATATTCGTCTGACAATCATTGGTTTATTTAAAACAATTTAGTGCTTGATTTTTGTCATGACTAACCACTCATAATGCGTGATCATACATTGATTTAAGATTTCATGATCATGAATTATTTGGAGGTCTCCAGTAGTATTACAAGGAGTGTGAAAACATTCAGGAATATTGTTTTCAAAACACCAATTACAGTACAACTGGAAATAGGACTCATAATAAGCAAGATCAATGACGGTTTTATTGACTCCAAAGTCATTCCACCATTATTTTAGCCATTCGATATGCTTATTTCTTTGCATAACCCATGTTGGTCCAAACTTTATTTTTGTATAATGGGTTTCATCTTTTCCATCTACATTTAGAATATCCCACTAGAGTTTTTTGTATCCTGCAAAATTATAAATGGTGTCAGGAAAAATAATAGAAGGATCATTTCCTGGCCATAATGAAAAATTATTAGTCCATGTAGGATCTTTGGTTCTATTTATAAAAAAATATTTATGATAAAATTGGCGCCTATCCCCTCCTTCAGTCCAGATCATGGTGATGTCGTGAAAATATGTGCTTAAGGCCTCTTCTACTAGATTTGCTACAATCATACTCCTGGAATAAATCATGTCATGGATCCATTTAATTCCCTTTGGAGACACCTTTCTTTTAGGAACTAAGTGTAGGATATCAGTATGTGGTAGTAAATTGGCATCCAAAACTTTTGTATTCCTAAGTTGCCATGTTGGTTTCCATTGATCATAGTATTCCCGCCAACTTTTGTCATCAGGAATAGATTTGAGAATTTCTTTATGCTGGTTTGAAACCCATTCTGTAACAATTACCATGATATGTACAAGATGTATATATTCTCTGCTCAAGAAGTCAAGAAGACTATTTTCTACACCTTTAATATGTTCAAGTTCAAATTCAAAATTTGCAAAAAGTGATTTCCATCTGGCAAACTTGGCCTCACCTGGCTTTTTCATACCCTTTGTTAGGACCTTTTTGAGAGCAGAGGCATCTGTTCTAAGCAAAAAAAAATTATTTACAAGATGGATTTCAAACTTATCTATTGAATTCCAAGAAAATTTTACCTCCTTCTCAATGGTGGAATAATTTCTTTCAACTGGGCTCCATGTGCCTGATGCAAATTGCACAATCTGTTATTTGCCTTCTTCTACTTGGTTGAGGATGCCTCTCCATCCTTCATTACTGGCATCAGATTCAAAAATTTTAAAAGTATCATCAGCAACAAATAAAACAGGAAGGGTTCTCACCTTAGACTTGATCTTTCTGACTGCGGCCATATGGGCTTCATTCCATGGCATAAGATTTTTCTTCAACCTTTGATTGAGCAAATATCTATCTGTACCACAATCTTGACAAAAGCTACTGACATAATTGAGACAACGCAAAAGTCTTTGCAACTGGGTTTTATCTGTAATAATTTCTAGAAATTTGTCAGCAACTTCTAGAGCATGTCTTTGCAAAGAGATCTGGCCATCCTTGATAGTTTGGCCAAGGAATTTGATAGAACTCTAGAACAGTTTTATCTTCTTTTTTCTTAAAACTAAGCCATTTCTTTTGACCACTTGAAGAAATATATTTACATGCTTAAAGTGATCATGCAAATTTTTGGAAAAAACTAAAATATCATCAATATATACAAGCAACCATTCGAAGTATGGTTTAAAGATTGAGTCCATGACCTTCTGCAATTTGGACGGAGCATGCTTTAATCCGAAGGGCATGAAATTCCATTCATAGTGACTTGCAGGGACACTGAAGGTAGTCTTGAACTTGTCTTCTTCTTTTATTGAAACCTGCCAAAAACCAGATTTCATGTCAAATTTGGAGAAGATCTTGGCACCTGCAATCCTTGCCAAAAAATCACCTTTGTGAGGAATAGGATAGGAATTGTCTGCAAGAACAGAATTCAGAGGTTTATAATTTATAACTAATCTGGGAATTCCTCTGACTTGTTCTAATATTTTATTGACATAAAAACCATAACAGTTCCATGGACTGTCAGATTCTCTAATCAATTTCCTATCCAACAAATTTTTGATCTCCTTGTTGCACAAATCTATGTATTCTTTATTAATGGGAATTGCCTTACTTTTTCATGGCCTTCCTTCATATTCTGATTTATAAGGCAATTCAACAAAATACTGTTTTCTGTGCCAGAAGGCATTAGGTTCTTCTGCACAACATTCTTTTTCAAATTTTTTCCTGAATTCAGAGATATTTTGCTGAATAACTGGAGAAAGGAGTTGTTCTCCAACTTTCATAGTTGCCCTCAAATCCTTTAATTCAATCAACTTATTACTAGCCTTTTCAATTTGTTCCATGGCTTGGACCATGGTAGAAACTCTGGGAGTAGATATATAAGGCAAATTTATCATTTTGCAACTCCCATCGGACTTTGGCACAGTAATAAAATAACTAACTCTGTTGTTAGAAAGCCTGGTTGAACCATGTGGTTCCACAACTGCTAAAAACACATTTCCTAGAATGCAGTCAATAAGAATTTCTGCAACTTCAAATTTCAACTTAATGCAATTTTCATCAAAGCAAATAGTAGCCTGAGGAACTTCATAATGTAAGTATTTATTTCCCAGCCCAATGACTTGTCTGAATGATCTTACCCAATATTTGGCTGGAATAATCTTGCTATGTAACACATTCACATCTGCACTGGAATCAATTAATGTTTTAAGGGAAAACATTTGTCCCTCAATATAGATGTCAAGCATAACATGATGTTGCTGGTACTGGATGGTTAGAATTCTCATATCTCTAAAAACAGTAGCAGGATCTCTTCTTCCCTCAAAAATTTCAACATTAGAATTTTTGTATGGTGTAGTGTTTCTGGCTTCTTCTTCATCTTGAGGCTATTTGCCTTTTTCAAGATGAGAGATTTTGTTTTCCAAAGTAGAGATTTCAGATTTTAGAGAGTGAATTTCCCTACTTACCTCCCCAAAAGTGAGTGTACGAACTTTAACTGGTAGTTGGTCTCTTTGAAAAGATTTTGTATTTCTTTCATAGGAGGCTTCAACAAACAGAGGGTTTTTGGAAGAATATTTCTTAGTGTTGTGCACTGGGTTTAGAAAAGCTTCAAGAATCTTTTCTTTCATCTCACCTTCATCAAGTGCACGGATCTAGGACAAAACTTTTAGCTCAACATCTTCAGCAGTTTGGGCCATCGGAACTTTTTCTTTATCCTGCTGGATGTGAGTGGATTCTTCATTCTCAAAAAAGCTATCATCAGAAAAGTCAGATTCAGAAGAATATTTACAATTACATTTATCTGAATCAGAACAAAAACATGTGGCCATTTGAGCATGAAGCTCTTCATATGAGGAATCATAATAAGAACTTTCAAAATCAGAGGTTGTGCCTTCGATCTGTTGTTGTTTTAGTTGTTCACGTATAACAACATTTGGGCAATTTTCAGAACGGTGACTCCTTGACCCACATTTGAAGCACAAGAGGGGAGCCTCAAGTTTAACAACTCTTTTGTTTTTAGCAAAGGCTTGTGATTTCTTGCCTTTGTTTTTCTTGGATTCCTCACCATCTGGGCATTTATTTGATGTATGACTTGTTTTTCCCCACAACCACCAGGTCATCTTATTTCACTTCTCTTGTTTGGAAGTATGCAAGTGGATGTCAAATGGCTGATAATAGTGGGTTCTAGGGACATAATTATAGTATCCCTTCTTGGATCTGTGTTGGATCCTCTTTTTACCTTTATTATACTTGGTTGAGAAGTCTCTAGATTTCTTCTTTTCGCTCAGCCTGCTTTTTGGCTTTTCTTCTTTTGACAATAGGATCATCAATAGCAAGCCCATATTTACTGCAAATTGATTTACTATCAGGCATTCTTGAAAGTTTCTCAAGAGACATATTTACTTTCCTACTTGTACATAAACCAAGAAATGTATTATTAATTACAGCATAAATTTCTCCCCATGTAAAAGATTCGAAAGGAAACTGAAAAGCTTCTTGATGTTTTAGATAATCTACGAACTTTGAAGGCAAAGCAGCAAGATAGACTTGTTTCCACAATAATTTTTTTGAATCTTTTACCTCATATATGTGTTGTACCCAATCCCTGTGGAAGTCTTCAAACTTAGACATTTTATGGCATTTTAGATTCATGAGAATCATCTCATGTTTATCTGCTAACTCAGTTTTAGATCCACACCAATGTTCTATAATCATAGAAGTTAGGGCTCCTATCATATTATTCTGGGGAGTCCCATCAGAGTTGTTAATGATATCACCAATCTCATCCTTTAACATTTCATTTTCGATTTTTGCAATGAGGGCTGGTGATGTCTTTGTTTCCCACCATCTAAGCAAAGTACCCGTAAAAAATTGAATTATAGTTTTACAAGCTTCTACTTCATTCTTTCCCTTTAGACACATTAATTTTTATTATGTGAACATCATATCAATTAACTGTCTGATATGTCCCACGCTTAAGTTATCTATATTCCACTCCCTGTGAGCATCTGAATGGAATGTGTGAGTTTCAGGAATTTTTCCTTTACCACTTAAATAAGGAGCAGGATACCTGGTAAATTGACTCTCTAGTGGTTCATAAATGGGAAACAATTGAGATTCTGAACTCTGTGAAGATTTATCTTCTGGCTCTTTAAATAAAGAGGCTATTGAGATTTTTTCAGTCTTTTCTAGGGTTTCTAAGGACTCTCTGACATAACTTTTCAATGAAGAAGTAGAAAACTGAACATGATTCAAAGAATTATTTACATCAGAAATAGAAACTTGAAGACCATCAAAATGTTCTTTGACAGAAGCTGCTTTAGTAGTATTCATCTCTAGACCTTTGATTGCAGTATTTGTCCAATTTATCTGCTCACTGGACTTTTGAATTCTACCGTCAATTCCTAGGGCATTGTCATCTTTAAGAACCAAGGGGATAGCTTTAGTAGAGTTTTTCATAGTTAAATTGTCAATAATTACAAATCTAGCTATTTATAACTCCATCCATATAAACAATTGTTTAGATTAGTAAAAATATATGAAAAAAATATTAAGTATTAATATTTATGTTATATTACAACAAATAAAGAGATTATAATCTCTGTTAACATTCATTTTTTTCCAATCATGTCTGTAACACAACACATTTTAGAAAACCAGAAAAAAGTAAATCAATTATCCCGACATTTAATCTCCCTTTAAATTTACATATTCATGAATACAAATTAAAATAAAGATCAAAATATAAATGTACTACGTGTATTTAAAAATCATTTTTAATTAAAAAAACTGAAATATATTCATCGGAAGGGTCTACTCTACAGGGAAGAAACCCTATTTTACCATACATTCGAATTGTTTTTGATTAAATGGATGGTTGAATTGAAACATTTTATCAAAACATTCAAATTTCTATTATTTTAATGTGAAAATATTAAAAAAAAGTGATAAAAACCATTTCTATTCATTTCATAAAGCCTTTTTCTCATTACAGTATGAAAACTTAATGTTTTACCCACTATATAACATGAGCCAAGTTCAATTTATGATATTTTGTTAAAATTATTTACATGAAACCATCTAATCATAAAAGCTTAGTTAAAAAATTTATTAAACCAAACACCGACTTATGATTATAAAACCATATTTTATTAAACCAAGGCTATATTGAAGCATTTTATAAATGAGTTGTCTTTAGTGCGACTTTTTGGAATTTTTGGTGCTAGATTTGAGGTGAAATCTTGATTTTTGTTATTTAAACTGGTTTTTTTACTGTATATATGGATTCAAGACCTTAGAAAACTCCTAGGGCACTTATACTGTGCAAGGTTACCCATCAAACTTATGTTTTCAATGAATTCCTACCGAATTTTAGAGAAATTTGACCGGAAAAATCCATTTGAAAAGCCTTCAAAAAGTTGCACTAAATACAACTCATTTTATAAAACAATAAAATTAATGCAAGATGGCCCCACTTACCTGATATCATACGTGTCATGGTCGTAGGGTTGGAGGAGAGTGTTTATACACCCACCAATCCTCCAATCGATATACAATGAGGGTCATTCACCCAAAACGAGATCGATGATTTAGATGCATTTGGTCAGAAAAGGCTTCTTAACTCACCTGCCATATTCCACCCGATATAAGAAGAGGAACATAGATTAGAGCAGGTTCAATCCATAGAATCCATCTAACTTGCATCTTCTTTGGAGATTTTAGAGCCTTCCATGCCCGATATTTATTTAATTTCACGAAGAGTTCATTTGAACGTCCTTGATGTTTTGGTTTTACCTGCATAAATTCATAGTGTAAAATGTATTCTGGGAATTAGGATTTTCATTACAAGTTGGAGGGGCATCGTGGATTTAGTTTTATCGTTCTTAAAATATGAACATGGAAACTAGTTTGTGGGGTTTTTTCCTGTGGTTTTTACACCTTGTCGAATGCTAGGGGAACAATAACTTCACAAATCAACGGATCGAGGAAGGAAACACTTGGAATCATTTTTTCCTGTTTAGTCGACCCTGCAAAGACATGAGGGTTCAACTATGCAATCATTGTTGGAACCTGGGGGTCTGCTTATGTTGTTGTTGTGGAAATTGTTTTTTAAGGGGACGGTTTGTTTATGGGAAGGTCCTGGAATTGCTTTCTTTTTGCGCACATTTTCTTTCTCTAATTTCACCATTTGGCTTTGTCTACTTTGCTGACAGGCCCTAGTTTCTACACGGGGAGAGGTGTTTTTTGTCAATTTTCTTAATATCCATTGGTTTTTCTCAGCTTCCTAGTTGTTCAGAGTTCCAGGAGCAGTAGAGGTTGAATACCGTGACATGGAGGTTTCCTCTACCACCGGTTCTCTCTCGTTTTTCAGGTGTCAAATGGGGATTGGTGGGAGGACTGTTATTTTTTGAACTTATCCAATGGAGGGAAGGAAGATTATCCGGAAAGATATAGGGATTTAGATTTTTTAATTAACGCTTCTTATTTCCTACCTTTATTACCTTCCTATATTTCACTTAAAGGTGGTGCGTCCGTAAGTTTAAGTTGGTAGGGGGGGTACTAGAGTGGGTGGGGGTTATTTTCTTACAACAACACGCATTTAATTTCGTGACTCCCGATAGCGGTGGGCAGCGTTGAGATGCGTTGGAAAGGGACGTGTCTCCCTTAATATCTGGTGCGGGATAGCCTATTCCCTCCTAAACGACGTCTCAAAGTTATTGGTCTCATTGGGATAGGAAATGGCAGGGATTGAATCATTATTGGCTGAACGGGACTGTGAGGAATTCGATGAGGCATTTGTGCATGTAGTGGAGGTGGAAAAAGGTGGCAGTCCGGATAGTAATTTTGATGAGTCTCTACACCTTTAGTCACAATGCCATGACACTGCTTCCCTGGTAGATGATGAAGTGTACTTGATACAAGAGAATAGTAGACTTTCCAATACTGGCTTTCAGTCTAGACCCTTGGTGGCTCTACCCACTGGTAAGAAACCTGTGAAACCTTTCAATCCAAAGGGAGATTGCAGATTGGTTAGTTTCGGGAGGGACATTATGTGGGATAGAGGAAATAGCCTACTCACCCAAGTGGTTGTGGGTAAATGGTATTTTCATAAACTGTGTAAGTTTGACATGCACATTTGGTTGGAGGCAGCATGGACTAAATTTCTCGGTTATCATCCGAAGGTCAGTAAGCTACAAAATGGCTAGTACTATTTTCATTTTATGAATTCAGAGGATGTGGGGGACGTGCTCAGGCACACTTGGGTGATTGGTTGGTGTTTCTTGGAAATCCATCATTGGTATGTGGGCTTTAACCTGTTAGCCACCTATAAATTTTTTGACAACCAAACATGTGGCTAAAATGTTTTTGAGCCTTCAAGAAATACATTTTCACTGAAAACATATCATTCTTGAAGCCTCCATGTGTCTTTTTCCCTTTGAACAATCTTCACTACTTTTTCCATTTAAAAGCCCTGCTGTTCTGTGGAAGAAAATGCTCAAAAGGCCTCCATCTTCCCTCTGTCATCCTCACAAAACCTCAATTTTTACCTCCTTTTTTCCCCCTTTCAAAACCCCCTCTTTAACCCTCCATCTTGTCCTAAAACCCTTTTTAAGCCTTATAATATCCTTTGTCTGGTTTAAAAATCCCTTATTCCCTCTACCGAAACCCACCATTTGGCCTTAAAACTTTGTTTTTTAGCCTAAAAACCTTCTTTTTACCATATATCAGGCTTAAGCCCCTTTCAGCCTAGCCCCTAACCACTTCCCCACATATGACCCGCACCCAGGACCAGGCGCTAAAGCCCCGGGTGCTAATCGTAATCAGAACTGGCTATTAACGCATTTTCCTTTGTTACTCCTATTTTTCTGATGCAATTGAGTTTTGTTCTATAAACCCACGCTGTGAGCTCCACCGTCAATCTTTCACGATCCGACGGCCCAACGCTAATCGCATCGCGCCCCATCGCCTCTCCCCATTATACCTCCGATCAAGCACAGACCGTCGATTTTCCCCTCTAATCCGATGGCCCTGGTGTAATCGCAACATCAAAATATTGGAGTTTTGGCCTCCTACCTGTCTCCGATGCGATTAGATCTCCATCATTGATCTCTTGAGATCCAACGGCCCTCGTTCATCCTACCTATTCAATTACCCTTTGGCCTTCCCGCTCCCTCTTTTAATCCTGACCGTCCATTCTATAGATCCGATGGCTGGGATCTAACCCACCTTTGACCATTCCCCATCTTACCAACCGTGCATCTTCCCATATCGCGCTCGCTCCTCCACTGTTAGATCTCTTCGCTCCACATCCAACGACCAAGAACCATATCACATAACTTTGGCGTCTGAGCTTTAAAATTTAGAAATCATGTGATATGGGTAGTTTTGTTTTGCCACGTGTCAAGCAGCGAAGTGTATCGGGTTTTTTTGGGAAATTCTCAAAACTGCTTCAGAGCCGTGCGACACCAGCGGTTTTTCCACTAAAACCATTTTTCCCCTTTTTTCTCTTGTAGTTCCATCATTTAATCTCCTTCGTTGATCTCCTCCTGAGATCCAATGGTCCGCATTCAAATCGCCCTCCGCCCTTTGGGTCCCACCATTTAAGACCCCAACTTCATTCATTTAACCCTTTTTCTTTGTGATCTGCCCAAACCTTAACCTTTTTGTTTTACACTAAAGGCTTTTATTCTCCACCTAACACAACATTAACGATTCCATCAGCGAATCCTCGCTGTTAATGACCATTGTCTCATATAATCGGATGGTCTACGGCCTTCCTTACCCCAAACCATCATTAGGTCATCCTTCCACCATTATACAATGATTTGCACCCACTTTCCAACTATGTCCACCATCCCTCAAGCCTTCGCAGCAATCTTCCACCAGTCCACTGGATTTCATAACGCGTTTATTGTATTGTGCAGGGTTTACAGATTGATAAATTCATTCTATCTCTACGATCACAGTCACTCTAACTCATAGTGCAGCGATGATCATCACAGAAACGACAAAGAATATCATAGTTGGAATTAATGGATTTAATGGCTCCTAATTGAAGATTTAACGCCTGTAATCCAATGATTAAAGGAAGAAGACACAGATGAAGGTCATGAAGATGATTAAGTGGCCTAATAGGGCCTAAAGCACACAAATTAGTCATATCAATGTTTCAACATCATAAGAATGTATTTTCTCCAGAATGGACACCTACTTATAGCGCTCTCCATGCCTCGTCAAGCCCTTAACAGTTATTGCACTGACAGAAGCTTCTGAAGAACTATCAGGACTGTAGTTATGGAAGCATTGAGGCCCACAGACTTTCTATCCATGTTACTTATTTCAGAAGGAAAAATAGAGTACCATGCAGTCATAGAGAACTTCAAAGAATACATCTAAGGTTAAGGTTAACCTGACAGGACTTCTTGACCAGCCTAAAGAGTACCAATATGTCAACACAGAGCCATTAAGTAGAGTGGGCACGAAAATTTCCTCCACCCTGTCTTAATGAATCAATTAAATGTACATCTCCTACCACAGTTACTCATTTTCCTATAAAAACACCCGAAGAACATATTGTAAAGGTTGTTGTTGTTAGTTGTAGGGATTCATTCGACTGTTAGAATAGTTATTGGGGGAAGTAGCTGAGTAGTTTGTAATTTAGTAGGCTGGAAGGAGAAAGTTTGGACTGTAACAGCCATTGAGCTCAGAGTATGTGACTGGTTTTGCACATCAATTGAACAAGCAAATTTCACAGGATCCTGGTCTATATTACGGGTGATGTTTTCCTTACTTATTTCATGTTTAATCATATTGTCCATTATTGTCTGACAAGAATCAGTAATATGTCTTAGGATATACCCCTGCATGGTACCCTAATGCTTTCCTACTCTTCTTATATTTCATGTTTTCTACTGATTGTGTATCTAGGAGCAAATTCATATAATTTAACCAGTCAAAGATGTTGGTCTAGCCCATGCTTACTGATGTTTGAATTCGGGGTTTGTTTCTTAGATGTTCTTGTTGGGTTTAAGTTGGAAGAATTGGGATATTGGGGATTTAGAGTTAGCCCTATCCACTGGGGTCCTTTTCCAACAAATTGGCCTTTCTAAGATCCCTTGGAGCTGGTGTCAAAAGCATTGAAGGTTAAAAGCCCTTCTCTGATCTTAGGCCTTGCTCTGTGTTAAATCTTAACTTTGTTTCCCTTTAGAGTATGTTGAAAGCAAGCCTGGAGTTAAATGACCTCTGACCTGATCTTAAGTTACCCTTTGTGCCTTCATTGAGAGTTTCCTTTGAGTATGTCAAAGCAGGTCTGGATTTAAATGACATCTGACCTGATCTCCAGACAGAAATTGGGTTTCTTTCTTTCTTTCTCCTTCACTCTTTAATGTTCCATTCCATCTATATATCTAAAAGATCCTTTGGTATAGATGACTTGCCCTATGGAAAGCCCTGGTTAGCTGTTATGCAAGTAATCCCCTTTCATGACTCCATAGCCCAATGGATTGACACTTTCTTGACCTATCTTCTTTGCTAAAACATCCTGCTACTTTGTTCCTTTCACTCCTATGACCTTCTTAGTTAATGATCCTTGACCCAACAACCAAATAATTTAAAAACCCCCTTGTGCTTCATACCTAGCCTAATACCTCATTAACATCTTTCAAAGATATATCATTCTTTTCATTTATAGAGAGATCCCTCTCTGGATCTAGGAGGGCTAGATCCTAGGATCCCAAAGTGGTTATGATGTTGTCTTGTATTTTGGTCTTGCCAATCTAGCCAAAACACAGTAACCCCGACATAATGGCGACTCTGCTGGGGAAGAATCTGAGTGCCCTAATTGCTGATATCTGGTAGTGTGTCCAATTTTCGTCACCAAAATAATGGCGACTCTGCTGGGGAGTGAGTGCATTTCATCTTGAGCACCATTAGGCACTCAAAAAATCCAAAATCTCTGGTTAGATTGGAATTCAATTGCTAATGGTGGACAACACCCTGCTTCAAACTTTCGAATTCATCCACCTGGCGACTCCACACTCCATAACTCCTAAAGACAAAATGACACCACTGGTAGAAGACCTTGAACTGGTTGAGAAGATACAGTGACCTATTTTTACAAACATGGATCCAAGTATGGAAAGAGAAGAAAAGATAGATGCTTTGCGGGACAGAATGACAAGATTGGTAAACGTGTTTGGTGAAGTAGTGGTGAAGATGTATGAGGCCAATTTAAATACAAATGTTGATTATCTAGAGTGGCCCATGCCTTTTCCGGAACAAGAACAAACTCCAAACCTAGATAATGAGCAAGACATGTATGATGCTCAAGAATCTATAGAAGATGAAGAGGAAGGTGATCAAGAAATTCCTGATTTCCTACCTATATCTCGTACTATGCTGAATAGATAATATCATTATCTAATGGCAAAAGCTGATAGGGAATGATGCTTTGAGGAAACAGGAGACCACATAGAAGATGCAAAATCTGATGTGGAAGAAGAAACAACTCATGAGCCTTGTAGTCTAACCGAGTATCATCATGTTCATGAGGATTTGTTTGAATCAGAAATAGATCAAGAAACATCAGAAGATCCTCAAGGTTTCCCTGCAAGCACAAGTGAACATATTCTAGAAGAGGCTAAAGAGGACATCCAACCTACAAATCAACCAATACAAGAAACAGAGAGCTGCTACACTTCTGTTCAAAGAAAAACAAGAAAATCTTCCCCTTTGACAGAAGAAGAAATAGATCAGATCATTAATAGACAGCCAGCCTTTGAAATCTTTTATAGAACAAACACCCATGCTCATCCATCTATTGAATTTGATTATGCAGATCTAGAAAGCTCCTCTGTGGATCAGAATGAAGAAAGACTTGCTAATAATCCAGTGAGTCTGATTGGTAGCATTACTTACTTCAATGATTTTCCTGATTTTGATTCATATGATGATGATGTTCGATGAACAGAAAATGAGCACGCAGAACCATCAGCAGTGGAATGGTGGGAGGAAAATCAATCCCATCAACTTCAAGAGAGTAATGAGCCAGTGCAGGCTATTTATGATACTGATGAGGAAAGTTATGAAAGTCTAATAGTAGGTGAGGATTCATGGAATGTTCACTCTGTTACACCTCTAATCATCAGTGACAATTTTCATGTGATTGGAGATCAGCATCCTTTCATCTCAAAGGATGAGGAGGAAAATGAGGAAGACATTTTTGAGCAAATTGAAATTAAGGAGCCTTCTCTTGGAAAAGAGGAAGCAATAGAACATACCCCTGCTCAAGAATACATAGATCTTTTCATAGAGCTCAGCCCACTAGATCAGAATATCTCAGAGCTCCAAGAGGATAGCACTAGAGTTTATGATGAGTCCTCCAGTTCAGAAAATGAAGAAGATGAGGGAGAATCTCTTTCTCAAGAGAGTTTTGTTCTTGATCCAGTGGAAGAGGAAGAAATCCTGGTTGAAACCTGCCTGCCAAAAATTCACAGCCAGGTATCAATTCATGATCCTTATGCTCATTTCCTGCAAACTTTTGAAGAAGGATCAAAGGTCATTTTGTACAGCTTGTTGCAGACAACAAGAAACATTTTAAAAGTTGTTGTTAAAAAACAAAGAGAATGGGAGTGGCCCTGCCTATCCAACATGCTCAAAGAGATTAGCAGAAAGGACCAATCATGGGATCATCTAATTGACTGGATGCATTGGAAGAGAGTGTTTATAAGCTAGACTTGTAAATATTTCAAGTAGAGTAGGGTAGGTAGGAAAATATCAATAAAGCTCATTTTTGGTTTTTAGACTCATGTGGTGATCATTTATTAAAAAACTTCCCGGATTATCCACATTGCTAGAAAACGAGAAAACTTCCCGGACACTCGTTTTCTAGCAATGTGGATAATCCAGGAAGTTTTTTAATAAAGCTCATGTTGGGTATGTGTTATATTCTTTCCACGACTAGCCCCACGCGATGTACGTTGCGCTGGGAACAGCAGGGGGGGTCACAAAGGGGGAGTCAGCCCCCACTGTTGGGGTTTGGGGCAGCACCCCAGCGAAAATTTTTTTGGTGTGCAGACCCACTCATAGGCGGACCCACCCATGTTTTGTGCATGACTTTGCACATGGTTTTGGGGTACGATGGTTTTCGGCCCCTGGTATTTTGTAGATCCGGTCAAGGGAACTACGGTTATGTTCTAATCCAGGGTTAATGGATTAAGGTTTATGTATGCTTCGGCATGTATATATATGTGTTGTAGCACTAAAAGGAATATAATGAAAAATCAAGCTGGTCGTCCCGATTTTGGATCCAGGGGAAAATCTCTGTGTTTATCTGTTTTATGTTTTATGCTCTCGCTATTGTTTATTTTCTGTTATAAGATTCGTGTGTAGATAATTTCTGTTCAGGGTTAAAACCTACATTTGGTATCAGAGTTGTTTCGACTTCAAGGGGACGCCTTTGTTGTTGAGGGTTTTTTGCTCGGGCCTGTGGTAGACCCTGTGCAGTGGGAGATCTACGGGATCGATTCTTGCGGTGAAAGAAGATGGCGAGTGGCGGAAAGATAGAGATCGAGAAATTTAATGGTCAGAGTTTTGAGTTGTGGAAGCTCAAGATGGAGGATCTGCTGGTGGATAAAGATCATTGGATCGCGGTAGATCCAGGTACTAAACCAACGGCAATGTCAGATGAAGACTGGAAGAAACTGGATCGGAAGGCTAAGAGCACAATACGGTTGTGTGTCTCAGATTCAGTATTGTTGAATGTATCTGGGGAAGCTATGGAGAAGACCTTGTGGGAAAAGCTAGGGACTTTGTACCAATCTAATTCTCTGGTGAATAAGTTGTTCCTGCGGAAAAAGCTGTATAACCTGAGGATGAAGGATGGAGACTCGGTGACAGAGCATCTAAACGCCTTCAATACTGTGGTAAGTCAGTTGTCATCTGTTGATATTAAAATCTCAGATGAAGATAAGTGCATCAGCTTGTTGTGTTCTCTACCAGATTCATGGGATAGTCTGGTTATTGCAATAGGTAGTAATACAACTACCTTGAATTTTGATGACATTGTCTCAGCCTTGCTGTCGGAGGAAATGAGACGGAGAAATATGGAGGGTCAGAATGGAGATGCCTTATCTGTACGAGGAAGGTCCCAGAACAGAAACAAGAATAAGGTTTCGAGTGGGAGATCAAAATCTAGAGGGAGATCTAAATCTCCTGGAAAGTTTGTAAAGGTGTGCTGGAAATGCGGAAAGGAAGGACACTACAAAAAGGAATGCAGATCTAAAGCTCCTGAGAAAGGAAAGGGATCTAATGAAGCTCCTTCTGCAGAGGCAAAAACCACCTCGGATGAAGGTGGGGATGTGTATTTGGCTTCTTCTTAAAATACACATGTAGATCATGAGTCATGGTTGATTGACTCAGGTGCATCCTTTCACTTCACTCCCCATAGGGAGTGGTTCTGCGAGTATGAGAAATATGATGGTGGTGATGTTTTCCTAGGGGATGATAGGAGGGCCAGAATCATCGGACGTGGAAAGGTCAAGCTGAAGCTGCAAGGTGGAAGGATTAGAACACTTCCTGGTGTTCTGCATATTTCTGCATTGGCCAGAAATCTAATTTCTGTAAGCAAGATGGATGATGCAGGTGTAAAAACAGTGTTCGAGAAAGATGCCTGCAAGATGGTTCGGGGAGCACTGGTATTAATGCGGGGAGTTCGGACTGGAACTCTGTACAAGTTACAAGGTAGCACTATTATTGATGGGTGTAACAGTTCTATGGTTCCTAAAAGTGGAGCAGAAAGCCTAACTGTCTCTGGAGAAAAAGACCATGCTATGGCATCAAAGGCTTGGACATATTGGAGAGAAGGGCCTTCGGATATTGCATAGAAATGGTATGGTAGAAGATATGTCTAATTGCTCTCTGGATTTCGATTTCTGTGAAAAATGTGTTTATGGGAAGCAGAATCGGGTGAGTTTTCCTTCTGGTGCTAAGAGGGAAAACAAGATATTAGAACTTGTGCACAGTGATGTGTTTGGACCTGTGTCAGTTCAATCACTGGGAAAGTCTGTGTACTATGTTTCATTCATAGATGACTTCTCAAGGAATACATGGATATATTTCTTGAGGAAGAAATCTGAAGTCTTTGACAGATTTAAAGAATTTAAGGCTCTGGTGGAAAACCAGACAGAGAAGAAGATAAAGGCGTTGAGGACAGATAATGGTGGGGAGTTCTATAAGAAGGAATTTGAAGAGTTCTGTAAGAAGTGTGGTATAGCATGGCAGAAGACTACTCCATACACACCTCAGCAAAAAAGAGTTGCAGAAAGAATGAACAAAACACTGATGGAAAAGGCAAGAAGCATGCTCAGTGGTACCGGGTTAGGACAAGAATTCTGGGCAGAGGCAGTGGAGACTGCATGTTTCTTAGTTAACAGATCACCTTCATGAGCGTTGGAGGACAAGACTCCACATGAGGTATGGACTGGTAAGAAACCCTCTCTTTCACATCTAAGGGTATTTGGATGTGATGCATATGTACATGTTCCAAAGGAGAAAAGGACCAAGTTGGATAATAAATCTGAAAGGAGCATCTTTATTGGGTATAAGGATGGTTTAAAGGGTTACAAGCTTTGGAACCTAGAAACAAGGAAGGTTGTGTACAGCCGAGATGTGGTGTTTAGAGAGGTGAAAGATGTTGTTACACATGAAGTCCTACCAAAGGAACCTGAGAAGATAGAGTTTGAGCTAAATGAGGATGAATCAAACTCTACAACAGAAGAAGATTCAGAAGAGGAAGAGCCACAAACTCCAGCTTTGAGAAGATCAGTTCGGGAAAGAAGGCAACCAGAAAGGTATAGTCCATTTGCTTTCTGTTCAAATTTTTCCTTCACTATAACTGATGATGATCCCAGAACTGTCAGGGAGGCAGTAGATTCAGAGGATGGAAAACTATGGAAGGAGGCCATGGTTGATGAAATGGCATCCTTGCACAAAAATGAGGCATGGGATCTGGTGGATTTTCCAGTTGGAAGGAATCCCATCGAGAGAAAATGGGTGTTTAAAAAGAAGATGAATGTAGAAGGCAAGGTGGAGAAATAAAAATCTCGGTTGGTAGCAAAAGGTTATTCCCAGGTGCCGGGAATTGATTTTGGTGATATTTTTTCTCCTATTGCCATGGTTACTTCTATTAGATTACTTTTATCTGTTGCTGCTGCATTTGATTTTGAGATAGATCAGATGGATGTGAAGACAAAATTTCTTCATGGGGATCTAGAAGAGGAGATCTACATGAAGCAACCTGAAGGCTTTATGATTAAGGGTAAGAAATAACTGGTGTGCAGGTTGAAGAAGTCTCTGTATGGGTTAAAAGAGTCACCAAGGATGTGGTATCAGAAATTTGATACCTATATACGGGGACTTGGGTTCACCAGAAGCAAGGAGGATCACTGTGTTTATTTTAAATTAATTGGTGACCGTGTTATTTATTTGGTCTTGTATGTGGATGATATGTTGTTGATTGGAAATGACAAAGAAATTATCCAAGATTTGAAGACCCATTTGTTCTCCAAATTCGACATGAAGGATCTTGGTGCTGCAAACTATATTTTGGGCATGGAAATTAAGAGAGATCGGGCAAAGAGGAAGCTCTGGTTAAACCAGAGGAAGTATGTCGAGACTATATTTCAGAGGTTCAATATGCAGGATAGTAAACCGGTGAGTGTTCCTATTCCTGTAGGTGCAAAGCTGTCTGCTGAACAGTGTCCCAAGACACAAGAAGAAGAGGAGGATATGTCCCGTGTTCCATATGCAAGTGTAGTGGGTAGCCTGATGTATGCAATGGTCTGTACTAGACCAGACATTGCACATGCAGTGGGAGTATTGAGCATGTTTATGTCAAACCCAGGGAAGGAGCATTGGACAGTAGTGAAGCGGGTTTTCAGATATTTACGTGGCACTAGTGATTATGGCTTGTGCTACCAGGGAAGACCAGGATTGGAAAGAATGTTGGACATTCGTGGTTTTGTTGATGCAGACTGGGCTGGAGATCCGGACCAAAGAAGATCTACAAGTGGGTATGTGTTTAGCCTATTTGGAGGTGCAGTCAGTTGGATGAGTAAAAGACAGTCTGTAGTGGCGCTTTCAACTACAGAGGCAGAATACATAGCAGCCACTCATGCAAGCAAGGAAGCAGTTTGGTTGCAGAGATTGTGTTCAAGTATGGGGTTGGTACAACAAGCTATAAGGATAAACTATGATAGCCAAAGTGCAATTTTCTTAGCTAAGAACCCTGCTTACCACTCAAAGACAAAGCACATTGATGTTCAATATCACTTTTTTAGAGATATGGTTGAAGCTAAAAGGGTGTTGCTGGTAAAGGTGGACACTTTGAAGAATGTTGCAGATGCATTAACGAAGTCTGTGAGAACTTAGAAGTTCTCTTGGTGTAGAGAAACAACGGGTGTTGAAGAATTGGCCCAATGACTAAGCTCTCTTGTGGCCCCTTGTGGAAAGAAAATAACAAGTGGGAGAATGTTGGGTATGTGTTATATTCTTTCCATGACTAGCCCCACGCACTGTACATTGCGCCGGGCGCAACAGGGGGGAGGCAGCCCCCACTGTTGGGGTCTGGGGCAGCGCCCCAGCGAAAATTTGTTTGGTGTTCGGACCCAGTCATAGGCAGACCCACCCATGTTTTATGCATGATTTTTCACATGGTTTTGGGGTACGATGGTTTTCGGCCCCTGGTATTTTGTAGATCTGGTCAAGGGGACTACGGTTATGTTCTAATCCAGGGTTAATGGATTGGGGTTTATGTATGCTTTGGCATGTATATATATATGTGTTGTAACACTAAAAGGAATATAATGAAAAATCAAGCTGGTCATCCCGATTTGGGATTCAGGGGAAAATCTCTGTGTTTATTTGTTTTATGTTTTATGCTCTCGCTATTGTTTATTTTCTGTTATAAGATTCGTGTGTAGATAATTTATGTTCAGGGTTAAAACCTACAGCTCAGTCGGTGAGAATTTAGTTAGTTGTTTTAAATTTCAGCAAATTTTAGTCCATGAGCCGTTTTTTCTTTATGTCTTGGGCCCACAGCAAACAATACAGTCTAATCCTGGTTTGACTGTTTTTCAATTTCTGTCTTAGAATGTAAAGAAAGAAATCTGCTAGACAGTTTAATCCTAGCAAATAGTAGTTTAGGTAGAGAAGCTATGAGGCCAACTATTTAATCTGGTCTCATGGATAAATAAGGGTAGAAATAGAATAGGTTTATTTTCTTGTTTGTAAAAAAATGATGATGTAAAGGGTTTTCAAGTCCAAATGTACCCAGAAGAAAAAATGTTAGGACAATAGCTTGGGTAGGTAGTTGTTTGGGAGAATGTTACTGCTGATATGATGTCTTCATGATTTGTGGCAGCTGATCCAAGAAAAGAAAAGGATGTGTCAAGTATCAAGCATCTGGCCTACTCCAAAGATTATTTTCTGAGATTCTTGACACCTTCAAGAAGATTCCATCCCCATGTGGAGCCACTGTTAGCCACATATGAATTTTTTGACAAGAAAAAAGGTGGCTAAAATTTTTTTGAGCCTTCAAGAAATACATTTCCACTGAAAGCATATCATTCTTGAAGCCTCCATGTGTCTTTTTCCCTTTGAACAATCTTCACTTCTTTTTCCATTTAAAAGCCCTGCTGTTTTGTGGAAGAAAATGCTCAAAAGGCCTCCATCTGCCCTCTGTCATCCTCACAAAACCTCCATTTTTACCTCCTTTTTTCCCCCTTTCAAAACCCCCTCTTTAACCCTCCATATTGTCCTAAAACCCTTTTTAAGCCTTATAATATCCTTTGTTTGGTTTAAAAATCCCTTATTCCCTCTACCAAAACCCACCATTTGGCCTTAAAATTTTGTTTTTTAGCCTAAAAAACTTCTTTTTACAATATATCGGGCTTAAGCCCCTTTCGGCCTAGGCCCTAACCACTTCCCCACATATGACCCACGCCTAGGACTAGGCGCTAAAGCCCCGGGCATTAATCACAATTGGAACTGGCTATTAACGCATTTTCCTTTGTTACTCCTATTTTTCCAATGCGATTGAGTTTTTTTGTATAGACCCCCACCGCAAGCTCCACCATCGATCTTTCATGATCCGACGCCCCAACATTAATCGCATCGCGCCCCATCGCCTCTCCCCATTATACCTCCAATCAAGCACAGACCGTCGATTTTCCCCTCTAATCCGATGGCCCTGGTGTAATTGCAACATCAAAATATTGAAGTCTTGGCCTCCTTCCTGTCTTTGATGCAATTAAATCTCCGCTCTTGATCTCTTGAGATCCAACGAGTCTCGTTCATCCCGCTTGCTCACTTACCCCTTGGCCTTCCTGCTCCCTCTTTTAATCCCGACCGTCCATTCTATAGATCTGACGGCTAGGATCTAACCCGCCTTTGACCATTCCCCATCTTACCAACCGCGCATCTTCCCATATCACACTCGCTCCTCCACCGTCAGATCTCTTCGCTCCACATCAAACGACCGAGAACCATATCGCATAACTTTGGAGTCCAAGCTTTAAAATTTTGAAATCGCGCGATATGGGCGGCTTTGTTTTTCCACGTGTCAGGCAGCGAAGTGTATCGCGTTTTTTTGGGAAATTCTCAAAATCGCTTCAGTGCCGTGCGACACCAGCGTTTTTTCCACTAAAACCATTTTTCCAATTTTTGCTCCCGAAGTTCCATCATTTAATCTCCACCGTTTATCTCCTCCTGAGATCTAATGGTCCACATTCAAATCGCCCTCCGCCCTTCGGGTCCCACCATTTAAGGCCCCGACTTCATTCATTTAACCCTTTTTCTTTGTGATCCGCCCGAACCTTAACCTTTGTGTTTTACACTAAAGGCTTTGATTCTCTACCTAACACAGCATTAATGATTCCATCAGCGAATCCTGGCTATTGATCACCATTGTCTCATCTAATCGGACGGTATACAGCCTTCCTTACCCCAAACCGCCATCAGGTCATCCTTCCACCATTCTACAGCGATTTTCACCCGCTTTCCAACTAAGTCCACCATCCCTCAAGCCTCCATAGCAATCTTCCACCAATCCCCTGGATTTCATAACTAGTTTATTGTATTGTGCAGGGTTTACAGAGTGAGAAATCCACTTTATCTCTACGGTCATAGTCATTGTGACTCAGAGCGTAGAGATGATCATCACAGCAGCGACAAATAATATCAGAGTTGGAATTAATGGATTTAATGGCTCCTAATTGAAGATTTAACGCCTGTAATCTAATGATTAAAGGAAGAAGACACAAATGAAGAACATGAAGATGATTAAGAGGCCTAATAAGGCATAAAGTGCACAAATGAGTCGTATCAGTGTTTCAGCATTAGCAGAACGTATTTTCTCCAGAAATGACACCTGCTTACAGCGTTCTCCATGCCTCCTCGAGCCCTTAATAGTTATTGCACTGACAGAAGCTTCTGAAGAACTGTCAGGACTGCAGTTATGGAAGCATGGAGGCCCGCAGACTTTCTATCCATGTTACTTATTTCAGAAGGCAAAACAGAGTACCATATAGTCAAAGAGAACTTCAAAGAATACATCTGAGGTTAAGGTTAGCCTGACAGGACTTCTTGACCAGCCTAAAGAGTACCAATATGTCAACACAGAGCCATTAAGTAGAGTGGGCACGAAAATTTCCTCCACCCTGTCTTAATGAATCAATTAAATGTACATCTACTGCCACAGTTACTCATTTTCCTATAAGAAATCCCGAAGAACATATTGTAAAGGTTGTTGTTGTTAGTTGTAGGGATTCATTCAACTGTTAGAACAATTATTGGGGGAAGTAGCTGAGTAATTTGTAATTCAGTAGGCTGGGAGGAGAGATTTTGGACTGTAACAACTATTGAGCTCAGAGTATGTGACTGGTTTTACACATCAATTGAACAAGAAAATTTCATAGGATCCTTGTCTATATTACAGGTGATGTTTTCCTTACGTATTTCATGTTTAATCATATTGTCCATTATTCTCTTATAAGAATCAGTAATCTGGCTTAGGATATACCCCTCCATGGTACCCTAATGCTTTCCTGCTCTTCTTATCTTTGATGTTCTCTACTGATTGTGTATCTAGGAGAAAATTCATATAATTTAACTAGTCAAAAATGTTAGTCTAGCCCATGCTTACTGATGTTTGAATTCATGGTTTTTTGCTTGGATGTTCTTGTTGGGTTTAAGCTGGAAGAATTGGGATACCAGGGATTTAGAGTTAGCCCTGCCAACTGGGGTCCTTTTCCAATATATTGGCCTTTATAAGATCCCTTGGAGCTGGTGTCAAAAGCATTGAAGGTTAAAAGCCCTTCTCTGATCTTAGGCCTTGCTCTGTGTTAAATCTTAACTTGTTTCCCTTTAGAGTATGCTGAAAGCAAGCCTAGAGTTAAATGAACTCTGACCTGATCTTAAGTTACCCTTTGTGCCTTCATTGAGAGTTGCCTTTGAGTATGTCAAATCAGGTCTAGATTTAAATGACATCTGACCTGATCTCCAGACATAAATTGGGTTTCTTTCTTTCTTTCTCCTTCACTCCTTAATGTTCCATTCCATCTATCTATCTAAAAGATCCTTTGGTATAGATGACTTGCCCTATGGAAAGCATTGGTTAGCTGTTATGCAAGTAATCCCCTTTCATGACTCCATAGCCCAATGGATTGACACTTTCTTGACCTATCTTCTTTTGCCGAAACATCCTACTGCTTTGTTCCTTTCACTCCTATGACCTTCTCAGTTAATGATCCTCGACCCAACAACCAAATCATTTAAAAACCCCCTTGTGCTTCATACCTAGCCTAATACCTCATTAACAACTTTCAAAGATATATCATTCTTTTCATTTATAGAGAGATCCCTATCTGGATCCAGGAGGGCTAGATCCTAGGATCCCAAAGTGGTTCTGATGTTGTCTTGTCTTTTGGTCTTTCCAATCTGGCCAAAACACAAGAAACCCAACACAACCCAACAAAAGACACTCCCAAAAACCATTTCGTGTGGGTTAAGTTACCAAGATTTCCCTTAGAATTTTGGTCGATACAAGTTCTTTCCACCATTGGCAATAGTATTGGAACTTATCAATACGTGGATCCAAAATTCTTGGGAGTCTTCGATAAATGGGTGGCATGGCTACTAGTTGAGGTCTCATTCTTGGGAGGTTTACCTGCACTGATAGACTGGAGTGGGATGGACTGGTGCACCACCAGTTAATTGATTATTAGAAGACTCCTTTTATATGCCATATATTCCATGGGATGGGTCACCTCATGCAACAATACCAGTGATGGAGGTCGGAGAAAGCTACAAAACAAGGCTTGTGCACCGGTCATGATATGCTTAAGGATGGCGTTCAGACCTCTGCCCAGTTCTGTAGTCAGGATTTTGATCAGAATTCGGCTCCTTTGCTTGGTAAGTCAATTCCAACTTCCCCCTCTACTCCTATTGAATTTGCTCAGTTGTCTGGGGAGGCTTTGGTGTTGGGTCCTGTGCAGGGGTTAGGTGTTGAGTGTCTATCTAGGTCTTTGTTGGTCAGGGGGGGATCCTAGACCCTGTTGGTGGAATCTAATGAGATGATGGTGGATATATGTAGGACACCCCTTCCCCTTCCTGAAATTTCACGTTATGATTCTCCTCGAACTAAGCTCCCTGTCCCTCCACTATCATCTATGCCTCTCCCAGTGGGCGAACATTAGGATCCCTCTATTTCCTCCCCTCCTAACATGTCATCTTCTCCGCCGAGTCTATCCGTGCCACTTTCTCCCTGGAACTCCATCGAAAGTGATTTGGAGTTCCTGTTACACATTCCCAAAGCTCAACTAGCTCCTCTAGTGGTGGATACTAGTCGACCAACATTGCCTACTATTCTCATAAGCCCCTCATGGAAATCTAACGTTACCATCCGAAAGGGGAAGGGATGACCTTGTTTAAAAAAAATCCATTGTGGAGTCGATAACAGAGCCAGATTTACATTCGGGTAATTTCAGGGATGTTCCTGTGTCCCTTTCATTAGATAGGGTTCTTAGAGAGTTGGTGCCCTCCTCAGAGGTTCCGTAATGTTGGTATGCTCACTGAACATTTAGGGGTTGGGGGGGAGGGGAAATTTTGTTTCATTGAAGGATTTTTTTGTACACTTGAATCCTAGTTTGATTCTAATTCAAGAGACAAGGGTAGATGTTGATCGTTCTATTATTTTCTTCCGTGCCATGTTTCCACCATGACCCATGGTGGAAAAAGATGTTTTCGAAAGATCGGGTGGTTTGGCGGTATTATGGGATTCCCGATGGGATGTATTACAGGATTTTAGTTTCTTTGGGGGAATTATCATGACTGGTTCACTAAGAGGCTTCAATCATGGAATCCATGTAGTTAATATTTATGCACATTACCATGACAGAGTAATTTGTTGGAGGCAGATGGATAATTATGGGATTTAAACTTTGGAATGCTCTATTATTGCTAGATATTTCGATTGTACAGTGGACGAGGGTGAGATATGAGGATCTAGGGGAAGATGTAACCCTATGTCCAAACACATAAGGGACCTTGTGCGAGTATCAAATATTGTAGATATCAAGATGAAGAAAAATTGTCCAACCTAGTATAATGGGAAAAAAGGGACATAATTCATAGGGAAGTGTATTGATAGATTCATGGTGCAGGCGGATCTCTTATCTCAGATGGGGGTGGTGTCATCCTGGGTCGAGGGCTTAATAATTTCCGATCATCATCTGATAGTTTTGGAGTGGCGATTTGAAAGGATCATCTATGGTTATCCCTTCAAATTTAATAGGGTGTGGCTGGCGAAAAAGGGTTTTGATGCACTAGTTAGAGGGCATATGAGACACAACAAGAAAGCATATGGGAATATGGCCATGAAACATTTATCTCACACCCTTCCAAAGTTTAAAGTGAAGGTTCAGGAGTGGGAGAAGAAGAAGAAGAGATATTTGATAATGGAATTAAAACATATTTATGAGGAAATGGAATAGATTCAAACAGTTATGGATGCGGGAGTACAGATCTCAGAAAACTAGATTAGGCTCAAACACCTAGAAATGAAGAAAATCCAAGATCCTATTAATACAAGAAAGAAATTGGAGATTAAAAATCCGTGCTATCTGGCTTAAAGAAGGCGACAGAAACATGAAATTTTTTCATTATTTCGCCACAGGGAGGAATAATTCTAACACACTTTGGCAGGTGAATGTAGAGGGGCAGTGTTTCCATTCTACAGAACAGATACAAAAAGAAGACGTAAAATATTTTAAAGGTATAAACTCGGCGAGAGAGGCTCCGGGGGTCGATGATATTTTTTGGGCTTTGGAAGAAGTCCTGAAGATGTTCTTAGAGGAAGATATCAAAAGTCTTAATAGGATTGTAAGTACCTTTGAGGTGGAGAAATTGTTAAAGTCTTTTCCCCCTGACAAAAGCCCGACGCTGGATGGTTGGACCTCGGACTTTTATTTGCATTTTTGTTTCTATAGGATATTTCGGACATGGTGGAAGAAGCCCACCTACATGGTAAGATCCACAGTGTTGTAAACTCAACCTTCCCGGAACTCATCCCCAAGAAGAAAGGATCATTGTCTTTTGAGGATTACAGGCCTATATCACTGTGTAACATGTTATACAAGATTATTTTGAAGATCATCTCCGAAATAATTAAGGTTGTATTATCAATACACATAACACCAGAACAACCAGGCTTCCTCCAAAATCATAGCATCCATGATGCAGTTGCCACTACACAAGATATCCTACACACTATCCATTCAGAGAATATGGAAGTTGTTGTCATGAAGTTGGTTCTCAGTAAAGCTTACGATAGGGTGGATTGGGTATTTTTTAGAATGATTCTACAAAATTTGAATGGACTGTGTCTTGGTGGATTGGATCATGGGTTGTGTGTGCAACTCGTCAATGGCAGTAATTACAAATGGTGCAACATCCAGGTTCTTTAGGCCTTGATTAGGTCTATGACAGGGTTGCGCTTTGTCTCATCTTTTATTTATCTTAGTCATGGAAGCTTTCAGTCTCAAAATCAAGAGAGCGGTGGATAGGGGTGTTTTCCGAAACATAAAGGTAACATCCCAGAGAGAGATTTCACATAGTTTCTTTGTAGATGATGTCCTGATTTTTGGGAAACTTATTATAAGATGTTGGGAAGCTCTTCAAGATATTTTTCAAAGATTTTGTAATTCTTCTGGGATGGAGGAAAATGGTATAAAGTCATGTATTTATCATACTGAGG
Source organism: Pinus albicaulis (assembly GCA_034641835.2). Classification (NCBI taxonomy): domain Eukaryota; kingdom Viridiplantae; phylum Streptophyta; class Pinopsida; order Pinales; family Pinaceae; genus Pinus; species Pinus albicaulis. The sequence continues at coordinate 1,040,626,388 of CM076584.1, read as the reverse complement.
GTGGGCAGGTGATCACATAACACATTGGAGAGATTTTTAATTTCAAGACCGCAACATTAGTAGATGGGTTCACTTATCTGGGTTTTCACTTGAAGCCCTCCTATTATCGGGTAGCAGACTGGAATTTCATTTTGGAGAAATATCAGAAAATAATTAGTGGTTGGTCGATGAAGTGGCTGTCCAAGGGTGGACAACTCATTTTGGTGTAGGCGGCCTTACAACAACTCACGGTGTACTAGGCACACCTTTTCCTGATTCCTAAAGCCATCATTGGAAAAATTAAGAGAATTATGGCAAAGTTTATTTGGAATGGTGGGAGGGAGAAGGGAAAGTACCATTTGGTTAGATGGGAGTTGATTGCTCTTTTGAAGGATCGGGGGGATGGGGTATTCTGGACCTGGAGCCTTTCGGAAAGGCATTATTAATTAAATCTCTCTTGTAGTGTATTCATACACCAGGTAATTGGCAAGAAATTATAATGTATAAATATCTCTGACACTAGAGTTTGGAGGAGATTTTCTTAGCTGGTTGGGAGAAAGAACCACAAGGATCATTCATATGGAAAGGCTTTATGAAAATTTGGTCACTATTCAAATACATGTTAAGGTTTAACTTTGGTAATGGTGGTAAAATTCTAATTGGTCAAAAAGGAATTCAGGGAATCCATTCTCATCGCCCTCTCAGTGCAGATTTCGGTAACCATTTTAATGGAGTTGGAATTTTTTACCTGGCGCAAGTAATTAAAGAATAGGTGGAAGGGGTGTTGGGGTGGAAGGAGGAAGAGGATTTGAAGCTTCATGGTGAGATGATACTAGAATGGATTCAACAATTGGAACACTTAAGAAGCTGAGGAATATGTCACAACAACAAGGTTGATCAGATTATCTAGGGGGGTAACATGAATAAGGGTAAATTAAATATCAGTGAAATATATAAGAAGCTAAAAAACGAAGAACTTGGGGAAGAAAGGAAGAGTTGGTTCAGAGTGATTTGGAAGCATAAAGCTTAGTTAAAGATGATCATTTTTCTCTGGCTAGTATGGAAGGATAAAAACCTCACGTGGGACAATCTCCAGAAGAAAGGAAAGATTGGACCTGGGATTTGTAGGTTGTGCATGAAGGGAAATGAGGAAAAGGAACATCTTTCTATACCTGTATTTTTTCCAGAGAAACACATCAACTGTTGAGTAAGAATTACAACTTACCGACACCGGACTACTTGAACGTCAAAGAAAGTATAGTACGGTGGTATGGGAAAGGTAAGATATTTAGAAACATCCCTGTATTACTTCATTAGAGCTTATGGTGATGTAGGAATAAGTGGACTTTTGAAGAGAAGGAAAGATTACATCCTAAGGTGTCTTCAATGATCATTCGACACTCGATTAAACTCAAAATCCATCATAAGCACCCTAGTGACCTCTCACTCAGACTCCAGCTGTTTCAAATACATTACCCAGCTAGATTTTTTGACGGGGCGGCACAGAATTCAAGATGTGGCTATGGAACCTGGTTAATGATCTCTCCCCAATGTCATTAAAAAATGCATTGGTTCGAAGGCCTGGGTAGAAACATGAGGGCTAAATTTCTTGCACTCTAGGCTTTGTTATGGTTCATGAAACTGTTATATATAGAGAATTTGTGGGCATTTGGGGACTCTAATGTCCTAATTGACCATATGAACCAACAGACAAATCTGGCACCAGGTCATCTCTCACCATGGCTCGATCAGATTGCAGAATTTAAAATATACTTCATATCCATATCCTTCACACACATCTACACGGAGAAGAATCATATGGTGCACAAACTATCTAAGGGGTTGACTGGGAAATTTAGAGAAATGCAATATGAACTAACTGATGCAACTTGAGAAGGAGAAAAGTCAAATTCTTCTCACTGGCAGACAAAAAAAGATCCAAGAATTTTTTTTGTTTGCAGGTGTGACTATGTTACGTGGAAGCCACTGGAAAATTGTAAATGATAAAGGAAATTTTTTTTGTAAGTAACAAATACAACACTGACAGGTACAGAATTTAGAATGTTTGTAAATCTTGGGAAGAAAGATCAAGACAATGTATCTAATATATGCTCTCTTTTTTGCAATATTTCTTTAATGAAGTGTACTGGGGTACCACAAAAGTTTTATTTTTACTGATGAAGGAACTGAAAATACAAAGGATGTATAAAATTCAAAATTCAAGACATTGTACGGTATAATATATAAACCAGAAGTTTTTTCTCCTCAAAAATTAAAAAAAAATAAAAAAATTAGAGAGTATTTACGATTACAGTGAAGGATCAAATAGAGAAGCAATTAAACAAATTTACATACAATATGTGAATGTATTTTTTAGGATATATGGTTTATTGAAAACTAGTTAATTTCTTTGGTTGAGAATTTGTTCTAAATTAAATTTACCCATGCAAGAACATTTCATAGCTTAAGGATGAAGAATATGAATGGAGAAGATTTACCAAAAATGATGTGCAATATAGGGTTTAGTTATATTTTGAAGATATTAACCAGTATATACCACAACAATTTGTGAAGAACACAAGGTATGATGCTTTACCGAAATTTCTTCTCCTCTTACAATTATGGAAAATAAATAAATAAATGAGATAAGAAGTATCTTTACACTCATATATTATGAGTTAATATATATAATTATTAAAAGTTGATTTTTGTTTTTGTGATGTAGGGAGTTAATTATTGAGTAATTAAATATTGGTGCAGATTAATTCGATGAAGAATTCAAGGAAACCACTAATTCCATCCCAAAGAAAAAAAATTACTTAAAATTGAGGAACGAAAACTTTTTCGAAGATGGTTTCCGAAATTAAAATTTGTTTGTGTTTAACTAAGCAGTTAACGGGCAATTATAAAAAAAATAGTTATTAAGACTTTTGTACAAAAAGCCTTGATTCTCATACGAAGGGGAAGCGAGGTGGTTCTGTGAGAACACGCTTAGGTTTTAGAGGTTTGATTGTACCTAATGCATAGGTTGGATAATGATATTTTGTAACTTTTGTTACTACATTTCAAATGTGATATTACTGCAATTTTATTTAATTTTCAGTTTGTGAGCATATGTTTGTTTATCTTGGTGGTTTAAATGATTAACTTGATTGGTTATTTAAGTTGTTTTTCATTATTTAATATTAACTTCTCTCATATATAAATATTTTTATAGGTTAATGGATTAAACTATTTACATGTTTTGTTGTTAATGGTATTTCTTAATGCATGACATTGTTGTTCTATTGCAACAATTCATGTGAATATTATTTTTATGAATTATATGTTTTTTTTTATTTCTTCAATTATTTATTTTTTATTTTTTTATATGCTTACATATCAAATATGTCAACACTCTATACATTGATATGATCAAGGTTGTCATATTGCACCCCATACAGGATTAATTTATCATCTAATATACATACTATTTTCAAATAACTTTATTCTTAACTCTTGTGCTTTGCAGGGTGAATGAGGAGTAATAATGCATGATATATTGTATCAGGCTTTGCACTATGATAAGTTACTAGTAAATGAGATATAGGCATAACTAACCTTTAATTATCTTTATTTTACTTTCAATTATATCATTTTTTTGTTTTAAAGTTTTTGTGGAATATTATTTTCTTATTGCATAATTAAGGTTTTAATTTGGTATCATTGATTGCATGTTGTATGTATGTCTCTCCCACCTAGAGCTTCACAATTTACACTCTTTTTTTTCGATATATGTAATATGGTCATATATATTTGTCTATTAGAATATTTTTATCAGTTTGATATAGGGAATACCCCTGAGACAAACGGAGATCAAACCTTTTAGCCTAAAGCAAGAGGGTTTTAAACCCTCTGTGAATATCCTCTTGGATTTTTCGTAAGTTTTCTAGGACAATCCAAGAACCAACATTGTTCTGGTTTAGTTGCTAGGGATCAAAGTGTCAAGATTTCATTTCTATAGTAATTGAATAATTGTTAAGTTTGTGACTCATTTACAGTTGTACACGCCTTAAAGTTTTCAAGCAAAACCTTCTTGGTCTAACAATTCACATACCGACTCCTTGGTTTCTTAAACGGATTTTTCTTATGCTTCTATATCCAAACAATTTGATCCACTAAATTTTTGTGATATACCATATTATACAAATGAAATATTAGAGATAGATGTGTGGGATACCTATCTATTCCCCTTTCAGGAAGATGAAGATGATAATTTGTCTTGACATCTCATTTCATTCCACGATTGTATTCCCAAGCTGGGCACTTACCATGAAGATGTGCTCATGAAATTTTTCATGATGTCATTGGAGGGTAATGCTTGACAATGGTATAAGAGGCTCCATCCTATTGGTATTTCATATTTAAAATATTTTCATGCAATTTTTTATGAACATTTCATATTTAAAATATTTTCATGCAATTTTTTATGAACATTACGGAGAATTGTGTATACCTATAAATTACTTCTTTAAGATTTTTCACAATTGAATTATCATTGTAATAAATCTAATTTAGGGTTTCAATAAGGTGAATATTATGTTTATAATGAAGTCGTATTTGGGCACGGAAAATATAAGGATTGTAATTAAATATGTTTACCCTTTGAATCTTTAACTGGACAATGCATTATATCTAGTTTTTACTATAGAGATAACCCTCAATAACCTAATGATACAATGAATCATGGTGAATCTGGTTTTTTATTATTTGATTTCTTTGATCATTATACTAATAAAGTTTGTGAAGCTAACAATGTTGAGGAGGGAATTATGTCCACAATCACATCAGAAATATACATTCACTATTATGCAAATCAATCATCAACTATGGAAAACCCTTTTTAAACAAAAGAACAATATGTGACAGTGTTTTCAACCATTGTGATATAAATCCATATGACGTGTATGTTGATTATTCTAATCCACCCACATTCAACGACTATTATGATGAGTGATTAACCTTCTGTCACAATCTTGAAATAAGAGATGGTTTAGATACGGGTTCTAGTCTACAGTCATGGCATGATTATGAATCATTTCATATTGATACACATGAGGGTATAACTCTATGTTGCACGGGTACCGTTCCCTACCCGTGGAGATCAAGTACCTCAACCGCTGCTGCTCCGAGGAGCTTGGGAGCTGGTACGAAATGCTCCAAAAACAAGGGATGCTGCTTTAGGTACGTGGGGGCATTTTGGGAGGTTAGGGTTAAGTTATTTATGGAACGTTTATGGAACGTGTGCCGATTGGGAACGTCGATTTTGGAACATGTGGGAGCTCTGCTCCTCGATGGAGTTGGGCGAGCCTTATTTCAGCGGCTATCTGCCCATTAATGCCCCCAGGAGTGGAATGGCCACTGCACGATGATCTGCCCATTATTTCCGCGGCTATCTGATGGTGGCCATTCCACCCCTGGGCGCATTAATGGGCGGATAGCAGTTGAAATAAAGCTCGCCATGGAGTTGAGCTCCCACACGCTCCAAATTAGTGTTCCCAACATCAACCGAAACCCAAGGAGAAAACGACAGGAAGAAATTGGCCGGAAGTAAAAAAAAAATATCTCTTCATTTGCCGCCAAAGTGGGTTTCTCTGTGATATTAAATCCCCAAACCTCTCAAATAACTGATCATCGATTCATCTTAGTTCTAATATCTGATTTCTCATTTCTCAGGAGTGTGTGAGTGTGTTCTTCATCGCTGGTTCATTGGCAGCTTGAAGATAGGCGAAGAGGAGAGCCAGTTGTGTGCATTAGTAACTTGGCCAGTTGTGTGCATTAGTAACGTTGGTCGTTGTTCAAAGTTCACCAATGTGAAGCTTCACCTTTGAAGGTTTCAAGGTTTTAGAAAGGGGAGTGGGACCTGCGACCGAGCAATTTGTAAGAAAACAAACCGACGAAGCATGACTTCAAATTATTCCTTTGCAAGGTTCAGTTCTGAGTTATTGCTTTATTTTTCCTTGTAATTATAACTTTGCAAAATTTCTCTTTAAACTACTACTTTTTCTTTGAATTATTCTGGATCAATCCGCGAGTGCAGGCCTTTTTTTTAATTAAATTATTAGCACTGAAATTTTGAATTTTTTAAAATCTGAATGAATAATAGCACATTTAGCAATATTCCAAAATTAGAACTAACATTTTTAACCCATCTAAATAAATAATAGCAGATTTTAGAATATTTGAAAAATCTAATGGATACTAGGGAAATGCTTTAATCATATAGAAATAAATTTATTGATACATCTTTTTTGGAAAATGTTGCTCAGACTATGTATTGATATATCTATTGAACATTAACATTTTGTTGGTTTTATGGCGATCATTTAATGTTTGTAAATTACAAGCTATTGATGATGCAAGTTTTTCTAAAGTCAATGTGATTGAATTGTTATGCCTCGCTAGAAATTTAGTGAAAGCGTTTATTTTGTTGTATTTAAAAATTAATTCCATCCCTATTATATGAAATTGAATTTAATAAAACAGTTCGACACTTTCAAAGTTTCAAGTATTAATTTGAACATGCTTGTCTAGATAGGAAGGAATGGTTTCTTTCATTATGGAATATGGCTTTCCATTAAACTTGTATTGTAGGCCATTAATTTTTTAATACATATTTATGATTTTATCTGAAAATCCTAGAAGACTTTGTATGGTTAACAACTTAACACTATTTTATAAATATTAAAATTCAATTTAGTATGTACCTTTAATCTTTACACTTTAAATAGTAAATAATAAATATAAAATTTATATTATTTATTGGGAATTGTGAATATATATTCATTTTTAATTTTTAATATATTATATTATTGTCACTCCCAACTTGACATTTCCTGTAAATTTGGGAAAAACTTCTAAGTGTACTGGAGGCTTGTTTCCACCCACCCAAAATACCCAGATACCGAAAACTCGTGCAACATAGGTATAACTGATTCAACACCTTTCCATCTTCCTTACATTGAATATTTTTATGACAATTGCATTGAACATGATACAAATTATGCAACCGAACTTAGGGTTGATAATGTGGTAAACTTTGTGGTTATTATTTTATTTTCAAATTGTATTACGACTGATAATATGATCTTATAGGATTTCCCCAAGGAAGAAACATATAGAAATGTTTTGCATGAATAGGTTACTGAAATTCCAGGGTCTTTTTCATTAGGGGGTTCATTCAGGCTACATGATTTCGTTGAAAAATGGATGAGTGCATATTTTGAAAAAAAATCTTCAAGTCATCGATCAAAATTATTTCAAGAAGGCCTGGTAATTGAATTATTCCCATGTTTCTTTCAGCGGTTGAGCATACTATTGTTTTTGATAAGTATGAATCACAAAAAAAGAACCATGCAATTAGTAATATTTTAACCTAGCTGCATTGGCTTTATGATTTCTTTGAAAATTTTGCTATTAACACACATATGTACATAAATTATTGTACATAAATAAAATTTTACAACTTTGATTATTGTTTTTAAGTTTACAATCAATAAAGATGAAATTATTTGCATCTTAAATAATTGTTATATGATCATAAATAAAATGGAATATGAACCCATGAGTCCTTAGTATATCCTATATTAATGAGTTTGAAACACATCTTTAGAAGTCTTTGTTCATAAATTAAATTTGAGGGATAATTATTTTTCTATAGGATCAAAGCTTCTCTCTCTAAAAGTCTCAAACTTCATATAGAACAATTTTTACCACATATTTCTTTTTATATTACTTACACACAAATACCATGAGGGATTTCATTAACTCATAAGTACTAAAAATATAAAGACACGGCTTTTCTTTCATAAAATATAATTGAAACCCTTGCGGAACTAGTTAGTCAAAATCACACTCCATGCATGAGACCTTCCCTGATCACCATACTACCCTAGGGACAGGAACCTACGTTTCCTTGGGTGGGGCATGTTGATTTATCTGTCAGGGCTATAGATTCCCATTAGCAACAGAGAAAGATTAGTGGCACTATATTAAAACCTAGTGCATAATCCTCTTATTTCTTTTGTTGATGTAACTTCCGATGGGGTGTGTTAATATCTCCAATGGGGCTATAGACACCTATTGGAAGTGAAGAAAGTCCAATGATATTGGACTAATTCTAGTGCATAACCATCTCATCTTGTAAAAATAAAAACGCATATTCAATTAAAATGCATATTTTTTTAAATAAATTGAAATAATGCTTCTAATAAGAAGAGTAAACAAGAACTTATAAAGTCCCTTATCTCAGGATATTGGATGACTCTATTAGAGCTATGGATGCTTTCCCAGAATAGAGAAACATTTGATTTTGGAAACCAATGTTATGGAAATAAAAGGGAAATAAAATCTCTGATAATTAGTCTCAATAGTTTCAGTAAAAATTATGATTTCTATATGAAGGCCACACTTGTGATCTTAAATCAGTACCATGAGTTTTCCAATCTCTTGATCAATAATTCTAAGCATGTATTACTTATATATGGTGTTGAAATTCTCTTATGAATAATGAGACATATAACAATATATGATCAATGTTCTCTAAATCATTATCATAATTACCATGGTAGACTGAAAAATATGAACACATATCTTATATGTGAATAACCACGGAATTCATGAATCTTTACATAATAGGATATCATACTATTAATATTTTTTTTCTCTTTTTGTTAATTAGTTAAACTTTAAGATGTAAATATATTCATTTTCTTTCCTATGATAGCTTCGAGTTTATATTTTTATGCATTCAAATCTCCCTTTCCTTCTACGATTAACAAATTAAGGGTTTTCACTGTCTTATAACTATGAGAATGATACTTCTTCCGGCATAAATAAGAATGGACAATATTAAAAGTTTTCTCTTGTCTGGATTTTTGTCTTCTATCAAAATTTGATTATGTACACATGAATCTTGCAAATTCAATGCTAAAATCTGTGAAATTGTATGCACATTGGACGGTAATGTTAAACTATCTACCTATATCATCAAACAATGAAAAATAAAATGACTAATGGTTTATTGCCATGATGCATCAAATGATGAAGAAAATATGCCTATGCCTTGCGCACTTCTATGACAAAGGTAGATGATAAATTGGGTGAATTAATCGCTAGGTTTCTAGTGTTATCATAAAGCTTCAATATCAATCTTTAATTGTGGTAAGACAAAAATCCCATGCATAAAATGAAAAATTACTAGGAAAATCATTCACTGAGCGTTTGATTACAACACATTAGCATTCATGTTTTTATCTATATGATGATTACAACACATTAGAATTCATGTTTTTAGCTATATAATGATATGTTGTAAGTTTCGATTTAATGTGAATTGACTCCATGTCCAATCTAGAAGGCACCTAGTCTGTAGTCCTTGATTCCTCACAGTGAGGCACCATCCTTAGTAGGAATTATATGTTGGTGTTAAAATCAACCCTCTTTAAGATTGGGTCACTTTTATGGGTTCTCTCATCAAGAATCATTTTTTCCTATATTTTGTAAACCTTATTCGATCACCAAATATTGTATTCAACTTCTTATGGATTACTCATAGTCATACAAAAAAGAGAGAATCAGTAAAATAGATTAAAATGAATTTAAAGAATAAGAGATGAGGTTATTGATACAAGTAAAATCATTCAAGGAATGTCACAATCCACAAATGTGCATATGTATTATTTTATTATGGTTTTAATTTTATTAATCACATATAAATCAAAAACACAAATAATTAAATGTTAACATCTCTAACTAATTCATGTCATTAAATAAGATTAACATTCGTATTCCTAACTAAAAACTCCACAAAAATTGGGAAAGTTGCCCACAAAAGGGGGATTAGTCTCCAAAAAGGGGAAATATATAAATATCCACTATAATAAACTAATATAAAGGTAATCATGATAAATTTTCTTAAACTAATGAATTATGAGAACATAATTTAATCTAAGTAAATAATGGTTAAAAAATTATTTCATGGCATATTAGGTTGAAATAAAAAGTTAAGTTGAGAGTAATACCTCATCTTGAGAGTGATTTCAAAGAATTACTCATTTTTAATTCAATCCATATTATTATTATTATCATTGCATGGCTTATTCATATTTACAATATTAAACATCAAAATTAAATATATTTGACAAGGAAAACCCTATTTAAAATAAAAACATGTAAGATACATTCAATTTTCCATTGACGATAAGTATCTTTTATACTTTGAATCTACTAAAAAGGAATTCAATGGTTTATATAGTGTTTGAAATCAAATCGAATATCATTATTCATATATTATTTATTATTCATGTTTGCATGGGGGTGAATCCATGAAGATGGGTTACACTTTCGTGAGAAAAGTGCTCGAAAATTCCAGTCTCCCACAAGTTCGGCCGAACTTTTCAAAAGTTTGGTTGAACGTTTTCTACCGTTAATCGAAATTACTCTGATGTTTACATTGATAGCAATGGTAACTGTACTTTTGGCTAGAGGCAGAAAAACCGACCTTAAAATTTTGACCGAATTGTTTTCTTATAAATAAAGCGGCCCACAGACCACGAGAAGTTTTTGATTTGTTTTCTAATGCATTTTCATTGGAGAGCGCTGCGAGTTTTTAGTTTTCTATTGCAATTCCATTGGATAGTGCTTTTCGTTTATCTTGAACCAACAGGGACCAGTAGGGGAGATATCATAGGTAAAGGTGAGGTTTTTCTTGTTTTCTTTATGCTTTTTTTCTTGTTTAATGTCGATTTCATTTTTTGTTGTGTTTGCAGATACTAATTTCATTTTTTTTTTGTTTGCAGGATTTTTGTAGGATTCCTGGGGTCTACCCTGTGTCCTCAGTGTGCTCATTCTGCCACCTCTTCTTCTGCTCTGCCTCCTCAGCATGCTCTGTCTCCTCGTCTCCTTAGTTCCAAGTATTCTATCGTTTTCAGATCTGTTACTTTAACTCTTAATCCATCTTTTTGGGTTGTTTAAGTGATTCACTTAAGTTTAGTTAATGAAAGGTTGTTGTTGTCTATAGGTTAACTGTTTTCTATAAGGCTGTTGCTGTCTATAGGTTAGTGTATATTAAATAGGTTAACTGTAGTACTATAAATACTGATATCACCTTATTATGCTTATACAATCAATATAAACTAGTCTTAACACCATTGAGAAAATAAGAGTGATACAGACCTGTGTTGAGACCTGCATACTAAATATAATGCTTAAGGCTTATCATATTCTATGTGTATATTATGGAAACATATCCACATCATTATGATTTATTCCATTGACTCAATAGGTGCAGTCAATGTAAGAGCTTGGTTTGATTATATAATTTTATGATGTTATTTACATATCGTCATATGGTGAAGCTAAGAGTCAATGTACAGAGATTAACATGGGTATATGGTGAAGCTTCTCGCTAGCTTTATGTTTAAGGGATCAAATTAGTTAGAAGTAGAGAGGATTTGTGGATTTGTGTGACAACACCATGAACTTGTATGTAAACCAGAACCAAAACCGCTCAGCATTAGACATTATTGCTTTCCTGAATGATTACCAATAAATTTCCACTCCTATGTGACATGTGACTGACATACATCACTTTGGCATTCTCCTTGCCTAGTCCTAGTCACTATTTCAATAGTGGAAGAAATGACATGTTTTGTGTGTGTAGGTGTCGTACATGGGTGGGTCATAAGAAAAGGCCATACTTTTACATTCATTCATTTCTATATGGGTCATTAGGGAAAGACAGGCTAAAGATAATAGCACACTCACCCGGTACAATTCTCTCCACAGACATCATCAATTTTTCAATGTTGAATGGAACTAAGTGCAGGAAACATGGCCACAACAACTTGATCTAGATCAAGCTGTTGGATATTCCAAGAGGGGGGTTGAATCAATATTCCTTTCAATTAGAGGATTATTTAACCTTCAATTATTATCAGTGTTTGTACAATAATAGCAGTAAATAAAAGGAACACAAATGCACACATGTTTTAAGGTGGAAACCCACTCCGGGACAAAAACCACCTAATGCTTTTCTAATAATTGTTTAATATTCAAATCCAATTGAAAATAAAGCTCAAACTTCCTAGAATCTAGAAAAGCATTCTTCTTCGGCTCCCACTAGATGGATGCTCCAATGCTCGATATTATTCAGTATTCAATTAAATATATGCCCCAACACCCAATGAGCTACAACTCACCCTAGCACCACCCTACCACCTTGTAGAAGAATAAAAGAAGAATGGACTCCCGTACTAGGGAAAATCGTCCACTTTACAATGATATAGAATGATGTAGAAGAAGAAGACACACTAGACCATAACCCCAACTATGACACAACCACCTAATGGCAATCCTAAACCACCTGAAACTGCCTCTTCAACTCTTGGCAGATAGACACCAGTAAAATTTTTACAATAATGTATTTACAATGACTTAGTACAATGATACCTTTACAGTGACTGTATGCAGTGTTGCCCACTTGAAGAATTTATGTGATGAAATTCTTGTTGCTGATCTACACCTTAGTTGCTGCTCTTGTCATGCTACCCTATGCTGCACCTTTCTTTGCTTTGCTTCCCTAGAAATTCTGATCCTTTGCAACCCTTGACAACACATGATTCAACTTTTTCTTTCCTTCTAGGAGCTCGATATTGAATCTGGTGTATCTTTGTTATTTCAGATCCCCAATATGTGATTTTTGGTCCTGTAGTATTCCTCTGAGTCTTCTTTCCAATGCCATAGGTCTGACCCAAATTGGATTCTTCAAGAGAGAGTTATGCCCAATCTCTCACAATACCCTAATTATGGATTGTTTCAGTAGATAAAAATTGTACGAGGTGCCACATGTCCCTGTTTCTTCATTCGTCTCTAACATTGATAGGGTGAAAACTAAAGTCCGTGCACTATCTGCCACTTTTTATAGAATTCAAATCCGATACTCAGAGAGAGAGTTATGACGATTTTCCCAAGGTCACTTCTTTGAGATGAATTTCAGGAGCTTCCAAAAACACTGAATTCCATAGATCATATCTTCGAAAATTTTCCACACCGTGATTTGAAATTTTTAGAGGAGCTTCCACAGGATTTCGGCTTTGCCTCATAAAAATTTCAGCTTTTGAACCTTCACATAAACAAATTTAGAGCGCAAATTCCACAATGAACTGTTTCATATAGCAAAATCCCTACATAAGGATGATATGAGGATCAAAATTTATATAAATGCTTAGATTGAGAGGGGCTTCAACAAGTGAAAATGGGAGGGATTTTAGGAGCTTAAAAAATATTAATTATGACTTTTCAATGACCCATGCCACAACCCCATGGGTTTTTAGCCCACTAACTGGGGGTACAAACTTCAAACATGAATATCTCTCAAACCGTGAAGAATTACGTGGCATGCCATATATCAACGGAAACATCTACACAAGTAGAAACCATTAGAAGCATTCTTGACCCAGAATATATTAATTTGGTTGGTCAAAATTCCCATGCAATATTGGGGTATCCCCTGGTGCTGCTTGGGTTGACATCAATGACAACTGTTGATCAACAATCTCCCCCTTTGGCATTGATGGCAACACAAGTACTCCCCCTGCGATCATGATACCTCTTCCTACAACATTATCTCCCCCTTTGACATCAATGGAAAAGGGTAACTCCCCCTGACACACAACCATCCTGCGGACCTGTACACACTTCCACTCCCCCTTTATATTGTGAATAAGGAATATCTAATGAGAACTTGGGAGAATCCCAAGCTTCTGGCGAAGATATTCAAATGCTTCACGAGGTAAAGGTTTAGTGAAGATATCATAAATTTGTTCTTTTGTACCAACATACTCAAGTTTGATATTATTTTCAGCGATTTTTTCTCTAACAAAATGATATGTGATCGGAATGTGTTTTGTTTTTGAATGCATGACATGATTCTTAGAGATGCTGATGGCACTGGTGTTGTCATAGAATATGGGAATATGCTCACTAAATTGTACTTGAAGATCTTGCAAAGTTTGTTTCATCCAAAGGACTTGAGTACAACATGCTACCACTGCAATATATTTTTCTTCTACTATAGATAATGAGATTGAGGTTTGCTTTTTGACAACCATGATATGAGACAACCACCTAGATAGAATGTTGCTCCACTAGTACTCTTATGATAATCAATGCTTCATGACCAATCTGCATCTGTAAAGGCTTGAATAATGAGATTTTTACCCTTGGGATACCACAAGCCATATTCTTTTGTGCCCTTTAGATATCGAAGAATTCTTTTGACAGCAATAATATGTTATTCTTTTTGTGCTTCTTGGAATCTTGCTACTTTTCCAACTGCTTGCATAACATCTGGTCGGGAAGTTGTTACATATAGAAGACTACCGATCATAGATCTATACAACCTCTGATCCACATCCTTATAGGAGTCATCTATGATCAATTTGCAACCTGTTACCATTGGAGTAAGGACGGGTTTGCAATCTTCCATCTTGAATTTCTTGAGTATTTCCTTGATGTACTTGGCTTGACATATAAATATTCCTTTCTCTTGCTGAGATATTTGAAGCCCTAAGAAGTATGTTAGCTCACCAATTAAAGACATCTAAAACTCACTTTGCATATTTGTAGAAAATTTCTTACTTAGTTGATCATCATTGCTACCAAATATTATATCATCCACATATACCTCAATGATTGTTAAATTATCTTTATCTGTTTGTACATAAATATTTCTATCAACAGTACCTTTCTTGAACCCTTGTTGACGTAGATATCAATCAAGATGAGCATACCATGCTCTGGGAGCCTGCTTGAGACCATATAGATCCTTCTTTAACCTGCAAACATAGTCTTCTTTTTCTGATAGTTTAAAACCTTCAGGTTGTTTGATGTAAACTTCTTCTTCTAATTCTCCATTCAGAAATGTTGACTTATCCATTTGGTAGACTTTGATTTTTCTTGAACATTCATAGGCGAGAAACATTTAGATGGCTTCCATTCTGGAAACTAGTGCAAATGTTTCGTCGAAATCAATTCCTTCCACTTGTGTATAGCCTTTGCAAACCAATCTTGCTTTGTTTTTGGTAACCTGTCCATCTTCATTCAATTTGTTCCTGAACACCCATTTAGTCCTGATGACATTTTTATCTTTCGGTCATGGAACTAATTCCCAGGTGTTATTCTTCTCGATTTGATCCAATTCTTCATTCATAACTGCTACCCAATGTTCATTCTGGCTGGCTTCCTCAAAACTACTAGGCTCAAAGGTTGCTAGAAAAGCAATGTGAGCTAGTTGTGACGAATGAAGCTGTCGACCTTCACTTATGTCATCAATGATTTGATTTGATGGATGGTTATTTTGAATCCATTCTTTTGTTCTCTTGGGAGGAGCTTCTTGTTGTTGTTCTGGTATATCTTGATGAGCATTATTTACTTCTTCCTAGTCGATAGTTTCTTCTTGTTCTAGAATTTTATTTGTGTCTTTTTCAGCCTCTGTCTCAAGTTTCAAAGATTCTAGATCCTCATCATTATTCGTTAGAACACCATGTTCATCAAATGTAACATTTACGCTCTCCACTATCTATTTTCATCTTAGATCATAACATTTGTAAGCCTTTCTTTTGTGTGAGTAACCAACAAAGATACCTTCATCAACACATGATTCAAAATTACCCAAATTTTGATCTTCTCTTTTGATATAACATTTGCTTCCAAAGATTATGAAATATTTTACAATAGCTAGTTTTCCTTTCCATAATTCATATGGGGTCTTGTTGCAATTATTTCTAAGAAGACTTCGGTTGATAATGAAGAATGTTGTATCAATTGCTTGAACCCAAAATTTTTCATCCAATTTTGAGTTCTTCAACATTGTTCTACCCATTTACTGTACGATTATGTTCTTTCTTTCAGCAACTCCATTTTTCTGAGGTGTTCGTGCTCTTGAAAATTGTCTTTTTATTCCATTTTTGTCATAGTATTGCTGAAATAATTTGGAAGTGAATTCTCCTCCATTATATGATCTTAGACACTTTATTTTCAAATCAGTTTCATTTTCGACCAACTCCTTGTAGATCTTAAAGCACTCAAATGATTCAAATTTTTTCTTAGGGAAACTAATGGCTCTCATCCTGGTATAGTAATCTATCATTAACATGAAATATAATTCTCCATATAAGCCCTTTGTTCTCACAGGACCACATAGATCATTATGTATCAATTCTAATGGATGTGATGCAAAGTGTTTGTAATATTCCTACTTAGCCCAAGCTAAGAGGAATATACAATTTTGTTTCATTTTCTGTTTATTGAATAAATGAATCAAGGAGGACATGTAAAACTCCTCAAAACAATGAATAAATCCATGCCTATGTGAACAAAGAAAAATCTGGACCATGTAAAATAAACACTTGCAGGTGTGAATGGGTTTGAACTATGAGACCGTGTCAACCTTGACCAAATACATAGTGCAGTCTAGATGCAATGTACCTCATGGATGCACATTGTAGATCTAGATGGAGGCTCCACATGTGAAAGGAGCTAACTCATTGAAGTGGTTTAGGGTTTGACAAGTCTTTTATCTTATAAAAGGAAGAGGAGAGCAGCATAAGGGGGTTGTTGATGATAATCATTTTTTGAATATATTGTATGGTTAGAAATATATCATTCTCTCGCTATCTAGCTGAGAATAATTTTGTTTAGCATTGGGTGTTCCTGAGCGGGAATCCCACCTCCTTCTTAGAGCAGCTCTTGGGGGAGCCTTGTTTTTCTTGTCCACTATCTAGCATTTGGCCAATCTTCATCTTGCACCTATAGTGCTGGTCCTGTTTAGGATTGGGTTGTCCTTGTGAGCTGTAGCAAGTGGAGGATATATCTCTTCAGATCTATGCATCTCTAGCACCCCTTTTAACTGGGAAATTCATCTATCCCTTTGAAAAGAGTGTTCTAGACCTTGGGAGCTTTAGATCCAGATCTTGGCATCAGGCCAAAGCATACTCAGAATCTACAGCGTAGTCCCTCTTGCAGTACTGTGTTATTTGGAAGAGCATAATTGCAGGGAGTTTTGGCATCATCTTGGAGGAGAGATCTCTAGTGATTGGATCCTTCCTTTCACTATGGTGATCCATGGATTGGTCATACAATCCATGTTTGTTTTAGAGCTGATCTGTTGTACATCATATACTTCAAAATTTTTTGAATATTACTATAGATCTATAACTTATATCTTAGATCTACTCTTTTACTTTCATGTTTTGTTGAGATCCCCAAGGGGAGTGTATAAAGGAGCCTTTATTATATACAAATCTGAAATAGATCTATCATTTTGTCTATATATCTACTCTAGATTTGAGTTGTTACATACTACTACTTCAGCCAATGAAAATAACGTTGTTAAGCTTATTCAGACATTTCTTGTGGTTGTAGCACCTCATTTCTGAGGGTTTCTTCTTGTATAACCTTCTGCTTTATGTTATACATTGTATAAGCTGTTGTGTAAATTTATTTTGCTGATGTATAGCTGAAATATGAGCCCCCATACTAATCTCCTACAAGTATTGGGCTAAACTGCGTTATTTTCCAGTAGTGTTGTTTTTGTATTGCTGCAGTCCCCTCTTTGGGCATTTTCTAGCTGCACTAGGTGTGGGGAAACATGTTTAACCCAACTAGAAGGATTTGTTTTTGAATCCATATAGGATTTAGGTCTTAGATGGTTATATCTAAGGGATCCAAGTGCTAGTTTCCAATCCTGTAGAATCCATTCCTGAAAAATGCATTTTTCATGCATGCCTTGCTAGCAGTCCCGATTTTGGGATATTATAGTGGTATCAAAGCATATTTCTTGGCTTCGCCTGTGAGTCTCAAGACAGAGATCAAGATGATGAAAAGAATTATCTTGCTCTCATCAGTTTTTAGATCCAGAAAGGACCTCTCCAAGGAGGTTAAGAAGATAGAGGAAGGAGGAGGGGAAGGACCATGCACTTCCTACTCTCACAAAGAAGAAAACAAGAAGCATGAAGGACACTTGGATCATCAGATCCTGAGTGAGTACCTTGTTGAGTACAAGTCTCAACCTAGAGCCTTCAAGGAGACTCTAGCCTTCCCACAGTTCATTCAATTGAAGGAAGGGAGGAGACACTACAGCAAGGGGGAAAGCAAGGGCAATAGGTTTCTATTGTCCACTTTTGATGGGAAATCTGCAACCAAAGCTTCGGAAAGAAGACTCAGTGCATTCTTCCTACTACATCCAGTGGTAGAGAGAGAAGCAATGGATATTGCAACACTGCAACTTGAAGGTGAAGCAAATATTTGGTGGTTCAGCCATTTGAGCCATGCAAGAGTGTCAACTCTTGTTGAGTTTTCTCAAAGATTGATCAGAAAATTTGGCAAAGGGGAGGAGAAGCCCTCACCACCAGTTGAATAGGCATGTACTAGTGTTGTTGCACCCATGAAGGAGCATCATTCATCTTCAACAGTTTGGTAATCCAACACATATGGGGAAGAGAATCTTGCAGCCCTACAAGAAGCTTCCACATTTCACCATGGTATGCTTAAATGTCCATCTCTTGTCATTTCAGCAAAAATTATGGATGGGTCCACATCATTGCATACTGTTGATTTAGATCAACAGAATTTCACTGCGCTGTATAAAGTAGTGATGAAGAAAAGAGGAACCATTCCTCATGGGAGCTATCAAATGACAACTTCATTTAGGAAGCCATGGAGGGAGCAGTAAGAAGGAGTAGACATCTGGAGATAAGAAAATATTTCTCCTCTCTAGATGACACTCTCTCAATGAGCATGCCACAGCTCAAAGAGAGACTTCTACTTGCAGTATATCCAAGACCTCTTTGGTTTTGGAAGGCCATGCATGAGGAGGGGATCTCATGGAGAGATTTCATTGGAGGTGCACTTCAACACATCATGGAGTGAAAAGTTCTTCAATAGTTTGAGGAGGTTCTTCCCTTCTCACACTTGGATATTTATGGATTCAAGGGGGAGCAGATAGATTATGGAGGAAATCTTAGGATGGATAACATCTCTCATGTTTGTGTTGGAAAATTCTTGAGCCCTACACATCATAATGGGAGTTTTTTTCCTACCACCTATTTGGATCCTTATGGGATCAACTTGATCCTTGAGAAGATTCCATTTCAATATCCCATGAAATGCAAAGATATAAATCTGATTTGGGAGGATGGTATCCCTCATGGTAGGAGTACCAATATGGAGGATGAAAGGAGGCATCCACAAATGATTTAGTGGATGTGGATGAAGAGAAAGAGGCTAATAAGCCACTTGCATATCTATGACACTGGGCAACAGGAGGCTTGGTTGCACTGGTTACTCTTGAAGGAGTTTGGCCATCACTTGGAATACACTCTTTATAAGGGTATGTGGAGGAAATATGTGTGGCAGGATTCTTGCATCATTGATCAGCAAGGAGTATGGACACATTATGTTGATATGACATTCTTCATATCAATCACCGTGTTTTCATCGCATGATTTATATGATGGAGGTATGGGGAGGCAGAAAAATATTATGTTGCTTTGGATGTTCTTGGGAGAGCAAGAGAAGAGTTGCTCTCACACTTTGCATGATGTTGCAGTAGGTGGAGATGGAATTATATCCTTAGCCTTGGATGATCTAGAATTACTTCCACTCTGGAAGGAACTTCTTGTTCGTAGCAACATTATGGAAGATGTCTTTGACAATGAAAATGTCAAAGAAAGGAGCTATGTATTGGCAGGAGCCTATTTGCATAGGCCAACAACGCTGTCACTCTGGAGCATGAACTTATGGATGGAGTATCCCCAGGATCATTCTACTCTTGGTGCACTTGATGGACAAGGAGGAGGTGATAAATATGGAGTAATGGATGGGGACATCTATTGTTGTGATGTGTTCTTCTTGGCTTGGATTTTCAGGTACATGAGGAAGTATCTTCATGTAGCACATGATTCATTTCTCTTCATCAGAGTATGTCATATCATTATGGAGAATTTGTTCATGGACCATATCATGATCTTAATTTTAGCTCATGGTAAGGATCTTGTTGTTGCATTTAGTGATCTGCATACTCTTACCATTTCTATGCAGTGCATTGCTCCACAAGAGGGCAAGCTTTCCATTGAGCTCCCTGATCAACAATGGGCCAGAATGTATGATGGAGACAACCATCTCTCATATGGCCATGGGCAAGTGTTGTATTAATTCATGTATTTTCATTTTTTATATACATCCATATACTATTCATTAGTAAATGAAATAACAGACATAGACCACCATGTATCCAGCAACCACTTTCCTTGTAATTTTCTGAAGCTGCAGTTGGGAAAACTGTGTTGTAACTTCATGGGAGACTATTGGTACCTTCCTGCACCATATGGAGCCTTCGGTATTTCCTTTTTCTTGATGCTAATCATGGTTCCAATTGCTGATGTTGATCTTGCTTTTGTGAGGAGCATGATTGGAGAGGAAACATAATGGTTAGATGTGTTCTCTTGGGAAGAGGATTCCCACATTTTCTTCATTACATGTTCTAATGGGAACATAAGAGGAGATATGGCCACCACAACCAAACACTTGTTTCTTTATGAGGTGGGCCATGATTTTGATGAGACGTCATATGGTGATGATTTCCCATCCATCAAATATGGAATGGTTTGGGCTAGCTTGATTCACAGTGTTGGAGAGGAGATCGTTAGAGATCTAGCCTTCATCTTGCCTCTTGAGGGAAACATCATTGCAGCCCAGGATCAACAAACAATCCACACTTATATTAAGTGGAGAGGAGGATAGCGTGGGGTAGGCACCTATGTCTACCATGTTCAGTTTTTCAGCCCACCTACATTGTATGAACTCAAGGTGGAGGAGAATTTTCTCAAGTTACCATGTAGGGAGGTGACTCATTTTGTATGGATGATTGCCTGGGGAAGATGTTTTCCCAATCGATTTCAGTTCTATCCTTGCAGTTTGTTGAGGACAAGTAAAATTTGGGAGGGGAGGACTGTAATGTTCCTACTTAGCCCAAGCTAAGAGGAATATAAAATTTTGTTTCATTTTCTGTTGATTGAATAAATGAATCAAGGAGGACATGTAAAACTCCTGGAAACAATGAATAAATCCATGCCTATGTGAACAAAGACAAATCTGGGCCATGTAAAATAAAAACTTGTAGCTGTGAATGGGTTTGAACTATGAGACTGGGTCAACCTTGACCAAATCCATAGCACAGTCTAGATGCAATGTACCTCATGGATGCATAGCGCAATTCTAGATGGAGGCTCCACATGTGAAAGGAGCTAACTCATTGAAGTGGTTTAGGGTTTGACAAGGCTTTTATCTTATAAAAGGAAGAGGAGAGCAGCATAAGGGGGTTTTTGATGATAATAATTTTTTGAATATATTGTCTGGTTAGACATATATCATTCTCTGGTTGTTTGGCTGAGAATAATGTTGTTTAGCATTAGGTGTTCCTGAGCGGGAATCCCACCTCCTTCCTAGAGCAGCTCTTGGAGGAGCCTTGTTTGTCTTGTCCACTATATGGAATTTGGCCAAGCTTCATCTTGCAGCTACAACACTGGTCCTGTTTAGGATTGGGTTGTCCTTGTGAACTGCAACAAGTGGAGGATAGATCTCTTCAGATCTATGCATCTCTAGCACCCCTTTTGACTGGGAAAGTCATATATCCCTTTGACAAGAGAGTTCTAGACCTTGGGAGCTTCAAATCCAAATCTTGGCATAAGGCCAAAGCATTCTCAGAGTCTACAATGCAGTCCCTCTTATAGTACTGCGTTATTTGGAAGAGCAGAATTGCAGGGATTTTTGGCATCATCTTGGAGGAGAGATCTCTAGTGATTGGATCCTTCCTTTCATTGTCGTGATCCATGGATTTCCCATCCAATCCATGTTTGTTTCAGATATGATATGCTGTACATCATATACTTCAGAATTTTTTGAATATTACTGCAGATCTGTAACTTAGATCTCAGATCTACTCTTGTACTTTCATGTTTTGTTGAGATCCCCAAGGGGAGTGTATAAAGGAGCCTTTCTTGTATACATATCTGAAATAGATCTATAATTTTGTATACAGATCTGCTCTAGATTTGAGTTGTAACATACTGCTCCTTCAGCCAATGAAAATAACGTTTTCAAGCTTATTCAGACATTTCTTGTGGCTGTAGCACCTCATTTCTGAGGGTTTCTTCTTGTATAGCCTACTCCTTTCTGTTATACATTGTATAAGCTGTTGTGTAAATTTATTTTGTTGATGTATAGCTGAAATATGAGCCCCCATACTGATCTCCTACAAGTATTGGGCTAAACTTCATTATTTTCCAGCAGTGTTGTTTTTGTATTGTTGCAGTCCCGTCTTTAGGCATTTTCTAGCTGCACTAGGTGTGGGGAAACTTGTTTAACCCACCTAGAAGGATTTGATTTTGAATCCCTCTTGGATTCAGGTCTTATATGGTCAGATCTAAGGGATCCAAGTGCTTTTTTCCAATCCTGTAGCATCCATTCCTAAAAAATGCATTTTTCAGGCATGCCTTGCTAGCAGTCCCAATTTTTGGATATTACATTGTTCTTTTGTTTTAAATTGGACTATTGTCTGCTTTCTATCCTGACAGGACTCACATTTTGTGTTGGAAGGTTTTGATATTTTCAGCATCTGTCATACTGCTTCCTTTTTGCTTATCCTGACAAGATTGTCAAAGTTTATGTGACCCATTCATTTGTGCCATAACCAGCTTTCATCTTCTTTAGTTAGTAGACATGCTTTAGTTGCTTCATCTAGAACCTATATGTCGTTTGGGGCTTGAATTTTTTAGCCACAATTTTACTATACCTACCTTTCCTTATTTCACATTTTGTGGAGTTGAATAGCATTGTGTGTCCTTGATCACACATTTGTCCAACACTGAGTAGATTGTGATTCATGTTTTCAACCAATAGAAAATTCTTCGCTATAATATCTTTGCTTCCTAGAGTGATGGTACCTGATCCTATAACATTTGAAGATCCATCATTTCCAAAGGATACGGTTCCATCCTTCTTCTCTTTCAGAGACCCAAATTTCATTCTATCTCCAATCATATGCGTTGAGAAACCGCTATCAACATACCACACATCTTTATTGTTTTGAGCCTTGAAAGTGAGAGCACAATTATTAGTCTTATTCTCCTTCCATGTTAGTTCATTCTGTGGCTTTGAAGATTCTTCTGGAGGATTTTGAAGTCTGCAGTCTTTTGCTATGTGTCCAAATTTTTGACATTTGTAACATTCCATATTATTTCTTAAATGTTCAAATCTATTGATGTTTCGTTGAGCCTTGGGTGGTTCATATTTGAAGGATCTCCTGGAATTGTATTGATTCCTAGGGTACATGTGACATTATACAGCTTTATGACCAAATTTTCCACATGAATAACAATAGCCATAAAAAATATGTTGGTACCTGGATGGAAATCTTCATCGAGGAATCGTCTTCCAAGGATGTTCTTGCGAATCTTGTCCAATGAAGTCTACATGCATGTCAGATCTCATAATTTCATTATATTTTGTTGTATAAGGTCTTGCTTCTTCTTCTTTGTAACCGAGGCTGGTTCTGTCATTGTAAGATCATTGATTGTTGATGATTTCTTCCAATGCCATTGAGCTACTAGCATAGTTTTGGATAGTTTTTCCCTTCTTTACTTCCTTACGCAGTGAGACTACTTTGGCTTCTAATGCTTCCCTTTCTTGGTTTCTTTCTTCCAACTTCTTTTGAACCGACTCTTCAATAAATTTGTGTTCTTCAACTTCAATTTTGAGACCTTGAACTTGTTCTTCAAGAGTATTGGAATGAATTTTCTCAGCCTTGAGCTCTTTTATAAGCCCGATTGCCTCCTTAGAAAATTCTTCTATGGTCAACCCTTCTTCTTCATTGCTTGATACCTCTTCTTTATTATGCTTGGCCATAAACAATACTCTCTCATTGGTTTCTTCTTCACTATTACTGTCTTCATCGGATGATGAGCTATCTTCTTTAGAGAGAAAGTTCCTTTTGGATCCTTTCCTTTTTTCTTGCTTGTTGAATTTCTTAAAGCCTTTCTTTCCTTTTGAGTTTCCATCACTTGTGTTCGGACATTTTGCTGCAAAATGCCCAACCTCACTACAGCTGAAACATATCAATGGAAGTTTACCTTTGAATTTTCCCTTACCAATTTTTAGTTTTCTCGTAAAGTAAGCATATTCTTCATCTGAAATACCTTCTCCATCATCTTCCTTTTCTTCACACTTGCAGGTGCATGTATTTTCAATTGAAGGTTGTTTTTCCTTATTGGTTTTCTTAGATGCAACGAATGTAGTTTCTAGATGCGAAGTACCCTCTTCTTCATCAAGTCTCATTTCATATGCTATGAGAACTCCATGTAATTCCTTTTTGCTGAGTTTGTCCCGTATTTTCTACCGACATCCAAGACCATATACCTTGGGTTGAATTCTGTAATGTTCTAAATAACTTTTTGTATAATATTTCTATTAACCGTTCCCCAATCTTTCCAGAGTATTGGATATTTAATCAACGTATTGGAAGTATGCATCAATGTTGCAATCTTCTTTCATTCTGAGTTGCTCCAATTTTGTTCTATAGATTTGAAGCTTTGCTTCTTTGACATTTGAGTCACCTGCATATATATTCTTGCTTTGTCCCATGCGCATTGTATTTTATAACCCACCAGTTGATTGGTTGCATTCAATAAGTCCATTGATGTCATTATCTTTGCTTTTAAATTCATTTACCAAATTCTTCTTACCTTTCTCATCCATGGTTGATGTAACCATTTTGGAATAGCTGTCCCATACTTCTCGTAACCTTGCGCCAAGAGATAGATCTCCATTCTTCCTTTCCAGAGTGCATAATTATTTTCATTGAACAGAGGTACACCATTCTTGGTATGCTCCATGACCTCCTTCCAGTTGTTAAACTTTTATTGAAGGAACCAAGCTCCGATACCAATTGTTGGAAATACTTAGGGTGGGGGTGAATTAGTATTCCTTTCAATTAGAGCATTAGTTAATCTTAATTTATTATCAGTGTTTGTACAATGATATTAGTAAACAAAATGAACACAAATGCATAGATTTTTTAAGGTGGAAACCCACTCCAGGACAAAAACCACCTAATGCTTTTCTAATAATTCTTTAATATTCAACTCCAATTGAAAATAAAGCTCCAACTTCCTAGAATCTAGAAAAGCATTCTTCTCCAGCTCCCACTGGATGGACACTCCAATGCCCGAGATTCTTCAGTAGTCAACTGAACAGATGCCCCAACACCCAATGAGCTACAACTCACCCTACCACCACCCTACCACCCTATAGAAGAATAAAAGAAGAATAGACTCCCGTACCAGGGAAAATGGTCCACTTTACAATGATATAGAATGATGTAGAAGAAGAAGATATACTAGACCATAACCCCAAATTTGACACAACCACCTAATGATGATACTAGACCTCCCAACACTGCCTCTTCAACCCTTGGCAGATAGACACTAGTACAATTTGTACAATAATGTATTTACAATGACTAAGTACAATGATACCTTTACAATGATTGTATGCAGTGCTGCCCACTTGAAGACTTCATATGATGAAATTCTTGCTGCTGTTATGCACCTTGGTTGCTACTCTTTTCATGCTACCCTCTGCTGCACCTTGCTTTGCTTAGCTACCCTAGAAAGTCTGGTTTTTTGCAGCGCTTGACAACACATGATCTAGATTTTTCTTGCCTTCTGGGAGCTCGAAATTGAATCTAGTGTATCTCTGTTATTTCAGATCCCCAATATCTAATTTTTGGTCCTGTAGTATTCCTCTGAGTCATCTTTCCAATGCCATAGGTCTGATCCAATTTCAATTCTTCTGAGAGAGTATGAAATTTCAATACCCTAATTATTGATCTTTATAGAGAAACATTGTGCCAACATCACTGTGTCCCCTGCTTTCATTTGTCTCTAAAATTGATAGGGTGAAAACTAAATTCCTTGTGCTATCTACCACTTTTTACAGAATTCCATTCCAATACTCAAAGAGAGAGTTATGATGATTTTCCCAAGGTCACTTCTTTGAGATGAATTTCATGATCTTGCAAAAACATTGACTTCCACAGATCATATCTCCAAAAAATATTGCGCACCTTGATATAAAATGTATATAGGATCTTCCTCAAGTTTTTGGATTCGCCTCATAAAAATTTCAGCTTTTGAACCCTCGTATAAACAAATTTAGAGCGAAAATTACACGATGACCTGTTTCAGATAGCAAAATCCCTACATAAGGAGGATATGAGGATCACAATTTATATAAATGCTTAGGTTGAGAGGGGCTTCAAAAAGTGAATGTAGGAGGGATTTTAGAAGCTTAAAAAATATTAATTATGAATTTTCAATGACCCATGCCACAACCCCATGGGGTTTTAGCCCACTAACTGGGGGTACAAACTTCAAACATGAATATCTCTAGAACCGTGAAGAATTACGTGGTGTGCCATATATAAACAGAAACATATCAACAAGTAGAAACCATAAAAAGAATTCTTGACCCAGAATATATTAATTTGGTAGGTCAAAATTCGCATGAAATATTGGGGTAGACCCTGGTGCTGCTTGGGTTGACATCAATGACAACCGCTGATCAACACAAGCCAATACCTTCCTAGTGGGTTTCAACATACTGGTAAGAAAATGAGACCAAGAGTGAAGTTGATTCTTTTGGAAAAAGAGAAAGAGTTCAATCCAAGTGAAAAGCCTTAGTAATAGACTACTACTAAACCTATCATCTATTCATCTCAATTTTAAAAGGTTTACCAACACCATAGTATCATTTTTTAACTCTAAAGAGAAAAATATTTATCATGAGTGTAATTTCCTTAGTACTCGAGAGTTAAAAATATAACATCATCCTAATTCGTTTCTCCAACTACTACCCTCAGGGAAATTCGAACATATACACAAACCGAATCAAAGTTTTTCACTTAAGTCATTCGTTGCCCACATAAATCCATTTGCTTATGGCTAAATTTATGTTTAAGGAATAAATCTTTCCATTTATATTACATACATATTAAAAAACTTTTGTATATTTCTCGAAGTTCCTTTCTCGATATGAGAGTGAGATCGATGAATATGCTACCATATTGAACAAGTTAACTGTAATACTGTAAATACTGATATCACCTTATTATGATTATACGATCAATATACACTATTCTTAACACCATTGAGAAGATAAGAGTGATGCAAACCTATGTTGAGACCTACATACTAAATATAATGCTTAAGGTGCTTATCAAATTCTATGTGTATATTATGGAAACATAGCCACATCATTGTGATTTATTCCACTGACTCAATAGGTGCAGTAAATGTAAGAGCTTAGTTTGATTATATAATTTTATGATGTTATTTACGTATTTTCATATGGTGGAGCTAAGATTCATTGTACAGAGATTAACATGGGTATATGGTGAAGCTAATAGTCATTGTATAGAGATTAACATGGGTATTGTTAGTGTGAATCCTAATTGCAAGCATACGAAAAAAAGCCCACTTTAGTTGTGCATAACAAACAGCCCTAACATCAAAGATGTCTACCAATTTCTTTTGATCTGTAGTTGGTTGACCAAGATAAATGTTACAAAATCTAGATCTATGCAGGAAAAGACATTAAACAACAAATAAAAGCAAGAGTTTCTCCATGCATCCAATAGAAAAGACAAGAATATTTTTAAAGGATTTTGTATTTATGACACCTGGGAAGGGAACATAGAAAGATGTTACCAATCCCCCTCACTGGGATGGGTTCTTGTATGTCCTCAATGCTTCAGATCTAAGATCCTTCTCCCTTGATGGTGTAGAAAACCTAGACAAAAATGGAACTCAAAGGGAGCTCACAAGAAAAAAGATAGAAAAATATGACAATGATGGAGGATCAAAGTTAGACCAAGAGTATAGATCCAGAGTGATCTTTAGGCAACAAAAGGTAGTGAATGAATGGAAAAACCGTACTATTTATAACAAAATATTGAGCTAGTCTAGATATTGGTGCATAAATAAAATATTATTAGCCAAATCTAGACCCAAATTTTATGGAATATTTTATTATATTTGTTGGAGGGGAAAAGAATTTGAATTTGGTCAACTCATTTTATTTGTAAAAAAATAAGTAAATAAATGATTTATTTATTATTTTAAGAGTTTGGTTGAGTAATAATTAAATAAATAGTGATTTATTCAATTATTTATAAACAATTTAGTCAAATTTAACAAGGAATATTATTTAAACAATGTTTAAATAATTATTCCTAGAAAATAATAAGGTAAATATCGATTTATCTAATTAATTTTCCATTTTTGGGTTAAATATGACAAGGAATATTAATTAAATTGTTGTTTAATTAATTATCCCTTAAGGAAAATCAAACAAATATGGATTTATTCAATATTTCCTCATGGGGTTTCCTATTTAGACCATAAAAAACTTAATAAATTATCGATTATTAAGTTATTTTTCATAGTGAAAGAAATTTTACTTAGGGTAAAATTGGTCTTACATGGTGTACTTTGGTCCATCTAATGGTAACATGTTAGATGACCAAAATTTGGTGTAAAATATTTCCCCCCAGTGTGGGAGCGTTAGGAGCTAATCGTGTGACCGAAGTACATTGTAAGAACTCAATCACTAGACACCGAAGGGGAAGTCAGAGAGAGAGAAATATAAGGTAGAGTAAAGCTCTAGAGGACAAGACCCTGAGGAGGCAAGACTTAGAGGTGTGACAAGTCTCTCTTATGAGTGAGTACCTGTTCTACAAGAGGCGGGGGAGGCATACCTATGCTCGTCGAGATAACAAAGTACAATAATAATGCATCTAGTAAACAATGGACTGAACCATATTGTACATGCTGGCATAAACATGGGCCTGGTAAAAAAATGATAATGGATCCAACATACATACTGTGCCTGGGATAATAGCCAGGACTTGTACAATAATATCTGAGTACATGAGATATAAGTACAACCAAAGAGGCCCTGTAAAATAGGAAAGGGCTCTAAAAATATGAAATACATGCAAACTAAAAGACATTGCAAACGGCTGAGGCTGAAACCGTCAAATCTATGGAGCTACATCGAAGGTTTTAATGGAGAGGTCATCCAGGCATGTGGGGGGATACCTGAAGGGCCGCCCCCTCATGAGGTCTAAAACATCTCACACACACCCGGGAATCACCGGTACAATTTGTTGCATCACTGAACCATCAAGTATACAGATCTTGATCATGCCATAAGGAGCTGGAGCTAAGAAATAATCAATTCAAAGGGCAGTAAAGAGTCCCTTTGCCTGATACAAGGCACCAAACAAGAGTGGAAGCTGGAACCAAGGTACACCGCCCTCTGGACCTGTCTTCTGGAATGAATGACCTGATGTCGATAGAAGGAGGTATGTCATAGGTGAGGCAATAAGGGATCCTAAACTAGGGCATAAGAGATAATAGTAGAGTGACTGATAGACTGACACTAGGGATGATGGTGGAATGGGGGTACTGAGTAGCGAGATGACGACTTCCCTTGTCAGAGCATGAAGGGCATGGATGACCTGCAATCAACTGACACAATATCATAAGGGGATAGGGGACAGTATGACTGAAGGCCACAATGTGTGACAGGAGAGAGGAACCAAGCAATGAATGATGGAGGACTATAGTGGGATACAAAGGGACTCGGGATAGACTCCATGGATGCGATGATGACTCAACTTGGATGCTCTAAACAAGGGAGACTCGATGATGTTGCCACACAAAAAAGGTCTGGTGGGGACCATAAAAACATGAGTACAAGATGGTTACTCATGAAGAAAATCGACATGAGCATGGACAAGTGTGGAGGAAAAGTGGTGCCCCAAGTACAAGTCTTGCAACTGAAGAAATTCAATTTTGAGGAGTGGTGAAGTAACCCTACATGGAAAAAGGTGTCGAGGTGAAGTATAAAATCACAAAAAAATAAAGGATACCCATTTGAGAGCTCGGTGAGAGATTTCTAATGGTGTTGACGGTTTGTCAAACGAGGCTATAGTTTGGTCACAACTGGCGAAAGAAAAATACGGGGTTTCTCTTTTAATAAGGAATTTTCCCTCCAATTTAAATCATTTGCAAGTGTAGCCATTGTGAATGTAGAGAGGAGAAAATTCCCTAAATCTTGCAGTGATCATAGCGGAAAAATCGACCGTTGGAATCGAGGTACGTCAGTTGCAGGTAAGAGGCCTAACCCTTCTCTTTCATTTCAGTGGACTGAAAGTTTAGTTTAGGCACTCAGAGCTCAGGAATAGACCCATGCTTTTCTTCACGGTTGAGTCGCACTTTTCCGAGGTAATATCTGCGACCTGGGTAGTAGGTTTGGGCATAAAACTATGACCTATCCCATGATTTTCCTAAAAAGTGTGACCTATCAGAGAAGGGGATTTTGGTGTTGTTTCTTGGATGAGAGCTGGGTTTTTATGGTTGAATGCAGTATTTTCTTTCTGTACACTGACAAATGTGATGGTTTTTTGAAGATGTGGCAGAATTAAGGATCAACTGGAGAGAGAGAGACCTGGACACATTATGGTCGGAGATCTGAGAGGATCATCGTGTCCTTAGTGCATTGGCTAGGTTTGAGGTCCTGAAGTTTGTGGAGAACCCATTGATGAGAGCTGGAAAGCCCTTGTTGGCCCAGATTGTTAGCTATTGGGATCCAGATCATGAGATCTTTATAGTGGAGGGGCGCTGGATCAAGTTCACTATCCAGGATATATATTTCCTCACTGGTCTCCCACCACTTGGGATGGTGGGGAATACATAGCCAGTGTTACCGCAAGGGAAAAACATTATGGATTTTATAGTGTGTCATTTCTAAACAGGTCTCCATGTGAAGGGGACAGGGATATCGATCAGGGATCTAGAGAGGCTAGAGACCCGTACTGTGGCCGCAACGATGCTACGAATCCTAGGCAACCAGGCACTCCACCACATCACTGGGGTCAGATGATTCTTATTGAGAGTGTGTTGAGTGGGAACTACTATTAGTGGGCCCAAATGATGTTGTCGTCATTGAAACAATAGTTGTCGTTGTGCAAGTGACAAGTGAACCATGACTGTGCATATGGCATAGTGTTGTGCTCACTCTTCTTTGAGAAGATCCCGACACTCCGACCCCGCATATAAGATCCAGGATGGGGGCTCGAGAGAGCCCAGGATGCACTGCTGGGGGTGGCTACTATGTAGAGGGGAAGGTGGGGTAGTCGGACATGTGTTCCAGCCCGAGTTTTTCACTCATTGGGATCAGATGCCACTATACATACACAACTATCCCTATATTGGGATGAGTTATTGTGGGGACTTGGATTTGCCACTACCACCTGGTTGAGTATAGGGGGTCGATGGTATGTGACAAGTTGCTAATTATTTATGTCCATTTTAAATTTTCAGAAGATTGTACATGGTACTGATTGATCCACTTTTGGTATGTAGATACAACACCGGTGAAACTAGCCAGGTACATGGGACGGCTTGCAGTAGCAGGAGTTTCAGGACCTAGTGGGTCGAGAGCACCACAAAATGAGGATGTAGTGGCCCTCCTAGAGGACATATGTCGTAGATGTGAGAGGATTCTGACCAGTTTTTCAGAGCACGGGTGGCAAGACTTGGATGACCAGTACATAGAGCCATGTATTGGTCTACCCTCGGAATGGCGAGGGGTCATGCAGTGCATGGCGATCGCCGAACATGGGATGCGCAATCTATGAGCTGCAGGAGCAGAGACATTGGCTCGGGATCCTCCAAATAGTGATTAGGTTTAGGGGCATGTGGTGCCCCCAGTTTTGTGTTTTTGTAAAATGCTATGGACATGTCAAATGTATTAGAGTTGATTGACTCTAAAAAATTTTAAATGACACATGTAATGGATATGCATCATTTTTATTGTTTATGTTATTTTCTTGTGTTAAATGTGTGTGATTAGTTACAATATAGAATATTGTTGCAATTATATCTACATAGTGATTTTGTGCTCTAGGTACATGACTGAATGTAATGATTTCAAATTCATGCATCAAAAGTGTCACTCGTAAATATATTCTAAAAAGGATAGGATTATGCACACATTAGACACCATTAAATTGCATGACAAGAAGCAGGGAATCTAAAAGAACACGAAGGTGAAGGATGTGATGTGAAAGGGCATCGGCCAGTACACCTCACACTGCATCATATTAGGCCTGGTTATTGGTGGCAGTACCAATACATACGCCGTTCGAGAGAACAAGCGAATGTAAGGGCATAAAAAAGGCCCAACCTGCCGAGGCTAGATTCCGGGAGTAGCGACTTGCACCATCGACATAACCGATATAAGGTGTGGATGGGGGGGTCCACCAAAAGGTGCCACAAGACAACAAATGAGAGGATGATGAATAATGCTGGCAACCTGACCGCAAGGTCGAAATCAAACGAACACTACTAGAGGGAGTGCTCTGGGTAGGATGTCTACCACCTGCACACCTATGGGTAGGGGATGTGTGGGAGCTGCCTTGGGGGTGGCTTGTGCTCAGGTCGCTAAAGTCACCATAGACACGGATGGTGCCACTTGTCTTATGGGCGGGAAAGATGAAGTCAGGGGTGAAAAAGGCTTCCATGATGTCGTCATCACAGTAAAATATGGGGTGACGCATGGAAGGGTAACCACGTGACGCGAAAAATCTACCTGAATCATCATCATGAGAAGAAATATTCACATGTGCATCATCATGGGGGTGACAGAAGAACAAGCAGATAAGGGATCCACTAATGTTGAGCCCAGGGTGATCACTAAAGGGAGGTCAAGCGAACAAAAGGGGAAGTCTCAGAGGGAGCTTCCAGTGTGGATCTCATGACTGATGACAGGTAGAGGATGGTGGCCGAAGACTCAGTCATCTCGACATCAGGAGGGGAAATTTGAATGGGAGTAGAGGTATCCTTAGGTTGGCCTGAAGCATACTGCGTGAGGACGGGAGATGTGAACTGTTTCTGTTCAGTCTCGTACTCTCGAACTACCTCCAAAGAGGTGTAGTAATGTGTGAGGCGAGGACAACGGTGGGTATAATGGCCATGTAGATCACACAAATCATAGGGGTGGTTGGTCTGAATATTCTTTGGGTTCTTGGCTGCAGTCGAGGAAGGAACATAGGTTTTTGGGATAGTAGACTCAAGGAACGTGACATTGACCATGGGCTTGATACGAGGAAATTCAGGATAATGATGGGTGGCATGAACGACAACATCACACAAAGCACATGGGGGGGGGGTATGCTTTGGAGGTTGAGGAGGAGCAGGGTTCGTTAGGGTGGCCTTGTCTCTAGGTGCCTTTTTGTGAGCTTTTCCCCCCTCACTCGAAGCTGTCACAACAGAAGTAGGTTCCTGTTGAGGTGGTTGAGGCAAGGAAGCAAAGGGAGGGGTCATGGGGATTGATTGAACCGGGGTCAAAGAAAGATAAGGTTTGGGCTAACCAGGTGGGATAGTGGTTTGGGGATCAATGTACCAGACTGGGATCCCCAGGGCCATTTTAGGAAGGGATTAGGTAGTCATAACAGGTACTGAAAATACTCCAGGAGGGGGAGCCAAAAACGGTATCTGACCTGAGGGGTAATGGCCAGGCAGGACAGCTACGAGATGGTTAAGGCCAGGAGGAACTATTCCAAGAGGGTATATAGGCTCATGGATACCAGCTACAGATGAGGGGCCTTGAGGAGGTGTTCCTTAAGGCTGAGTCAAGGTGCTAGGAATAGGTTGTGGAGGGCAGGGCTGCTGACTAGTCGAACTAGTCCACTTGAGATCGGACCAGGATGATTGCATCATGCAAATGTTTGACGAGCGAGGATCAGAGACAGGAAGAGAAATACCATGGAATGAACCAAGCAAACAGGAGTCTTTATAAACTCCAGATGAAACATTGGTCAAAGGTACAAATATTTGTTTATTGGCCACCGAAAAGATGATGGACTCAGGGGGGACTAAGACTTCGGTTCGTAATAGTCAAGTGGTCGATGGTGACAATATTTCTGTTGTGAGGAAAGCACATCTTATGGTGAATCACAGATGGGACAACAGACATCGCATAAGTGTAGCTACGACGCAATCAAATGTTGTAATCTAAAGGGGCATCAATGACTTCTACATCAACACAAACAGTCTAGACTGCAAGAGTAATAGGAAAATTGCAGAACATGCCTATGGGCTGGGAAGAGTGGCCATCCCATGCTCAGAGGGTGATATTAGAAGGGGCCAACTCAGGAGATCCAAGTTGCTTCCAAATCAAAGCAGACATCACACAAGTGGATGCCCCCTCATCAATGATACAGTGGGAGACATTGGCATTTTGGATCTTGACTGGGATTTGGAAGGCGACGGAAGCAGGAAGGGGGTGATGTTCTGACTGGTCAACATTGAAGACAATAAAAAAATCATCTAAAGGATCCACAATTCCCATGGAAGTTAGTAGAGCTTTTCGTTGTGAAGGGAACAACTAGAGGAGTTCTAGTGTTGAGATGGCAACAAGGGATTGCGCGAAATCATCTACTATACTATACGAATGGGAGGCTTTACCAGAAGCAACATTTCAATGTAATGGTCCCTTGGGGATCTTGGTATGAACCTCTGCCTTAGGCTGAGGGATCAATAAAGGACCATTGGTTGTTGAAAGAGGCTTAATGGAACCTAAAGAAGGGGGCTCAGGGGCAAACATAGCAGGAGGCTTTTTATACTGACGGGACCAATTTTGAAGGTTGGCATCAATGGTAATGGGTTGGTTAGAGTTCATCATGAGAATCTGGTAGACAAAACTACCAGATGGAGGAGGTTGAGTGGCCGCCTGACCTTCACGTGGTTGGGTAGCCACGAATCCTTGCTGGGGGAAACGATTGGTAAACACAGCTAGCTTGATAAGTGCAACATGGGGAGGAACTGAAGGGGAGGCTTGCTATCCTCAGGATGCTACTTGAGCTTCCCACATCTTCCGCATCTGAGGTAAAAGAGGACAATGGTGGGTATAGTGATCGTAGACACCGCAACAAGAACAAGGTTTTTTCGTACGAATAGGCCTGTCCTGCTTGGGATGAGTGCCCTGTTGCTAATTAGCAGTGTTAGGTGTATTCACTTGGGAATTAGGTCATGGATTACTTGAGGCAGATTGGTTTTGTTTGCCTTTCCTCTTGTTTTTGGAAGTATGAGGATTAGTCGCACCCTACTGTGCATACACTTGCCCCTGGGGGGTGCTGGCTATTATTGCGGGGGTTGAGAAGGCAAGGGAGACTAAGATACTAATTTTGGAGGAGCTAGAGTACCAAGCTGCGAATACGGAAAATAAGGAGGTTGAGAAACATTCTGGTAAACAAGTGGGGAAAAAGGAGGAGGCATGTCGTATTCTGGATACATGCTACTGGGAGGGGGAAAAGTGTTGGAGGAGCTGGCCCCTCCCTGAGGGAAACCATAACCCATGGGAGGATGCTCGTGTATGGATGATAAAGGGCTCCAATGATACCGTCAGCGGCATTGGATACCCCCGATGTGTTGGCACCACCAGGTCTAGGGAGATCAGGTAATATGGTATAAACATAACCAGACTGTGCCTAGATCAAGTCATATTTCAACACAATCTGTAGGAAAGATTCTTCAGTTTGAGGGAAATGAGATGCGAGATCTTTTCCAATATCAGGAAAAGGGGATCTTAGAAACTAGTCCATGTAGAGAGGGTATTCAAAGGTAGGGGCTCGACATATGCTCTTTCTTCTCTGCCATTCCTGGACATGATTAGATAGGCAGGTCACAAATTATTAATGGAAAGAGGTCAAAAGTTCGATACCAGTGTCATAATGAAGGGGAAGCTGGAAGTAAGACAGAAAAGCCCTGGCAAGAATCACAAAAGTAGTATGAAAGGAAGATGCATGGTCAACATACCACTTAGAATCTTCTACCGTAAGTACGTTGGAACAACCGAAGATGGACAGAGTCATCAGTGATGGATTTAGACGAACACCACATGTGGAAAGATTGAACATGGCTTGTAGGATCTTCTCCAGCAAGACCTTAAAACTTGGGGATGTCGAAAGGGAGCTTGGTTGGCATAGCAGGACAGCCATGATCATGGTGTATGGGGTTATTGATCAACCGGTTAAAATCAGGAAGACTAATACATGCCATATAAGGGAGCAAGGGAGCAGTCGAGATAGTTCCTGTTGCGGTCCCACTAGTAGTATTCTGAGCATTAGGGTCAGGGCTACCACTAGCATTAGGTCCTGAACCAGACATGGTGAAGGTGACAGGAGGAGAACCAGGGATAGAACCAGAAGGGGAACCTGATGAACCAGAAACAGAGTTAGAATGGGGACTTGGTGGAGGACTAACTCGAATCCTTCATGGAGGAGCAAGTCTTCCTAACGGAAACTGAGGATAAATGCCAAGAAGTCTCTAGGATAAATGCCTTAGTAGTGTAATGATGGAAGAATAGACACAGATCACAAAAGGAGGAGAGACCAACAAGGGCAAGGAGGTGCAGGATCAAATGATTACAACGTCAAAACAAGGGTAGAGAGGTGTGGGATCAATTGATTACAATGTAATATTCTTGGCCTGGTGGTGTAAACCAGGCACTCTCCACTTAGGGTGTATGTGTTAATTTTAATTTTAAACCCATACGTGTGTAGAGAAAAAGAAAAAATGTGTTGTATAACTCTAAATAAATCTAAAAATAACAGTAAAGTAAACTAAATATGACAGAAAATAAACAATTAAAGATGCATAAATCTAAACCTAAGGAGGTGGGCTTCCCAACAACTAGAATATGGGTGGGAAAAATCTAGTCAAAACACATAAAAAATGGCCAATGGATCTAAAGTCGGGAGGGACAGGGATCTAGAGGTCAGATCTGTTGGAAATAGGTGCAGAAGATAGCAAAAAACTAGAGGGAAAAGTGCTGCAAATGAGGGGCGAAAGGCTACAACCTAAAGGAAGATGGAGGGGACCCTAGAGGCGGACCAAACCAAACTGAAAATAGGTGTTTTGGATGGATAAATAACCAATTTGAAATGTATTTGAAGGTACCAGATCAGATCTGAAAAAATGGTTGAACACACTGAAATCTCAGACGACCTGCTTCAGCTAAACTCCTTCTAGAAAGGTGGAAGCGTACTGAAGCCCTAGGGGGCTTGGTTCTGTAGGTTTTAACTCTGAATAGAAATTATCTACACATGAATCTTATAACAGAAAATAAAAAATAGCGAGAGCATAAAACATAAAACAGATAAACACAAAGATTTTCCCCTGGATCCCAAATTGGGACGACCAGCTTGATTTTTCATTATCTTCCTTTTAGTGTTACAACACATATATATACATGTCGAAGCATACATAAACCCCAATCCATTAACCCTAGATTAGAACATAACCTTAGTTCCCTTGACCGGATCTACAAAATACCAGGGGCCGAAAACCATCCTACCCCAAAACCATGTGCAAAATCATGCACAAAACATGGGTGGGTCCGCCTATGAGTGGGTCCGCACACCAAACAAATTTTTGCCAGGGCACTGCCCTGGACCCCAACAGTGGGGGATGCCTCCCCCCTTGTGACCCCCCTGCTGCACCCAGTGCAACATATAGCGTGTGGGGCTAGTCATGGAAATAATATAACACATACCCAACATTCTCGCACTTGTTGTTTTCTTTCCACAGGGGGCCACAGGAGAGCTTAGTCAATGGGCCAATTCTTCAACACCCATTGTTTCTCTACACCAAGAGAACGTCTAAGTTCTCACAGACTTTGTCAATGCATCTGTAACATTCTTCAAAGTGTCCACCTTTACCAACAACACCCTTTTATCCTCAACCATATCTCTAAAAAAGTGCTATTGAACATCAATGTGCTTTGTCTTTGAATGGTAAGCAGGGTTCTTAGCCAAGAAAATTGCACTTTGGCTATCACAGTCTATCCTTATAGCTTGTTGTACCAACCCCATACTTGAACACAATATTTGCAACCAAACTGCTTCCTTGCATGCATGAGTGGCTGCTATGTATTCTACCTCTGTAGTTGAAAGAGCCACTACAAACTGTCTTTTACTCATCCAACTGATTGCACCTCCAAATAGGCTATGTTGGAAATATGATGAAGAGTGTTGTCCTTGATGGCAACCTACTTGATGAAATGAGATTGTTGGCTATATGGTGCAATGTGTTGTCCTTGATGACAACCTGACTGATGAAGTTGTTCTTGATGGAAACTGGCTTGATGAGCTGTCTTTGGATGACAACCTACTTGGTGAAGTTGTCCTTGATGGAAACCTACTTGATGAGTTTCCTATAAGCAACCTATGTTGTAAATATGTAAAGATGATGTATCTACAGATCAACTCAGGAGTAATATAAGAAAGGAATTTCAGGAAGTGCCAAAGAAATGATAAATAAGGTATGTCACTATGCATACGCGGGTTTGTTAAGGCGAAGTAGAATATGTACGCGGAAAAGTACGTGCCAAGTCGCGTATGCCTAATTGCGCTCTAAATTTATAAAACCAGGGGTTCTTACCATGGTATTGACCCATTGTATTGAGCGCTTGAATATCTATTTGATTCCGTCCAGGAATACCATTAGAAGTTGTGTGGCTTTGGCTCATGGTATTGACAAAGGCTAAATCTATATAAGGAGAAGAGATTCATAGTGCAAAGGTGCGCAAGTGTCTGGGAATTAATGAATACTTCACTCTAAAGTATATCTGCATGGTTGAATTTTGTTCTTAATTGATAGATCTGAATCTATGATGCACCTATGAATATGATGAAGGTTCAAGATCTCTAGATCTAGAAATGATGAATCTCTAAGATGATCTGAAAAGAAGTGATGAAGACCTGGCACAAATCTGATGAAGAAATTGAAGAAATCTGGGTAAGTTCATAGATCTGTTCTGTTCTGCAAAGTTTATCTTTTATAGATCTATACGTAGGTTCATTTCATGAAAAGCGTGTGTATACGCGGATCTGGTTCAATAAAAGCGCGTATGGGCAATTAGGTTTTTTCTTTGAAAAATGCACAGATGTATACGCAGGTTCGTTTCATGAAAAGCGCGTGTATACGCAAGTCTGATTAAATAAAAGTGCGTATGGTATCTGAACTAATAATTTCTCAAGGTTGAATGTGTTTCTACATATCTATTATGAATTCTGGGTTATCTCTGATATTCTGGTTACAGTGGTTTCACTGTTCTGTTTGAAGCATTGGGCGAAGTATATTCGTTGAAAATTGATGAAACATGGTCTGCAGCGGTGGTGAGGGTCGAACCCTTCAGTAAGGGGATAGTAGCTCCCTTCCAGTGATAGCTATTAAACGAGAGCAGGGGGTAGTAGCTCCCTTCCAGGAGAGGCTGGTAAACGAGAGCAGGGGGTTGTTCTCCCTTCTAGGAGAGGCTGGTAAAAGAGAGAAGGTTGTAGCCTTCTGCAGGTGGGTGCCTGCGTGCTGGTATGAGTCTGCGCTAGTACATTGTTGTAAGATGTTTTCTTTATAATAAATATTGAAGACTGAGACGACGATAGCAGTGGTTTTCTCCCGAATTGGGTTTCCACCTAAAATCCTAGTGTTCATATGTGATGCTTGTGTGTGTTGACTTATTCTGTTCTTACTGCACATGTCTACTGCTTACTAAACATCTAATGAATGAATGATGCAATAATCTAAGATAATAATTATCTGCATAATAATAAATCTGAGCATACGCAAGTTTCCTTAAGGATATCCACGTATATACGCTAGTTTTGTTCTGTAAATTAGCGTATAGGTTTTGAGAAAAGAAAAGTAAAAAGTTGATTGGTAGATCAAGATACTAATTCACCCCCCCTCTCAATATCTTTCCCAGTAGGCTAAACATATACCCACTTGTAGATCTTCTTTGGTCCAGATCTCCATCCCAGTCTGCATCAACAAAACCACGAATGTCCAACATTCTTTCCAATCCTGGTCTTCCCTAGTAGCACAAGCCATAATCACTAGTGCCACGTAAATA
The DNA here is from genome assembly GCA_034641835.2 of Pinus albicaulis. Lineage (NCBI taxonomy): Eukaryota > Viridiplantae > Streptophyta > Pinopsida > Pinales > Pinaceae > Pinus > Pinus albicaulis. Next base: position 1,040,586,275 of record CM076584.1, on the reverse strand, counting down.
TCTGAAAACCCGCTTCACTGTTGTCTAATGCTCCTTCCCTGGGTTTGACATAAACCTTCTCAATAATCCCACTGCATGTGAAATGTCTGGTCTAGTACAGGCCATTGCGTACATCAGGCTACCTATTGCACTTGCATATGGAACACGGGACATATCCTCCTCTTCTTCTTGTGTTTTGGGACACTGTTCAGCAGATAAATTTACACCTACAGGAATAGGAACATTCACCGGTTTACTATCCTGCATATTGAGCCTCTGCAATATAGTCTCGACATACTTCCTTTGGTTTAACCAGAGCTTCCTCTTTGCCCGATCTCTCTTAATTTCCATGCCCAAAATATATTTTGCAGCACCAAGATCCTTCATGTCGAATTTGGAGAACAGCTGTGTCTTCAAATCTTAGATAATTTCTTTGTCATTTCCAATAAACAACATATCATCCACATACAAGACCAAATAAATAACACGGTCACCAATTAATTTAAAATAAACACAGTGATCCTCCTTGCTTCTGGTGAAGCCAAGTCCCCGTATATAGGTATCAAATTTCTGATACCACATCCTTGGTGACTGTTTTAACCCATACAGAGACTTCTTCAACCTACACTCTAGTTCTTTCTTACCCTTCACCATAAATCCTTCAGGTTGCTTCATGTAGATCTCCTCTTCTAGATCCCCGTGAAGAAATGTTGTCTTCACATCCATCTATTCTATCTCAAAATCAAATGCAGCAGCAACAGATAAAAGTAATCTAATAGAAGTAACTTTGGCAACAGGAGAAAAAATATCACCAAATCAATTCCCGGCACCTGGGAATAACCTTTTGCTACCAACCAAGCTTTATGTTTCTCCACCTTGCCTTCTACATTCATCTTCTTCTTAAACACCCATTTCCTCCTGATGGGCTTCCTTCCCACCGGCAACTCTACCAGATGCCATGCCTCATTTTTGTGCAAGGATGCCATCTCATCAACCATGGCCTCCTTCCAGAGTTTTCCATCCTCTGAATCTACTGCCTCCATGACAGTTCTGGGATCATCATCAGTTATAGTTAAGGGAAAACCTGAACAAAAAGCAGATGGACTATACCTTTCTAGTTGCCTTCTTTTCCGAGTTGATCTTCTCATAGCTGGAGTTTGTGGCTCTTCCTCTTCTAAGTCTTCTTCTGTTGTAGAGTCTGATTCATCCTCCTTTAGCTCAAACTCTATCTTCTCAGGTTCCTTTGGTAGGACTTCATGTGTAGCAACATCTTTCACCTCTCTAAACACCACATCTCCACTGTACGCAACCTTCCTTGTTTCTGGGTTCCAAAGCTTGTAACCCTTTAAACCATCCTTATACCCAATAAAGATGCACCTTTCAGATTTATTATCCAACTTGGCCCTTTTCTCCTTTGGAACATGTACATATGCATCACATCCAAATACCCTTAGATGTGAAAGAGAGGGTTTCTTACCAGTCCATACCTCATGTGGAGTCTTATCCTCCAACGCCGATGAAGGTGATCTATTAACTAAGTAACATGCAGTCTCCACTGCCTCTGCCCAGAATTCTTGTCCTAACCCGGTACCACTGAGCATGCTTCTTGCCTTTTCCATCAGTGTTCTGTTCATTCTTTCCGCAACTCCATTTTGCTGAGGTGTGTATGGAGTAGTCTTCTGCCGTGCTATACCACACTTCTTACAGAACTCTTCAAATTCCTTCTTGCAGAACTCCCCACCATTATCTGTCCTCAATGCCTTTATCTTCTTCTCTCTCTGGTTTTCCACCAGAGCCTTAAATTCTTTAAATTTGTCAAAGACTTCAGATTTCTTCCTCAAGAAATATATCCATGTATTCCTTGAGAAGTCATCTATGAATGAAACATAGTACACAGACTTTCCCAGTGATGGAACTGACATAGGTCCAAACACATCACTGTGCACAAGTTCTAATATATTGTTCACCCTCTAAGCACTAGAAGGAAAACTCACCTGATTCTGCTTCCCATATACACAATGTTCATAGAAATCAAAATCCAGAGAGGAATTATACATACCTTCTACCATACCATTTCTATGTAGTATCTGAAGGCCCTTATCTCCAATATGTCCATGCCTTTGATGCCATAGCATGGTCTTTTCTCCAGAGACAGCTAGGCTTTCAGCTCCACTTTCAGGAACCACATAACTATTGCACCCATAAATAACAGTGCTACCTTGTAGCTTGTACAGAGTTCCAGTCCGAACTCCCTGCATTAATACCAGTGCTCCCCGAACCATCTTGTAGGCATCTTTCTCGAACACTATTTTTGCACCTGCATCATCCATATTTCTTACATAAATCAAATTTCTGGCCAATGTAGGAATATGCAGAACACCAGGAAGTGTTCTAATCCTTCCACCTTGTAGCTTCAGCTTGACCTTTCCACATCCGATGATTTTTTCCTTCCTATCATCCCCTGGGAAGACATCACCATCATATTTCTCATACTGCGAACCACTCTCGGGGAGTGAAGTAGCGGGATGCACCCGAGTCAATCAACCATGACTCATGATCTACATGTGTATTTGAAGAAGAAGCCAACACACATCCCCACCTTCATCCGAGGTGGTTTTTGCCTCTCATATGAGCATCATCGTATCCCTTTTCCTTTTCTCGTGAGCTTTAGATCCCATAGCCCCTTTTTGTAGTGCCCTTCCTTTCCACATTTCCAACATACCTTTACAAAATTTCCAAGAGATTTAGATCTCCTGATTTGGATCTCCCACTTGAACCTTATTCTTCTTGCTTACGCCTTTGGGACGTCCTCGTACGTACAAGGCATCTCCATGGCATCTCCGGCCCTCCATATTTCTCTGTCTCATTTCTCCGACAACAAGGTCGAGACAATGTCATCAAAAAATTCAAGGTAGTCGTACTGCTACCTATTGTACAATTCAGATCCCACTTAACTCGGTAGAGAACATAACAAACCGATGCACTTATCTTCATATGAGATTTTAATATCAACAGATGACAGCTGACTTACTACAGTATTGAAGGCGTTCAGATGCTCTGTCACCGAGTCTTCATCCTTCATCCTTAGGTTATATAGCTTTTTCCGCAGGAACAACTTATTCACCAAAGACTTAGATTGGTACAAAGTCCCAAGTTTTTCCCAAAAATTCTTCGCCGTAGATTCCCCAGATACATTCAACAATACTGAATCTGAGACACACAACCGTATTGTGCTCTTAGCCTTCCGATCCAGTTTCTTCCAGTCTTCATCTGACATTGTCGTTGGTTTAGTACCCGGATCTACCACGATCCACTGATCTTTATCCACCAACAGATCCTCCATCTTGAGCTTCCATAACTCAAAACTTTAACCATTAAATTTCTCGATCTCTATCTTCTCGCCACTCGCCATCTTCTTTCACCGCAAGAATCGATCCCACAGATCTCCCACTGAACAAGGTCTACCTCAGGCCCGAGAAAAAAACCCTCAGCAGCAAAGGCGTCCCCTTGAAGCCGAAACATCTCTGAAACCAAATGTAGGTTTTAACCCTGAACAGAAATTATCTACACACGAATCTTATAACAGAAAATAAACAATAGCGAGAGCATAAAACATAAAATGGATAAACACAGAGATTTTCCCCTGGATCCCAAATTGGGATGACCAGCTTTATTTTTCATTATATTCCTTTTAGTGTTACAACACATATATATACATGCCGAAGCATACATAAACCCCAATCCATTAACCTTGGATTAGAACATAACTGTAGTTCCCTTGACCGGATCTACAAAATACCAAGGGCCGAAAACCATCGTACCCCAAAACCATGTGCAAAATCATGCACAAAACATGGGTGGGTCCACACACCAAACAATTTTTTTCCAGGGCGCTGCGCCGGACCCCAACAGTGGGGGCTGCCTCCCCCCTTGTGACCCCCCTGTTGCGCCCAATGCAACGTACAGCGCGTGGGGCTAATCGTGGAAAGAATATAACACATACCCAACAGGTTCCTACTTCAACGAGTAAAACAGAGCAAGTACAGGTCCAAAACAAGCAGAGATGGAGGTCAGAAAACCCTGAACAGTAGCCTAGACAAACTCAAAAAAACCACAGAAAAAAACCTGCGAAAAGTACAAGTCGCAGTTTATGACCTGTTTTCAGTAGAGGTCATAGGTTTGGGGCTTTTTATGCATCCTGAAGGTTGAGGTCGCAGGTTTTTGCCCAAAAAGTGCGACCTACACTTCTGGCCCTCTTGGGAGCAGGTTTCAGAAAAAGTGTCGTCTCAACTGTGGCTGATGCCTGTCACCTGCGCAATAGGCCCAAAAACACACAAAAGTTAGAATTTTTACTGTTTTAGGGTTTTAAAGGTTAAAAAAAAACATCAATAAAAGAAAAAAAAGAATTTGAAGAAAACCCCTAGGGTTTAAAGCAACTGGTCATGCAGGGATTTGAAAAACGACAGTGGTTGTAATTATAAACCCTTGTGGAGTCACCAGTTATTAGCGTGAATTCCAATCGCAAGCGTATGAAAAAATCCCACTTTAGCTGTCCATAAAAAACAACCCTAACATCAAATATGGTTGCCAATTCCTTTAGATATGTAGTTATTTGACGAAGACAAATGCTACAAAATCTAGATCTATGCAGTAAAAGACATTAAACAACAAATAAAAGGAAGAGTTGCTGCATGCATCCAATAAACAAGACAAGAATATTTTAAAAAAAAAAATTATTTATGACACCTGGGAAGGGAAAATAGAAAGATGTTACCAATACCCCTCAATGGGATGGGTTCTTGTATGTCCTCAAAGCTTCAAATCTAAGATCATTCTCTCTTGATGGTGTAGAAAACCCAAAAAAAAATGGAACTCAAAGGGAGCTCATAAGAAAAAGATATAAAAATATGACAATGATGGAGGATCAAAGTCAGACCAAGAGTATAGATCCAGAGTGATATTTAGGCAACAAAAGGTATTGAATGAATGGAAAAACCCTTCTATTTATAAAAAAATTGTAGGTTTTAACCCTGAACAGAAATTATCTACAAACGAATCTTAAAACAAAAAATAAACAATAATGAGAGCATAAAACATAAAACCCCAATCCATTAACCTTGGATTACAACATAACCTTAGTTCTCTTGACCGGATCTACAAAATACCAGGGGCCAAAAACCACCATACCCCAAAACCATGTGCAAACCCATGCACCAAACCATGGGAAGTTCCGCATATAACACATACCCAACATTCTCCCACTTGTTGTTTCCTTTCCGTAGGGGGCCATAGGAGAGCTTAGTAATTAGCCTAGCTTTGCAACACCAATTGTTTCTCTACACCAAGAGAACTTTTGAGTGCTCACAGACTTCATCAATGCATCTGCAACATTCTTCAAAGTGTCCACCTTTACTAGCAACATCCTTTTAGCCTCAACCATATCTCTCACAAAGTGATATTAAACATCAATGTGCTTTGTATTTGAATGATAAGCAGGGTTCTTAGCCAAGAAAATTTCACTTTGGCTATCACAGTCTATCTTTATAGCTTGGTGCACCAACCCCATACTTGAACATAATCTCTGCAACCAAACTGCTTCTTTTCTTGCATGAGTGGCTGCTATGTATTCTGCCTCTATAGTTGAAAGATCCATTACAGACTGTCTTTTACTCATCCAACTGACTGCACCTCCAAATAGGCTAAACACATACCCACTTGTAGATGTTCTTTGGTCCAGATCTCAAGCCTAGTCTGCATCAAAAAAACCATGAATGTCCAAAACTCTTTCCAATCCTGCTCTTCCCTGATAGCACAAGCTATAATCACTAGTGCCACACAAATATCTGAAAACCCGCTTCACTGTTGTCCAATTCTCCTTCCCTGGGTTTGACATAAACCTACTCAATACTCCCACTGCATGTGAAATTTCTGGTCTAGTACAGACCATTGCATACATCAGGCTACCCATTGCACTTGCATATGGAACATGGGACATATCCTCCTCTCCTTATTGTGTCTTGGGACATTATTCAACATACAACTTTACACCTATAGGAATCGGAACATTCACCAGTTTACTATCCTACATATTGAACCTCTGTAATATAGTCTCGACATACTTCCTCTAGTTTAACTAGAGCTTCCTCTTTGCCCGATCTCTCTTAATTTCCATGCCCAAAATATAGTTTGCAACACCAAGATCCTTCATGTCGAATTTGGAGAACAGTTGGGTCTTTAAATCTTGGATAATTTCTTTTTCATTTCCAATCAACAACATATCATCCACATACAAGACCAAATAAATAACATGGTCACCAATTAATTTAAAAAAAACACAGTGATCCTCCTTGATTCTGCTGAAGCCAAGTCCCTATATATAGGTATCAAATTTTTGATACCACATCCTTGGTGACTATTTTAACCCATACAACACTTCTTTAACCTGCGTACCAGTTATTTCTTCCCATTCACCATAAAGCATTTAGGTTGTTTCATGTAGATCTCCTCTTCCAGATCTCCGTGAAGAAATTATGTCTTCACATCCATCTGTTCTACCTCAAAATCAAATGCAGCAGCAGTAGATAAAAGTAATATAATAGAAGTAAATTTGGCAACAAGAGAAAAAATATCACCAAAATCAATTCCTGACACCTGGGAATAACCTTTTTCTACAAACCGAGCTTTTTATTTCTCCACCTTGCCTTCTGCATTCATCTTCTTCTTAAACACCCATTTTCTCCTGATGGGCTTCCTTCCAGTCGGAAACTCCACCAAATCCCATGCCTTATTTTTATGCAAGGATGCCATTTCATCAACCATGGCATCCTTCTATAGTTTTCCATCCTCTGAATCTACAGCCTCCCTGACGGTTCTAGGATCATCATCAGTTATAGTTAAAGAAAAAATTGAACAGAAAGTAGATGGACTATACCTTTCTGGTTGTCTTTTTTTTCGAACTGATCTTCTCATAGCTAGAGTTTGTGGCTCTTCCTCTTCTGAGTCTTCTTCTATTGTAGAGTCTAGTTCATCCTCCTTTAGCTCAAAATATATCTTCTCAGGTTCCTTTGGTAGGAATTCATTTTTAACAACATCTTTCACCTCTCTAAACACCACATCACGGTTGTAGACATAAATCACAATGTTCACAATGTTCACAAATATATGGGTTTCTTCCCATATACACAATGTTCACAGAAATCGAAATCCAGAGAGGAATTAGACATACCTTCTACCATACCATTTCCATGTAGTATCCGAAGGCCCTTCTCTCCAGTATGTCCAAGCCTTTGATGCCATATCATGGTCTTTTCTCCAAAGACCGCTAGGCTTTTCGCTCCACTTTCGGGAACCACAGAACTATTGCACCCGTCAGTAATAGTGCTGCCCTGAAGCTTGTACAGAGTTCCAATCCGAACTCCTCGCATTAATACCAGTGCTCGCCGAACCATCTTACAAGTATCTTTCTCAAACATTGTTTTTACACCTACATCATCCTTCTTGCTTACAGAAATTAGATTTCTGGCCAATGCAGGAATGTACATAACACCAAGAAGTGTTCTAATCCTTCCACCTTGCAGCTTCAACTTGGATTTTCCACGTTCGACGATTGTGGCCTTCCTATCATCCCCTAGGAAGACATCACCACCATCATATTTTTCATACTCGCAGGACCACTCCCTATGGGGAGTGAAGTGAAAGGATGCACTTGGGTCAATCAACCATGACTCATGATCTACATGTGTATTTGAAGAAGAAGCCAAATACACATCCCCACCTTCAACCAAGGTGGTTTTTGCCTCTGAAGAAGGGGCATCATCAGATCCCTTTCCTTTCTTAGGAGCTTTAGATCTGTAGTCCTTTTTTTAGTGCCCTTCCTTTCTGCATTTCCAGCACACCTTTACAAACTTTCGAGGAGATTTAGATCTCCCTCTAGATTTATATCTCCCACTTGAAACCTTATTCTTGTTTCTGTTCTGGGACCTTCCTCGTATAGATAAGGAATATCCATTCTAACCCTCCATATTTCTCCGTCTCATTTCCTCTGACAGCAAGGCTGAGACAATGTCATCAAAATTCAGGGTAGTTGTATTGCTACCTATTTCAATAACCAGACTGTCCCACGAGTCTGGTAGAGAACACAAAAAAATGATGCACTTATCCTCATCTAAGATTTAAATATCAACAGATGATAGCTGACTTACCACAGTATTGAAGGCGTTCAGATGCTCTGTCACCGAGTCTCCATCCTTCATCCTCAGGAACAATTTATTCACCAGAGATTTATATTGGTACAAAGTCCCTAGATTGTCCCACAAGGTCTTCGACGTAGCTTCCCCAGATACATTCAACAATACTGAATCTGAGACACACAACCATATTGTGCTCTTTGCCTTCTGATCCAACTTCATCCAGTCTTCAACTGACATTTTCGTTGGTTTAGTACTCAGATCTATCGTGATCCACTGATCTTTATCCACCAACAGATCCTCCATCTTAAGCTTCCACAACTCAAAACTCTGACCCTTAAATTTCTCGTTCTTTGTCTTCTGGCCACTCACCATCTTCTTTCACCACAAGAATCAATCCCGTAGATCTCCCACTAAACAGGGTCTACCTCAGGCCCGAGAAAAAAACCCCTCAGCAAAAAAGGCGTCCCCTTGAAGTTGAAACTTAGCTCAAATACCAAATGTAAGTTTCAACCCTGAAAAGAAATTATCTACAAATGAATCTTAAACAAAAAATAAACAATAGCGAGAGCATAAAACATAAAACAGATAAACATAGAGATTTTCCCCTCGATCCCAAATCGGGATGACCAGCTTGATTTTTCATTATATTCCTTTTAGCGTTACAACACATATATATACATGTCGAAGAATACATAAAGCCCAATCCATTAACCCTGGATTAGAACATAATCGTAGTTCCCTTGATCGGATCTACAAAATACCAGGGGCCAAAAACCACCATGCCCCAACACCATGTGTAAACCCATGCACAAAACCATGGATGGGTCCACCCACCAAAAAATAAGGAGAAAAAGGATTTTCCCGAGGCGCTACCCCAGACCCCGAACAGGGGGGCTATTGCCCCCCTGTGACCCCCCTGCTGTGCCCGATGCAACGTACAGGTGAGGCTATCGCCCCCCCTGTGACCCCCCCACACATGACTAGTTGTGGAAAGAATATAACACATACCCAAAAAAAATATTGAGTTAATCTAGATATTGGCGCATAATTAAAATATTATTAACCAAATATAGACCCAACTTTTATGGAATATTTTATTATATTTGTTGGAAGGAAAAATAATTTGAATTTGGTCAAATCCCTTTATTTGTAAATAAGTAAATAAATGATTTATTTATTATTTTAAGAGAGTGGTTGAGTAATAATTAAATAAACAGTGATTTATTCAATTATTTATAAATGATTTAGTCAAATTTAACAATGAATATTATTTAAATAATGTTTAAATAAATTTATCTAATTAATTTTCATGTTTTGGGTTAAATATGACCAGGAATATTAATTGAACTGTTGTTTAATTAAGTATCCCTTGAGGAAAATCAAACAAATATGGATGTATTCAATATTTCCTCATGGGGTTTCCTGTTTAGACCATAAACAACTTAATAAATTATGGATTACTAAGTTATTTTTCATAGTGAAAGCAATTTTACATAGGGTAAAATTGGTCTTACATGGTGTACTTTGGTCCATCTAATGGTAACAGGTTAGATGACCAAAAATTGGTGTAACGGGTATAGTAGTTATAACATTCATAGTTGGAGTTATGGATCTGTATAGACATTGTATTGCTAACATATATGGAAATAATAGAACCAAATGATGTTGAATCATGAGGTAGAGCTTGTACATGTTATACCAAGACTTAACCTTATATAGGAATCATGCTATTTCTATAGCGTTGTATCACACATATAGCATGTATAATACGGGTATATCATAGCTATTACATTGCACTCTTCTTATCATAACAACTTGTTGTTATACCTTAATCAAAATCATAAGTAGTATATCAATACGACTCTAATAAAAGCTTAAACCATGATGATTGTTATACTACACATATTTCTTAATCATATATGGCAGTTATTTTAATCACAGAGCTCCTATTTTTACTAATCACATATCCATAATAAAGTATCATCTAGCTCATGTTCAAATCATAGCAGTGTTACATAAGAGTAATCAAATCAATAGTACCACATAACACGTGTAAGATTTATAAACTATGAGACCTTTAGGATTGAAATACAAGAGACTCATAAGCTGTAATGAGCTAGAACACTACTTGTTATATGTACAGTAAAGAAATGGTTGTCATAGTATTGAGAACATGTATGAACCTAGTATATTAGGTTAATAAAGTGTATATGAGATCTTACTTATAGTCTCAATAAGATTAGTAATCTCGCATAGTACTCATGATCCTTACATTGCAAGTTAATATACTATATTATATATTATATTATATAAATTATAATATAGGACTAACTATAGGTAATATATACTATAACATATAATGATATATACCCCATATATAATATATTATAGAAATAGTTATGAGTTAGTGAGAGAAGAGCTAGTTTAAGAAGGCTTAGCGTACGCTAAAGACTCTAAATAGAGTGAATCTAAATTTCACGTAGCTGGAAAATGGTAATAATGGGAAGTAGATCCAAGGCCATCAACACTAATACAAAATAGCAAAAATGTGAGAATACCACAATCAGTACACATCCAATGCATTGGACTCGGTGTAAGTAAATAAAGAGTTTCAAGGTTAAGAATCTTAAATGATCTGTGTAACCCTTATAAAGAAATGAGAGATAAAGAGGACATCACAAAGGAACATAGGAAAGAAAACAAAACCTTTAATTTAGATCCATAGGTTTGCGTTTTGCATAAGTCCATGGTATCTAAATAACATGTCATATGACATATAAAACTCTAGAATTATTGTATGGTATTTATGAAAGTACATGATTATTTTATGATCATTATGGCAGTACATGATTTCTGATTTTTGTTAAATTCTTAAATTGTAAATTGTTTTAATTGTAATGTTAAATTGTTAAATTACATGTTTAAAACTAATAATTAAATTTTATTACTCTACATAAATAATTCACCTACTGTTGTTTAAAATTATTACCATCAACCAGTGCAATTTTTCCTGTCATATCGTACAGAACTGTAATTCAATTTACAATACCTAAATTTACACAATTGAAGGCCTGTCCTTAACCAAGGCTCTGATGAAGAGCTTGCTTCCTATGATCTACCTTTATATTTATGATCTACCTATGATCTTCCTATGCTTTTTTTGGAAGCATAGATCCAATTTTATATCCTTAACCAAGTCTCTGATGAAGTTCTTGATGCATCTGATCTACCTCTGTATTTATGATCTTCCTCTAATCTGCCTTTGTTTTGTTGAAAGCACAGATCCAAGTTTATTTGAAAATTAGATTTGATGTGGAACTTTTCTTTCATATTTGTAGTACCTTACAGGTTATTCCTATCTCTCCAACAAAATAATTGGATTAAATATAAACTTAAGAGGAAAACAAGATAGAAGAAGTTTTGTATGCTTGCACTTCTACCCATATAGAATTTGAACTACGAATGGACTTCCAAATTCTATTGGACTTGACTTTGACAATTGGACTCATATCTAGAATATAAAATACAAATAATTTCCTTTTTAATGTAATGAATGTCCTCATTTATATGTTCATACAACCATTTTGCAAAGTGTTCCAAAATATTCAATACATCTCCTTTAATTGGATTAGAATTGAAAATGGTAATAATGGGAAGTACAACCAAGGCTATCAACACTAATAGAAAATAAACACAACATGAGAATCGCACAATCAATACACATCCAATGCATTAATCGGGGTAAGTAAATAAAGAGTTTCAAGGTTAAGAAAATTTAAATGATCCATGTAACCCTTAGAAAGAAATGGGAGATAAAGAGGACATCACAAAGGAAGGTAGGAAAGAAAAAAAAAAAAAACCTTTTACTTAGATCCATAGGTTCGTCTTTTGAGTAGGTACACGATATATAAATAACATGACATATGACAGAAAACTCCAGAATTATTGTATGATCTTTATGGCAGTACAAGATTACTGTATGGTATTTTATGATCTTTGTATGATCTTTATGGCAGTACATGATTTTTGATTTTTGTTAAATTGTTAAATTGTAAATTGTTTTGATTGTTATGTTAAATTGTTAAATTGCATCTTTAAAACCGAGAATTAACTTTTATTACTCTACATAAATAATTCACCTACTATTGTTTAAAATTTTTACCATCAACTAGTGGCATTTTTCTTGTCACATCATCTAGACCATTCTTCTATTTACAATGCTAGTGTTTTTGGAAACCATGTACATGTCATTTCTCCCATAAACCATGTACATGTCATTTTTCCCATAAACTTAACCATGTACATTTAATTTCTCCCGTAAATTTTAAGGAATTTGATAGTGTTTTTGGAAACCATGTACATGTCATTTCTCCCATAAACTTTAAGGCATTTCCTAGAGCTTTTGGAAACCATGTACATGTCATTTCTCCCATAAACTTAACCATCTACATGTCATTTCTCCCATAAAATTTAAGGCATTTTCTAGTGTTTTTGGAAACCATGTACATGTCATTTCTCCCATAAACTTAACCATGTACATGTCATTTCTCCCATAAACTTTAAGGCATTTTTTAGTGTTTTTGGAAACCATGTACATGTCATTTCTCCCATAAACTTAACCATTTACATGTCATTTCTCCCATAAACTTAACTATGTACATGTCAAATCTCCCATAAAATTTAAGGCATTTGCTAGTGTTTGTGGAAACCATGTACATGTAATTTCTCCCATAAATTTTTTGGAAATGATGTACATGTTATTTCTCCCATAAAATTAAAGGAATTTGGTAGTGTTTTGGAACTTGTGTTTTTAGAAACCATGTACATGTCATTTCTCCCATAAACTTAACCATGTACATGTCATTTCTCCCATAACTTTAAGGCATTTTCTAGTGTTTTTGGAACTTGTGTTTTTGGAAACCATGCACATGTCGTTTCTCTCATAAACTCAACCATGTACATGCCATTTCTCCCATAAAATTAACCATGTAAATGTCATTTATCCCATAAACTTTAAGGCATTTACTAGTGTTTATGAAAACCATGTACATGTCATTTATCCCATAAACTTTAAGGAATTTTCTAGTGTTTTTGGAAACCATGTACATTTAATTTCCCCCATAAAATTAACCATGTACATCACATTTATCCCATAAAATTTAAGGAATTTTCTAGTTTTTTTGGAAACCATGTACATGTCATTTCTCCCATAAATTATAAGGAATTTTCTAGTGTTTTTGGAAACCATGTACATGTCATTTTGTTATGAAACAAGCTCCAAAATATAAGAAAAAAGAGATCAATGCCTTAGAACTCAACCACTTCGAGGGGGAAACCTCCAATACATTACATAAATGAATAATTCTTGGATGATACAAATGACAAAACCTCCTTCTATATATAGGAGTCCATGGGATCACAATATAATCCTAGCCGACCTAACAATAATAATGTAAGGGCACAATAATTAATTTAGGGGTTATAGGCGTACAACAATAACAATAAGGGGGTTAAACTAACAATAATAAGGGACTATACAAGTAATACAGGGACCTAACATGCCCCTCTCCTTCCAAAAAGTGTTGCCCTCAACGCTTGAGTAGCTTCGGATGCTTCCGTATAAAATTCTCATCCTCCCATGTAGAATCTTCAGTGGGTAAGTTCTTCCACTTGATGAGATACTCTGAAATTGATCAATTTCGTAACTATCGAGTTCTTGTTTCCATGACTTCTTTAGGTTCCAATATTATTTTTCCTTCCTCATAAAGTTCTAACAATATTGTTTGAATTGGAATTTTGTCACCTATAACCTTCTTTAAGCATGAAACATGGAAAACTAGATGCACTCGTGAAGAATAAAGAAGCTCCAATTTGTATGCCATAGTACTAATATTTAGCAACACCTTGTAAGGACCATAGTACTTTGGCGATAATTTATTATCCTTCTTAGCTTGCTTGAGGAAAATTTATTTGTATGGTTGTAGCCATAAAATTACTCAGTCTCCTACATCAAAACTTCTCTCGCTATGATGTTGATCTATCTCTTGTTTAATTAGATTTTGTGCCAAATTTAGGTTATCCTTTAAGAGATGGAGAACTTCTTGTTGTTTCTCGATGTGATATTCAACCGCTTGAAACTTAGAATTTTCTCTTAAATATGATGTGATGGACGGTGGATGATATCTATAAAGTGCCATAAATGGGGTCATTTTTACTACAATATGGAAGGAAGTGTTATACCACTATCATAATGAGAGGTAATCACTTGCCCCATTGTGTTTTCTTATCAGATACAAAACAATGAAGATATCCTTCCAAACATTTATTCGCTATCTGAGTTTGACCATCAGATTGAGGATGATAAGATGACCTATGAGCTAGTTAAGTACCGAAACAAGAAAATAATTTCGCCCAAAAATTTCCAGTAAAAATGGGATCTTTATCACTTATAATAATCTTCGGGTTTCCATGTAGCTTTTGAATTGTTTCCATAAATGCAGTAGCAATTGTACTTTCTTTAAATGGATTAGATAATGCACAAAAGTCCACATACTTGGTAAGTCTATCAACTACCACCATGATGACACTCTTTCCTTTGGACTTAGGTAAACTTGTGATAAAATCCATTGAGATATCCTCCCAACATTGACTTGGAATGGATAAAGGTTGTCGAAGACCTAGGTTCTTAATTGTCTCAACTTTATTTTGTTGGCAAACCAAACATTCTGCCACAAACTTTTGAATATCATATTTAAGACCATCCCAAAAAAATTCTTTCTTCACCCTGTGGTAAGTTTTTAAAAATCATGAGTGTCATCCTAAAGGAGAAATGTGAAATTCCAAAAGAATATTTTGTTTTAATTGGGAATTCTTACAAATATATAGGTGAGATTTGTACCATAAGGAATCATTTTTCCAACTAAATGTATCAGATGTACTAGGATCTTGCTGCAGCTTTTGAATGAGTGTCCACACTTTTTCGTCCTTCTTCCATTCATCCCTTACTTTGGTTATCAAATATGATTGGATAATAGAAATGGCACAAAGCAATGCTTCCACCTCTTCATCCTTTCTTGAGAGTGCATCTGCGACAACATTTAGCTTCCCTTTTTTTTACATGATTTGAAAGTCATAACCCAACATCTTTGTTACCCATTTTTGCTGCTCTTCTGAAGACATTATTTTTTCCAAAAAGTATTTAAGACTACCATGATCAATTTTTACCTTGAAGTGTCTTCCCATGAGGTAAGGTCACCATTTATTTAGTGCATGTAGTATTGCCAACATTTCCATCTCATAAATAGATTTTTGTAAATACTTTCCTTTGATTGGACAACTTTCAAAAGCAATGGGTCTTCCTTCTTGCATTAAAAAATCACCAATTCCATTTCCTGAGGCATCACATTCCACAATAAATGTTTTTGTGAAGTCTAGCGTAGCTAAGACCAGTGTTAGGCACATTTCTTCTTTAATATGGTCAAAGACCTTAGTTGCTTCAAGAGTCCATGAAAATGCATCTTTATTCAATAATGTTGTTAGAGGTGTGGATATTCTCCCATAATTCTTAAAAAAATTGCGATAATACCCTATTAACTAGATAAATCCTCACAACTGATTTATGGTTATGGGGACTTTCCATTCCTTAATGGCTTTAATATTTTTAGGGTATACCTTAACACCCTCATGAAATACAATATGACCTAGATATTCCACCTCTTGTACTCCAAATAAACATTTGGATGTTTTTTCATATCATTTTTTCTCCTCCAATAGTTTGGGCACCCTGTCAACACTTTGAACATTATCCTTCCAAGACCTATAGTAGATTAGTATATCATCAAAAAATACTAGCACAAATTTTCTACCGAAGGGTTTAGAAATGGAATTCATTAACCCTTGAAATGTAGAAGGTGCACTGGTAAGGCCACAAGGCATGACCAATAACTCATAATGACCCTCATGAGTTCGAAATTCTATTTTTGGAATATCTTTCGTCTTCATTCTAATTTGATGATATACTGAACGAAGATCCAACTTGGTAAAATAAATTTCTCCATGTAATTCATCCAATAATTCATCAATCACATGAATGGGAAATTTATCTTTAATAGTGAGCTTATTGAGCTCCCTATAATCTAGACACATGTGCCATGATCCATCATTCTTGTGCACCAATACTAGTAGACCAGAGAAAGAACTTTGACTAGGTTGAATTATGCAAACCTCTATCATTTCTGCAATCACACGTTCAATTTCGATCTTTTGGACAAAAGGATATCTGTAAGGCCTGATGTTTGGAGGAACACTTCTTGGAATCAAATGAATAGCATGATCATGATCATGAATAGGCGGGAGTCCTTTGGGAGTTTTAAACACCTTGGAATGATTTTCCAAGACTTTTTGGAGATCTGGAGAAATAGATTATTTTGATTTTGGAACTTCTAGTGAGCATAATTATGCAATTACGCCTTGTTTTTATTTATTCATAATTTTTTTCATGAAATTAGAGCTTATTATCTTTCCCGAATTCCCTGTGATACCCCGTAGATCAATATCCTTTCCTTCCAAAAAAAATTTCAAGAAAAGTTCCTGAAAATTAAATGCTACCATCCCTAAAGATTGTAACCATTGTACTCCTAGTACAACATCAACACCACCCATTGGAATGGAAAGCATTGGACTATTCAATACATATTCCCCCATGGTTATCTCACTATTATGACATTTTCCAGAGCAATTTATAGTTCATCCATTTGCAAACATCACTTGACATTCTGGTGCTGGGTATAGGAAACAATTCAATTCCTTGGCTACCTTACAATGAATAAAATTATGGGTACTACCTGAATCAATAAACACTATTACCTTTTTCTTATTGATATGTCCTTTTACCTTGAGAGTTTGAGGAGTGGTAATACCTGCCAATGCATTACACGATATGCTCAGACTCATTTCTTCTTCTTCTAGGGTTGATTCCTGGTGTATATCCTCTTTTTTTGAAGTTTCTCGTTCATTTTCTTCCTCCTCTTCAAATCTATGTAAAATAATTTATTCTCAGCACACTTAAGACCTTTAGTGTATTTTCTATCACAAATGTAGAAAATCCCTTTTGGGTTATTTTTAAAATTGTTGTGGTGTCAACCTTATAGGTTGTGGAATTCTAGGAGTAGCAACACTTCCATCTTTATAGATGTGAGTGGCAGGCTTCTTTGTCGCGATAATTTTACATTCAATTTTTCTTGCCAATTTGAATGCCTTATCCAATGAATAAGGTTCCCAAATGTGAACTTCATGTTTGATGTTATCCTTTAAAGTCCCTATGAAGAAATCAATATTGTGTTCCTCTGGAATATCAGTTACCCTTATATTCAATTTTTGGAAGTCCTCAATGTGCTCCACCACTGAACCCTTTTGTTTGAGATTTATCAATTGGATAAAGAAGGTATTTCTGTTTGTATCCTTATAATGTGCTATCATTTCCTTCGTAAAAATTGACCAAGTGACAATTTTTTTATGGGAGAAAATCCATCGATACCATACAAATGTATTTTTTTCTAAATTTAAAGTTGCAATATGTACCTTTTGTGTGTTTTTCACATTATTGAGATCAAAATATTGCTCCATCTATAGTATCCATGTTACGGGATCCTTGTCATCAAACTTCTTCATATCCATATTTGGAATATGGTGGTTCTTCCATCCAACATTAGAGTTTATAAAATCATGATTAACATTTATTTTGTTCTCATCATGAGTTTCCTCTACTATCTTTTCTCCATTACGAAACATTTCTTGTATCAACTTTGTCAAACCTTCCATGTCTGTTTTTAGATCATTCTTCATGTTTTCCATGTTGTCTTTTCTTTTTTCTTCCATGTCATCCATCTTAGCTTCCATGCCAGCTTCCATGACATCCATATTAGCTTCCATGCATTTCTTAAAACCATCCACCTTAGCTTCCAAGCCTTTCTTCAAAAATTCAATTTCATTTTTTGTTTCTCTTTGCGAGAGCGAAATTTGGTGCACTTACTCTTGTAATTTTGACATGTCATGTTGCAGTTCTTTGTCTTCATGAGTCATAGTAGGGCCTTCTAAAGGCTTAATGGGTGTTGAATTATTTTTAGGGGGAATTTTAGAACCCAATACTGATATTTGTTCTACAATATTCCCTTGGAATCAATTAAAATTGATTTTTCACACGACTTATGCAATTCGAAAAAATACACACTTTTTTCTTTCTTTTAAGGAGCTCGATAATGAAACCAAATTATATTTGTAATTACAGATCTTCAATATCTGAAATTAAGCCTTGTATTAGCCCTCTGAAGCTTATTAAAATGCCACAGTTCTGACCTGATTTGGATTATTTAAGGAAAACTTATGCCCAATCTCCCACAATTACCTAATTATTGACTGGTTCAGTAGAGCGAATTTGTATGGCATGCCACGTGTCATTGATATATTTCCTCCTTCGGCTCTGAAATTGATATACAGGAAACGACAGTCACTGTACTTACGAGCACTTTTTACAGAATTCCAATCCAATGCTCAGAGAAAGAGTTATGATGGTTCTCCCACGGTCACCTCTTTGAGATGAAGTTTGGGAGCCTGAAAAAAAAAAACCCTAACTTCCACAAATCATATCTCCGAAAATATTGCGAAACAAGATCTGAAAATTTTATACGACATTCCCCAGGATTCCTTCTTCCCTCTGAACCTTAGTAGAACAAAATTTGTAGTGAAATTTCCATGATGACCTGTTTTAGGTGAAATTCGGGAGCCTGAAAAAACCATAACTTCCACAGATCATATCTCTGAAAATATTACGAACCAAGATCTAAAATTTTTACACGACGTTTCTCAGGATTTCAGCTTAATTATATAAAAAATTTAGCTTTTGAACCTTCGTAGAAAAGAAGTGATAGCAAAAATTACACAATGACGTGTTTGGAGCAGCGAAACCCTAGAATCCAAAGCTCTGATACCAAATGTTATTAAACTAGGTCCAAAAATATATGAAAAGAGAGATCAACACCTTAGAAATCGACAACTTCGAGGGGAAACCTCCAATACATTACATAAATGAACAATTCTTGGATGATACAAATAAAAAAACCTCCTTCTATATATAAGAGTCCATGGGATCACAATATAATCCTAGCCAACCTAACAATAATAATGTAAGGGCACAATAATAACAATATTAGGGTTACAGAGTATAACAATAAGAATAAGGGGGTTACACTAACAACAATAAGGGACTATACTAGTAATATAGGGGCCTAAAACATTTATCCTATAAACTTTAAGGCATTTGGTAGTGTTTTTGGAAACCATGTACATGTCATTTCTCCCATAAAATTTAAGGAATTTTCTAGTGTTTTTGGAAACCATGTACGTGTCATCTCTCCCAAAAAATTTAAGACATTTGCAATAAATGTTCATTTAATATTTTATTGTGGTCCTAGTTTTTTTGGAAACCATGTACATGTCATTTATCCCATAAAGCATTTACAATAAATGTTCATTTAATATATTTTATTGAATTTATTTTTTTCAGGGATAAAAAAGCCTACTAAACATGGTTGAAAAATGGACATTATGCATAGATGTTTCTTGCTATCCCAATCCAGGGAAAGCGGTGATTACATATGTTTTATGTAATATTATGACTAACAAAGTCCTCCAAAGGAAAATGAATATACCTGGAAGAACAACAAACAATGAAGCATATTATATTTCATTGATAGAAGGCTTGGGAATAGCTAGGGAGTATGGATCAAATGGAATTTTAGTTTTCACCAATTTTGAACTTGTGTGCAACCAGATGAAAGGTGTGCACCAAGTTAAGAAAGAGAGGCTAAAATAATTGCATGGAAAAGAAAACAATATTGTTAGACAATTTCAATAATTTAGTGTAAGACATTGTGAAAATGTTAGTAAGATGTCTGGTGATCTATTATATGGGGCAATGCTAATTCAAGATTCATCTGTCAAATATGAATTAGTATTGTATGGGGCAATGCCAATTTAAGATTCATCTCTCAAAGATGAATTAATGTTGAGATGTTCGCCTTCATAATTTATTGATAATTCATCTCTCAAAGATGAATTAATGTTGAGACGCTCTCCTTTAAAATTTATTTATGGAAATTGTAACATATCTTTGATATATGTGTGTTTTTTGCTTATAAATGTGTCATTTTTATTGACCATGTGTTTTTTTCAATTATATACCAAGTGTGCTCCCACCATGTAAGGACAACTTGGTGAACTTCATGTTTTGTAAAATAATATGTATTCAATTTTAAAAATGTGCACCCACTATGTAAGCACAACACAACTTGGTGAACTTAATGTCTTAGAAAATTTTGTATTAAATTATCAAAATGTGCAGGACTTCAACAATTTTTTGTTTAAAGTGATTTTTACACATCAATTTGTGCTTTGAATTTTTTTTTGTTTTACATAATTTGTGTTTGTGCTCAACATTTGTGTAAATTACATCAATTTTTTGAATTCTTGTGATTTTTTTTAAATAGTAATTTTAAAAATAATTGTAAATGCACGAGGTAACTTTTTAAACATCATGTACCTACGTATTTGTAGATAGATCCATATATATCATGGATGATCATTTTTTACATGATTCTTTGTGGCTTTAAACATTATGTGTATCTATGTAACTGTATATATCCACTATATATATAGATATATATATCATGGAGGATGATCATTTGGCACATGATTCTTCGAGGAAAAAATCAATAGATTACCTTTCCTCTACGAGAGATGGGGTTCATGGATAGGGGGATGTTGATGGTATTTATATTAAATGTGCATGTTTTTAAATGACATTTGAATATATAATCTTATCCCCATACACACATGTATACACATGTGGAATTTATTTTTATTGAATATATAATTTTATCCCCATGTACATAAATGTATACATATGGAATTGATTTTTTAACAATTTTGTGAGTTAAATTAATTTTTAATAAATTTCATTTTTTAGGAGTTCGGAGGAAAAGAGTATCTACTCAATCAATGGAGCCTGGCCATGGTTCACGCAATCATTATATGGTTCACGCAATATACTCAATAATATTTATGTATTTATATGTATGTATGTATTTTTGAATTGATTATAAATTCATATTTTTTTATTAAGCTTCCCTCTCATCGCATGAGGGTGGTGGTACGCATTCCCTCGGTGGCCAATCAATGGGTGGCCATGTTGGTTGTCAACCAATGAGTGGTGGCCAATCAATGGGTGGTCATGCTGGTTCTCAACCATCTCAGGGTGGCCATGATGCTACTCAACCATCTCGAGGTGGCCATCAATCTAAATATTATTGTCATTCAATTATTATTTTGTTAAATTATTTATATAATTTTTTTGTGGTTAAAAAGAAAAATTGTACAAATTTGTTCAAATGTTTTTTTATGTATACATAATTTTTATATTGATGCAGAAGGTGAAAATGTTGCTCGAAAAAGACATAGGCTAGAATGTGTTATTCAAGAAGAAGGTTGTACACCAACTATGAATTATCCTTCTGAAATTTCTCATTTACCTTGGGAAACAAACATCCAACAATGCACATTACAAATGTGTGAACATATTTATTCAAAATTGAAGAAAGATCTTTTGTCTTTGAAACTCCCTGTTGAGAGTCGAGAAAGCTTAGAAATAGTTATGCACTCTTTAAGAAAACTTGTAGATGTTTACAAAAAGCTTCGGCCAACCACTGATACTTTTGTAGAAGTGATGAGGAAAATAATGGAAACAGTAATGGGTCCTGATACATGGGGTGTTGTTAAAAATGGAGTTACAAAAGAAATGGAAAAATCTATGTTTAAATTTCAAAGAAGGGCTGAAAATAAGTATGCTAAAGGTGAAATATTTCAAGCACCCTAATATAGCTTGCCATTTGTATGATAGGCACCTTGCAGCCTATGGAAGACTACCATGGAATGATGAGGTTCCTGTTTATTTTGGGAAATTATTTTATGCAAAATAATTTTTGGGAATGAACCCCAATTATAATGACCTTCCTTCTGAAATTTTTTGTCCTGGGAAAGATTGATTATGTGACCGTAGGGGCACTAAGAGTTATGCTGAGTTGCCTTGCCCCGAGCCACCATTGGTAAGCCGGCCTCTTCGAGTGGAAAATTTGTGGTCAGAGATGGATGCCACTTCTCAAATTAGTCGAGAAGAAATGGATGCCATCACAGACAATGTTCAGACTAGACTTGGTGTAATTGATATTGGTCTGAATCAACTAAAATCATGAGAGAATGCACCTGCTAATTTTGTGTATAGTACAGATGATGAGATAGACAACATTAGTATTAAAGAGCTTATAACATATGTAAATCATTGTCGCAATGGTTGGAAGGACTTAATTCTTCATGAGGAAGAGGGCATGGGATCAATATGTGTTAATGGTTAAGGTGAATATTTTAATGTAATTTCTAATTTACATATACATATTTATTTTTATAT
Organism: Pinus albicaulis; assembly: GCA_034641835.2. Classification (NCBI taxonomy): domain Eukaryota; kingdom Viridiplantae; phylum Streptophyta; class Pinopsida; order Pinales; family Pinaceae; genus Pinus; species Pinus albicaulis. Next base: position 1,040,563,592 of record CM076584.1, on the reverse strand, counting down.
ATTAATATAACAAAAATTTATAATATGTTCACTATTTGCAGTTAACACGCTTGATGAACGAAAATTTTGATAATATCAGGGTTGAAGGTTCAGGTTCTCACAATCAAGATGATATGGGAAATGTTAGTTTTTTTTAAGAGTTCATGATGTTGATGTACAATTATTATGCTATTATTATAGATTGGTATCATGATGACATATTTTTAAAAGAAATAATTGTGTACACACATGTATATAATTAAATGTTAAATTATTCTAATTTCATCTTATGTTTTCGCAATGGAGCCACCCTCTTCTTCCCTGTTAGGATATGTGCAAAATCTATCATCACAAGTATTCAATTTTTCACTTATGTTTCAAGTTAGAAATTGAAGTGAAAGTCATTAAAAAATGAGATCTAGATCTTGAGTTATTTTACACTTTTAAAATTTTTGAATTTTATGTTTGTGGAGATGATTTCTGTTCTCCAAGGACTTTAGTGATGGAGTGTATGATGGAGATAGGAACATTCAAACAATTTGAACAAGAAGTTGTCTAACTTTTTTTTTAATATTATTGCATTAGTTTATGCATTTTCATTTCAAATTTTTTAATATATATAAATACTTGTACATGTAAATTGTACCGTTTATCATGGAGGATGCATTGATGCAGGGCCAACATGGGACAATGGAGGGGGAACTACATGAGTTATTGCATGAAAATTTCTTCTTATTTTTTTCATTATTTTGTTTTATTGAAGTTTACATTCTCATTCAATTTTAAAACATTAAATTTTAATTTTAATACATGTAATATAAGTTTCTTCTACATGTGTACATATATATGTATATATGCAATTAGGGCCAACATGGGACAATGGACGGGGAACTACATGAGGTATTGCATGAAAATTTCATTTTTTCTTTCATTTAGTTTGTTTTATTGAAGTTATACATTCTCATTCAATTTTATAACATTAAATTTTACTTTTAATTTTATGTAATATAAATTTCCTATACATGTGTACACATATATATGTATATGCAATTAGGACCAACACGGGACAATGGAGGGGGAACTACATGAGGTATTGCATGGATTTTTTTTTTCATTTTTTTTTAATGAACTTATACATTCTCATTCTTTTAAAACATTAAATTTTAATTTTTACACGTTGTGTAGGTTCCCCATTCTTCATATGAGAGCACAAGGACGCTCAACACCCACACTTTGCATTAAGCACCTGGTTGCACTAAGCACCTACACTAGGGTGGGGCCCACAGGGCTATTTTGGTCTCAGGCTATGACATTGTTTTTAGTGATGGAAAAGCTTTCATGCGACATAAAACAATGGGTAAAGCCAAGAGGATAGGGATTCGAGTTAATAATCTCTACAATATGGAGGTATAGGGAAAATTATGACACAAGATATTGGGCCATCTCCATAATGGAGCCTTGAAAGTCATGGAACAAATTTCTACTAGACTTCCAATGGGAACACTTGCTCAGTTAGATTAGTGCAAGGTTTGCACCATGGGGAAGTATGTAAAGTCCACCTTTCATGAGAAGGAGAACCGTGCTTCGGGGATCCTTGAGAGAGTTCACACAGATGTGTGTGGACCATTCTCAGTTTCTTCAACAGAAAAAAATAAGTACTATGTAATATTTGTTGATGAATTTTCTCATAAATGTTGGATCTTCTTCATGCAGAAGAAATATCACACATTCTCTAAGTTCTGTGAGTTTAAGGCATTGGTGGAGAAAGAGTCAGGGAAGCAAGTGAAGGCTCTTAGGAGAGATAATGGTGAAGAATACATCTCTAACGAATTCAAGAACTTTTTCAGAAAATAAGGAATTCGAAGGGAAATAATTTTGCCTCATAAACCACAGCATAATGGGGTTGCGGAGAGGAAGAACAAAACGATCGTGGGTGTAGCACGAGCGATGTTGCATGATCAGGGCCTACCAATGCTTTTTTGGGTGGAAGCATGAAATACTATGGTTTATGTGAAAAAATGTTGTCCTCATAGAGTACTTGGCATGAGAACACCTGAAGAGGTTTTCACTGGTAAGAAACCTGATGTTTCACACTTTAATATTTTTGGCTCATTTATTTATGTGCATGTGACCAAGGATGCCAGGAAGAAGCTGGAACTGACTGCCAGAGTTGGGATTTTTGTGGGGTACAAAAAAACACCCCATAATTATCATGTGTATTTTCCAAACAACAAAATTACTGTTGTGCAATGGGATATAAAATTTGATGAGGGTAAAGCCATGTAGTTGTCCCTTGAGAGGGAGTTAGATTTGCATGCAGAGGACAAACTGTTAGTTCCCAAGTATGAGTCTCAAGATGTGGATCAGCCACATGAGGAGGTTCATGGAGTGTAGGAAATCACTCATGCAGAGCCATCCATAAAAAAATTTAGAAGGTGCACCACAAAAGCTGATAGGCTAAGACTTGATGTTGCATAGAATGTAGGAGCCCCTACTTCACAGTGCAGACAGAGACAGTCTCCTAACCGATTTAGTGGATACATGGCTCTGATGAGCAAATGTATTGTGATTGAACCATCTTCCTTTTAGGAAGCAGTGCAGCAACCTAATTGGGTTGATGCAATGGTGGAGGAGTATAACTTCATTGTCAAAAACGGTGCATGGGAAATTGTCCCAAGACCAGTTGACAAATCAGTGGTAGGTTCAAGATGGATCTACAAGGTAAAGAAAGTTTCTGATGGGAGTGTGGTCAAATACAAGGCCATATTTGTGGCCCAAGGCTTCTCACATATTGAGGGGATAGATTATGATGAGACTTTTGTGCCTGTTGCAAGGTATGCTTCCATAAGATCCATCCTTGCACTCGCAACGTAGATGGGATGGCACATTCATTAGATGGATGTGAAAACTACATTTCTCAATGGGATCATTGAGGAAGAGTTGTACATAGAGCAGCCTGAAGGTTTCAAAATCTTCAATAGTGAGTTGCATGTGTGCAGGCTCAAAGAGTGTTGTATGGGCTGAAGCAATCACCTCGTGATTGGTACACTTGGATAGACAGTTATTTCACCGAACTGGGCTTCATCAAAAGTGAAGGAGATGCAAACCTGTACCAGATCGTCATTGAGGGTAAGATATTTATCATTTTTATTTATGTTTATGATTTAATTTTGACTCGTGATGAGCAGCTGATACACTCATGCAAGGAGGATCTTGCAAGGAAGTTTGAAATGAAGGATATGGGCCTCCTTCATTATTTTCTTGGACTGGAAATATGGAAGCAGGATGGTGAAATTTTTGTGTCTCAAGGAAAGTATGCAAAGCAGATACTGGGTAATTTTAACATTGAGAGTTGCAAACCCATGGATACTCCTCTTCCAGGAAACTGGAGGAAAGAGGATGCTACTTCTAGAGAGGTAGTGGATGATACTGTCTATCAAAAATTAGTGGGCTCGCTAATGTATCTGGTGAACATCAGACCAAACATATTCTATGTAGTTAACTAGCTGATTCAAGCTATGGTTAAGCCTACCAAATGCTTTTGGGAGGCGGGGAAGAATGTTCTGAGATACCTGAGGGGCATATCAGAGTATGATATATGGTATAGAAGAATGGATGGAGTGAATTTGCATGGCTTCATGGATGCAGATTGGGTTGGAAGTCCATCAAAAAGAAAGAGCACATCAGAGGGGATCTTTAGCATTGGATCGACAAAAATTTCGTAATAAAGAAGGAAACAATGATTGGTGTCACTCATTCAGCGTAAGCAGAATACATGGCAGCAAGTCAAGCTGCATATGAGGCTATCTGGATGAGAAAGATCTTGGTTGGTCTTTTTGGTTCTCAGATGGACCTGACAGTGATTCATTGTGATAATCAGAGTTGCATTAAACTCTCGATTAATATTTTGTTTCATGATAGGTTCAAGCATATAGATATCTGGTACCATCATATTAGAGATTGTGTGTAGAGGAGGATCTTTTTGCTTCAGTACATTCGCACGGAAGATCAGGATGAAGATATTCTGAAGAAGGTGCTCACCAGGAGAAAATTCAAATACCATAGAGGCAGGATCGGGGTGAAGGATAATCCCTTTCTTGTTGAGAAGGAGTGTTGAGATTCAACAAGAAGATTTAGCACCCACACTAGTACATTAAGCACCTGGTTGCTTTAAGCACCTACACTAGGGTGGGGCCCACAGAGCTATTTTTGGGTGCATGCCAATTTTTATTATCCCTTAATAATATGGACAATAAACTGTAATATATTCTCAATTATAACTTGTAATAGTTAACTGAGAGTTATAAACTCAGTTAGCTAGTGGATTTCGAGTTAGAGGTAGTTGGTGAGGCATGCAAAGTAATTCTAGTTGTACAAAGTTCGAAGTGTAGTGGTGCATTAGTTAATGCAATTTGTAATCAGTTTAACTCAGTTAAGTGAGTTAAACTCAGTTGTGATAGTTTTAACTAGAGGTACACTAGTGAGAGATCTAATGAATTAAATATTAATTAATTCACAATCAATGATCTCACATGCAACTGAGGATTTACTATTATTAGCTGCATGCATGCCAGATCCAGTGGATACCTATTTGAGTTCAAGGTGAAAGGGAGGTTGACTATCAATTGTGAGATTATTCACTTTCACACATGCAGGCAAACACACATTGGATGTGCCCATGATACTTGCATATTCAAGGTAGGAAGGATTGCATCAATTCAGGGATTGCATTTAGCAGGGATTGCACAGTGAAGGAAGGTTGTATGGAGGCAGTGAATTGACTAAGGAGTTTGCCAATTTTTTTATGACAATGTGAGACAATTAGCTGATGTACTTATTATGAAAAATTATGATCTACAGATAAATCAATTCCCTAAAAGTGGTGTTATTCATTTATAACAATATATTAAAGACTTTGGAGTCACTTTCTCTAAGAGTAAATAGACACGCATAAATATAGAAGGACCTACTTGTGATCCAAGCGCTTCCTATTATCCTTCTATCGGTTTTGTTGTAGCTTCCAATCCAAATTAGATCGCCAAATTAGTTCCTGCAAGTATAAACACTAAACGAAAAAGAGATTGCAATATACAAATGCCTATTTATCTTAATCAGTTAAATCGATTGAACATGAAACATATATATCTTTTAAGATTCCATTGCATGAGAAATAAAAACATAAATGGATACATATATGGGAAAATGAACAACAATATTTATTAATGAGTAAAAGGGGGAGGTTACAGGAAATGATCGATTTGATGTCACCATGTAATATCCCAAATGGGAAACATGCAACAATACTAAACAATACTGCAGAAAATAACGTAGTTCAGCCAAGTAAAGGCAGGAGGCCAATATGGAGACCCTTATTAATCATTTATAATAGTAAATCAGATGTACAATGAATCCCATACAATTTAGAAAAGGAAATAGAAGTCTCCAATGAAGAAATATCCTCAAAAAGAGGTGAAACAACCATACAAATGAGCAGAAACTACCTTGACAACTTTATTTTTATTATGCTGCAAAAACTGTTGATTAAAACTTAGATAAAGAGAAAAATAATGCATGAACAGTTAGATCTATGATAGATCCATACACTATAGAGTCTCTACTTCAAATACCCCTTGGGGTTTTCAACAATACATGAAGCAAATGGAGTAGATCTGAGATCTAAAGCTGCACATCTGCAAAAATATTCAGATTTACAAGAATATTCAGATCTGATCTGATGTACACAATCGAATGACCCTCTACAATGGATCTCAAAGGTGAAGTGAAGATCCCCAACACACAAGAAATACTCCTCCAAAAGGTTATGCCAAAAGTCCCCGCAACAACACCTATAGAAAAATGTAGATCTGGAAGATAAACTACGTTGTAGGGTTTAAGATTAGTTTGGCCTGATGCCAAGATGTGGATCTAATTCTTCAATGATCCAATACTCTCTTTCCAATGGAATAGAAGAGTATCCCACTGAAAATAATCACTAGATTAACCTAGATCTCAGTAGATCTAGCCTCCACTTGTTGCATCTTACAAAGACAACCAAACCCTCAATAGGATCTATGTTGTAGTTGGAAGAAGAAGCTTGGCCTTCAACCTGATAGTGGACAAGAAATGCAAGACTCTTCCAATAGGCCTCTCAAGGAAAGAGATGGGATTCCTAAACAGGAAATCCTTGTGCTAAATAGCACTATTCTCTGCTAAACAACAAGGAGAATGAGATATGTCTAAATAGACAATATAATCGGAAAATGTAATCACATCAACCACCTTCTCATGCTGTCCTCCTCTTCATTTTATAAGATTGAGAGCTTGCACAACCCTAAACCATCTCAATGAAATAGCTCTTTTCACATGAGCCTCCTCCAACTAAACCTACGATGTGCCTTCATGAAGATCACTCCTTCTAGACAGCGTTGTTGATTTGGTCATGGTTGACCCAGTCAAAAGATTCATTCCCTTTCACACATAAGGGTGTTTATTTAAATAGCTCAAACTTAGCTTTTTTCACATGTGGCATTGACTTATTTGCAGATTTATGAGTTTTTATAATCCTCCTTTGCACATTTATTCATGTGTTGGAACGGGGTCTCCTAACAAGCTGCGAAACTGGTCCATTTTGATTATTTTTTATTATATTTATTCTAGCGCAGGGGTTTTGGGGCGGGTCAAAGCCCCGAACGCATTGTAATGGGTCAAAGGGTAAACTAGGGGTCCGAAAACCATGGGTTGCAGACCATAGGAAAGGCTAGGCTAGATTATTATAAATAGAGATGCATTTTGTATTGTAAAAGATTAAGAAATGATGAGCTATTGATGCGATTTGTTGTTTAAGCTATCTGCTTGGGTTTTGGGGAATAGACTCCTACTGGCTGTGTGCGTGGAGATCCTAGTCCAGCTGTGTGCGAACCATACTGCTATGTGCGCAGATTGGGAAGGGGATTATAAGGAAATATTGATGAATGAATGAATGCTAAGGATTATTAGAGATCTGAATCTGTGAGTAATGTTGTATGAATTGATGATAATTGTTGTGTTGTGTATTTTCTGTCTTTCCACTGTGAAGATCTTTGTACTGAATGCTAGGATCTAGATATGTTCCACTCTATTTATGTAATACTGTGTTGATGTTATGAAAATCATATAACTATAGATCTAGTGCATGTGGATGCAAATAGAGATGTAATTAACTCTATGCAGAACAAGGTAATCTGGGAATTACAGAACGAAATGCAGCTCTGCTTGCCTTACCCTTCCTTTCTCAGGGTGCGGAAACCTGGTTCCAACACCCACCAATACTGCTTTGGGTGAGACTTTGACCTACACAAGCTATTCACTACCAAAAGGGCCAGTAGTATAGGGGTTTGTTGGAAAACCTCGCACACTGAACCTAGGTCAGGACCCCTCAAGCCAACAAATGGTTCTGTTGCTGGAACTAGAAGAATTCTAAGAAATGGGATCGGGTAATGGCATTGGAGATCTAACGCGGGGTTTAATAGGTGCTACTCTGGGTGAAAGTGCAACACGGAGTGGTAAGTACTATCGAACCAGTCAAGTAGAGGATCGCTCTGCTCATAGCCCACCGAGACCTACGCACGATCCGTCAGCTACCCCGACATCAGACCCCCAAGAAAATAAGCCTAAGGAACCCATGGTGGCACACTTAAAGTTACCTACCTTTAAAGGCATAGCCAATGAGGATATGGAATGGTTTTGGTTCATGGACGACTTGGTGTGGACTACGCAAGGGGTGGTAAGCGATACTATGAAGAGAGCACAGTTGTCACTGGCTTTCGAAGAAATGGTGCTGGACTGGTATATGCGGTATATATCTGAAAAATAGAGCGCATCACTTCAAGATATTAAGGATTCCCTAGAACAAAAATTCCGGAAGCTGAAATCTTATTCCTAGCTGGTAGAAAAATTAAAATAATTCAAGCAAGGTGCATCTGAGTCGGTATGGGAGGCTGATCAACGGTTAAAGAAAGTGATCAAGGAAGGTGGGTTCAATTACGACGATGGAAAGCACACGGAATGGTTTATCGCTATGTTTCTACCTCACTTACGCATACCCATGGGCCATCAGACCTTCGAATCATAGGAAAAAGCCTTGGAAGCTACCATGAAACTCGAAGCCGTGCCTAAGGACAACACGTGGGGAGGAGTGCAGCAGATTCAGGAGCAGATCGGAGCCATGCACATGGAAATATAGAGCTTATGGACGGAACGGGGAAAACGAGTTAGCACGAACCTCTGGTGCGAATATTTCCAGGTAGTGGGACTACATGATACAACCTAGTGCCCTCGGATAAATGGGGGTGAAATAAAGCAAGAATGGTGCAGGTCCTGCCGATTGATAGGGCATGATGAGCAGAATTGTCACACATATGACTTGTTGGTAGATCAAGGAAACCTCTATAGGGTACAATCCGATCCTACCTCGCCGAGATCTCCCACAGCCTTTGGTGGCTCTCCTGCGAGGGGTAGGGGGGCTCGGGGAGGAAGCGAAGGACAACGACAGGGCCAACTGATCTGCTATAACTGCGGAGAGGTAGAGAAATTTTCCAAGGACTTCCTGAATCCCAGTAGGAAATCTTGTAAATATTGCCGACAACTGGACCATGAGATCGAAGACTACCCGATCTTGATAACAAAAATGAAGGACAAACAGACCCCCACACAAAATGTACAAAGAGTCAAAACTGAGTAGAGTGAAGATCCAAGTGTAAAGGTCATAACGCACAGCATTATCACCCAAGAAGCAAGGGAGGAGCTTGCTGCTTGAATGGAATTGAGTTCCAAGAACCAAGAGCTACTGGAAGCCCCTGCGCAGCTACCAGCGCACCTCCAGAAAGAGGAGGAGGTTGAACCCTTTTTAAGGGCATGCTTGAAGCTATTGTGCAATCCAAAGCCTGAAGAAAATCTTCAAGTATTACTACAGGATTGCACAGCTCGACCCAACACAACGGTTGAAATTAGGGAAGTACACAAATTACACAGCTACAAGACATGCACTGGGAGGGAAATGCGATTGACTGCACAAATTGGTGACTATGAGATAGATCAGGTTATTCTTGCCCGGATCAGATGCGAATGTCTTACCAAAGCAAACATGGCAATGAATGGGAGAACCTAAGTTAGACTGGTCCACCATCTAGCTGTGAATGCCGAATCGACAAAAGATCATCCCTCTAGGAAGGTTGCCAAAAGTCAGGGTAGATATCGTAGGAGTAAATGTCCTAGTTGACATTGAGGTAATAGAAATTGTGGAAGTTACAAATCCCTATCATATGCTCCTAGGAATAGAATAGGCTATCGACGTGGGGGGTGTCATTAATCTAAAAAAACATAGCATGGTGTTTGAGAAGAACGGTACACGCGTAATAGTACCACTGGATCCCGTTGAGGGTGTGTGGTATACAAAACTAGCATATGAAGAGGAGGAACTAGGTCACATCTACAGGGTGACGGCACAGGACGAAGATAAGGGTGACCCTATGACAGGCGGAGTATTGGATTGGGAGAAGAACAGGGAGTACTTTTCTTCTCCTGATGAATAACTAGAGAGTTGGCAGACCCGACTACACGATGTCTCAGCACTACGATGCCCTCGGATTGCAAGGACCCTCTACTGCATTACTTCGGAGGTAAGAGACCTTCCCCATTTTGATGGGTCTAGTGATGTCCAGTAATTCTTAAGAACATTGGAGGCCAGGGTGCCAAAATAACGGTGGCTCTGGGCACTCAATCTGGCTCTACGTGGAACACCTGTATGCTGGTGGGATACCCACAAGAAAGCATTTCTGAACTGGGAGACATGTCGAGATAGGATGGTGTTGTGGTTTGCACCTCTTGCGTACGTGCGCACCAAGATATTCCTAGGACCCAGGGATCCTCGCGCACATCTATTTGTGCTTTCCTTAGGCCCTATCCCTGCTGCTTGGTACTTAGATGCAGAGTTACATCAGCGGACCCACCACTGGGAAATATTAAAAGAGGACTTTATTGGAACGTTCAGACTTATTGGAGGTATAGAGATGCTTGACGAAGCCCTATAGGAAATTGATGCGTTCAATTTTAAGAAACCTCACCCACGCACCACACCAGTCATCCTGACATGGGAAGCTCAGATGCAAGACATAGTCAACCACCGGAGCTTGGCGATTAACGAAGAAGAGGATAACCCGTAGAATATATCTGTTCCGAAATATGAATGAGAACGTATCCTTATCGAACCATCGCTCTAGGATGTCGATGTAACGCAACGTATCAAGTTACATGAAGTTAATATTGGGACAAAAGAACACCCTAAGCTAGCTAAAATTAGGGACTATTGGGATGAAGGCACCGTGGGAAAAATTGTCGAGCTACTTACGGAGTACCAGGACTTATTCCCCACAAATTTTTGTGAGCTCAAGGGAATCAATGGGGACCTCGGCATTATGCACATCACTCTGAAGCCTAAGGCGTGGCCCATCAAGAAGCGGCCCTACCAGCTAAATCCTAAGTACAAGCAAAAGGTCAAAGAAGAGTTGGACCATATGCTGACCTCCGGTATCATTGAACCAGTTGAATAGTCAGATTGGGTAAGTCCAATGGTTGTCTACGAGAAAAAGACAAAGGGGGAAATATGCATCTGTGTGGACCTATGAAAGCTGAATGAAACCTGCGTTCATGACCCCTTCCCTACGCCCTTCTCCAATGAAATCCTTGATAGCGTGGGTGGCCAGGAGGCCCATTCCTTCACTGATGGATTCTTGGGATACCACTAGATCATAATTGCACCTGAAGATCGCAGTAATACTACCTTTGCAACTGAATGGGGTTCCTTCAAGTATACGGTCATGCCCTTTGGTCTCAAGAATGCACCTGCTATCTTTTAAAGGGTCGTAGTGGCTGTATTCAAGGAGTTTATTCATAAGTTCCTAGAGGTTTACTTCGATGACTTGACGATTTTTAGCTTAGTGAAATAACGTGTCTCGAACCTGCGATTAATGTTGGATGCATGCCGGAAGCACCAGATCTCCTTGAACATCAAAAATTGCATATTTTATGTACCATTTGGAATCTTGCTTGGACACATAGTCTATCGGAAAGGATTGATGGTTGATCCTATGAAGATAGCTATAATTATCAACCTTGCAGCCCCCACAATGGAAAAACAGTTGCGCTCTATTCTCGGTCACACAGGCTATTATATAAAATTCATTCAAGGGTACGATCTGATCACAGCACCCATGGAACAGCTACTTAAAAAATATGTCTCCTTTTTCTAGAATGACAAATGTCAGAAGAGCTTCGGACTGCTAAAATATTAGATGATCTCTACACCCATATTGATATTCCCTGACTGGTCAAAGGAATTTCATGTACATGTGGATGCGTCGGGCATCGCCCTGTGCGTGGTTCTCACTCAACCTAGCGAAGGAGATATTGATCACTCGGTTTCCTTTGCCAATCGAAAACTCTTGAATGCCAAAAGGAATTACTCTACCACAGAGCACGAAGGACTAGTTATGGTATACGTAGTACAAAAGTACCGGCACTATTTGCTGGGTGGACACTTTAAGATGTTCACTGATCATTCAGCTTCCAAATACCTGGTCAAAAATCCTATGTTGCGGGGGAAGATTTACTGCTGGTTGTTGCTATTTCAGGAATATGATTTTGAGATCATTGTTAAGCCTGGGAGGTTGAATGCAGGCCCATATCATCTGTCTTGTATCGATACAGGGGAAGAGCCTACTAACTTGGATGAGGGATTATCCGATGCGCAACTGTTTACCATTAAGGTGGTTGATGCTCACTTTGCTGATATCATTGAGTTCCTCACTACAGGTGTGGCCCCTGCAGCGTATTCGGTACAACATAAGAAGGAGTTGGTGACCCAGGCTGCGGACTTTACTATCGCAGGACATCTATAAAAGCTCGGCACCGACGAAATACTACATAGGTATGTATTGGAACATGAACAACCCACCGTCCTAACAGAATCACATGATGGAGTCTCCAAAGGCCACTATGAAAGCAGGGCTACGACACAAAATATTTTGAGGGCTGGCTTATGGTGGGCTACCCTACATCAGGATTCTTACACCTATTGCAGAGTGTGTGATACATGCCAGCGATCTGGCCGACCCTCACTGTTGAGCATTGTAAAAGGTATGAATTCACCATGTATTTCTTTATCTTTTTCCTTTAAACATAACTCTTTTTATTCTAGAAAGATGATATATTGAAGGATTATGATAGAATTGCAAAGATTCATGTTTATTGTGAAATTGGCTAAAGATTGTCTTTTATTCCAAATAGGAAACAAATGAAGTGGGAAACCACCATTCGAAAGGCAAATCTAAAGCAGGAGTAAATGTTGTTCCTCCAGCAAAGGGCCGTATCCAGACAAGAAGGATGAAATCGGAATGCATAGTTAAATAAAGGCAAGGAACAACACGGATACAACACAAGAAGATGAAGCATTAGCTAGAAGAGGAAAATAGAGCGAATCCCTCAGGATATTTCGATCCTGAGGGATTACTGTTCAAAGTTTATCTTTGTTTCTTGTATTATCCGCTGAGTTGTTATAAAAGGCAGTGCCTGCAGAAATAGAAAAAAAACGATTATCATTGAAAATTATTTTGTAATTCTATAATTTCATTGACTCTCATGATTCAAGTAGAGAGAGACTATTTATAAACGATTTTATGCATGATTAATGCATGATTTAGTTTCCGTTCCATCACTTGAATCTAGAGTAGCTCAGCGGTGTTTCCCTAGCAGCTAACGGCCTAGCCCTGGTGGATCCTCTTGCTCTTTTGTATTATTATCTTTCGATTATAGTTGTGTGATGGTTTTCATTTATTTTCATTACAGTTTCAAGTTTAATAGTTTACTGTTTTATTTCTTTATAATCTTGGTGTGTTGCATTGTTGAATTGCGTTGACGTTCCTTTCCAATTTAACAAGAATCTTGATCCCTGTATAATTTATCTTGTTATGCTTTAATAGAGCTTCACTGTTCAGCATCTGTTGTTCCATTCCAGTTGTCGTTCCATTCCATTTGTTGTTCCATTATAACTGTTGTTCATTTCATATTGTTGTTCAATAGAATTTATTGTTCAAATCCATTAGATAGAGTTTTTTGTTCAATAGAATTTGCTATTCAAATCCATTAGATAGAGTTTGATGTTCAATAGAATTTGCTGTTCAAATCCATTAGATAGAGTTTGCTATTGATTTCTATTGTTGTTCAATTCTAGTAAAATATATCTACTGTTCATTTCAGTTAATTAGTTTACAATTTATTTCATACCTGCAAAGAGTTTGGTTTTTCTTTTGAGAGCTTGCCTAGTTTACTTTCTTTAGCAACATTAGTGATTTAGTTCAGTTTCAATTTAATTTCTTTAGTGTGGAGTGTAAGATAATCAACTGTAAAGGACATTGGTTATTGCTACCTACGTTCTCAGATTGATTATCTTGTTCTTATTTTATTTCATTTCCATCATATGCCAAAGGAAAGAGTTATTACTACTGCATCCTTGATTGATGATTGATGAGTGAATGATTGGATTTCAAAGCATTTAATTTCATGTCATTGTAGTTAGATTTCATTTCCAAGCATCTGTTTACTCTTGTATTTATAACACTATACTGCATATTGGAAAGCATCACTCTTAGATTGAATTGTAGCCTCATACTGAGTACACTCTTGAAATAAAAATCGTACCTAGATTGATAATTAATGTGAGATAAATAGGAGTTAAAAAGACACCTTTTATACCTCAACACTTTGGCGTCGTTGCCGGGGAGAGTGTAGCTATTTAGGAAAGAGTAATGTACATTTGATTTTCTCTGCTAGGGAAGAATTGGGTATTAAAAACGAAAGGTAAGAACCTGCGTACTGAGCAAGGAACATGCTCGTTCATCGGCCCGCTTCACAGTAGTATTGAGTGAAATTTTTAGGTAGGAAGGAATGCTTCTATTTTTTTGAATGACTAGAAAATATAAACAGAAAAAAATTCCTCCTAAACCCCAAAAACCTAAGGGATAGGTGACCCTTCGGCGAACATCTTTCATCGACGAAACCCTTAAGAAAGTTGAATCTCAGCCATCAATAGGACCTAGAAAAATTACTTCTAGACAACCTACTAGCTCCCTTCAGGCCACAGAGTCACCATCTGTAGCCTTTGCTGAGGTGCATAGCTGAACAAAATAAATTGAGAAGGATTCCCAAGAAATTGAGAATTCTTTCCTAATTTCTCTACAAGAAGGAAACTCTAGTAATATCCGCAAAGGAGGAGGAGAAATAGGGGAAACAGAAGAACCAAAATCTCCTCTTGAAGTAATCCAAACAGTGAGCAACCCAGATAAGGGAAGTGTTGTCAACATCATTCAAAACAAAGCTAAAGGACCTGAATCTCCTCACATAGTAGGTCAGCAAGGAACACTCATTATTCCAAACTAAGGAAGTGTTGTCAAGGTCATTCCTACTCCTTCTAGTCAGCCTAGGAATAATTCCCTAGAAATCCTAGAAGGATATTGGCACATATTTGATCAAATGGCCCACAACTAGCAACCACCTCAACAAACTTCCACACTGCAATATCCCATTGTGGACACTACAGTTAATGCACCTATGAAGGCCATTCCTCTTCATCATATTCCTACATTCCGTGGCTTAACATCAGAAGATCTAGATGCATTTCTATTTGAATTCGATGTATTATGCAGAGGGTATCGCTATACCACTGATCCCCAAAAGTTAAAATTATTTCCTTCCAAATTAAAAGGAGCAGCTCTATGATGGTTTATGGGGTTAGGTGGAGCTATTATACATGATTGGGATCAGATGAAAGTTGTTTTCTAAGGAAATATCAGGATTATTGTAGATCTAGGGAATTAAAAGATGAAATATTTCAGATGACAGCAAAACCTAATGAAACAATCGAGGAATATGTAGAACACTTTCAATACAACCTCCAGAGATCACCCTATGCATCTTTACCCTTACCTGATAATGTGTTAAAAACTACATTAATTAAAGGGATGAAGGAACAATGGGTGGAAACATTAAACATGATGGGAAAAGTTGATATGTATCAGGAATTTTCTTTTGACATTATTAATTTATGTATCAAGAGTTCAAGAGGCAGCACAAGACTAAAACCAGCAGAACATGACATGACCCCAAGGGATAGCAAGACCTCCGATGGAGGTATAACCCACACAGAAATTGGCAATCTACTAGAAGATTTCAAAACTGATATTCTAGGGACTCTGACAACGCAGCTTGATATCATGAAAGCTAAACAAAAGCAAGCAGAAGTAGAAAAAAATTTAGCAATATTCTGCCCTAGATGCAGAAAAAAACATAGCCATAAAGAGTGCCCATTGGATACAGTCCAAGTCTGTGCCATCTGCACAAAAAATCACTCAACATAAAGTTTCCCCCCACTCCCGGGATTGAAAACAGTTTACAAAGAAGCGGAAGAAGAAACAGAAATGATATATCTACTCAATCAACGTCGTCAATGGAAACCACGACAAGTAGGTATGCCCATTGATCCATCCTCTTCTTTTCAGTCTCCTCAGTATAATGCTTAGCAATATAATGGAATGTGGCAAAATCAGCCACCCTTTCCCAGTTGGCCACAACAACCATTTCCTACACCACCATGCCCAAATCAAACAAATCAAACCAATTGGCAAAATTTTCCTTACTGTTCACCATTTTGGAAAAATAATACATATCCAACACAATGGTCCCCCTCCACCTCACAGAGTCAAACTTGGTAGTCGAACTGGAAAAGATCTATGAATCAACCAGCTGGAACGATTCCTCTCCCTCCACCTACACTGCCAGCACGATATACATTGCAACAAAATCCCCAGACCAACTTAAGACCGCAACTCCCAACCCAACCCAACCCAAACCCTAATAATAGACCGGTTCAATCTTTTCAAAGAATCGAAGCACCAAAACTAGAAACCGAATTAAGGGAGTGTAACGACTTTCGACTAATGTCTGGGCACATAATAGAATCAAAGGGAGACAAAATGTTCAAGTTGAAAATCCATTACCTTCAGAACAGACACTCCAAAAGGAGAATGTGGTTATACAACAAACTCATGAGCAAGCAACCACCTCTTCTCCACCATTCCCAGAATGATTAATCATACCTCGTCCAATAGAACATCCCAATTTTGATCTTCTGGGAGAACTGAAAAATTTGTGTATAAAAATCCCACTCCTCCAAGCTATCGAAGATATTCCCATTTATGAAAATACCATCAAAGAACTATGCATAAGGAAGCCAAAGAGGAGAACAACAACTAACCCAACTGTCCAAGTAGTCGGTAGTCTATCTGACCTGCTATCAGGAAGAGAAGCCCCCGTAAAGTATGAGGACCTGGGAAACCCTATAGTTACAGTGCAAATAAATGGACAATCATTTCCAAATGACTTAGTTGATTTGGGAGCTGCAATTAATATCCTAACAACCACCACTTGCCAAAAACTTGGTATTACATCATTAGATCCAACAACAATCTTATTGGAATTGGCTGACCGATCGGTCGTCAAGCCAAAAGGCTCATTACATGATGTAATGGTATCTATAGACTCCTAGGAATACCTTGTCGACTTCCTGATTATTAACCCTAAAAACTGGCTAGATGGACGCCCTTTGATATTAGGTATAACTTGACTGGCAACTATTGATGCCTATATTGGCTGCCGGCAAGGCAGCATGACTATAACTAGAGGGAGTTATGTCAAGAACTTAGCTTTATACCCTCTAGCCCAGCCAAGCCTAAAAATAATAAAAACAAAGAGACAATCTGTATCACATCTCATAGAAAACATTAGATCACCACTAACCATAGAATATTCCCTCGACTTTAAAGATCAAACAGAGGGTGGCATCATTAACAGTTTTATCAACCAACCAAAAATCAGATCCCATTTACAATGTCACATGATCAAGGCAGCATTTGATAATGAAGAAGATCCCCTGAAAGACATCCAAGAACAATCAATACCTACCACTTCTGTTTAAAATAGCAAAACTATAGAGATTGAGCCAGGAAAAACTTTGAACATTAACAAAAATCTGAGTGCTGAACAAGATGAGGAGTTGGTCCAACTACTGAAAAAATACAAGGGAGCCTTTGCATGGGATTACCCAGACATGAAAGGAATTTATCCCTAGTTATGTATGCACCACATTTATACATAAAAAGATGCTAGAACCATTCGCCAACCCCAACGAAGATTAAACCCTCACTTTAAGGATATTGTGAAAGCTGAATTACAAAAAAATTTGGATGTCAACTTTGTTTATCCAATATCTGATAGCAAGTGGGTCTCTCCACTAGTAGTGGTGCCAAAAAATAATCGGAAGTGGATTATATGTGTAGACTATAGATAACTAAACAAGGAAACCCAGAAAGAACACTTTCCCCTTCCTTTCGTTGACTAGGTATTAGATACATTAGTAGGGAAGAAATTCTTCTCTTTCTTAGATGGCTTCAGTGGATACAATCAGATTCAGATCGCCCTTGAAGACCAAGATAAGACTAATTTTACCTGTCCTTAGGGGACATTCACTTACAGGGTTTTACCCTTTGGTCTATGCAATGCCCCTGCTACATTTCAGAGGGCCATTCTCAACATCTTTTCAGATATAATAAATGAAGGGCTCGAAGTATATATGGATGATTTTACACCTTATGGAGATGATTTTGAGCCAGCATTAGAAACATTTGAAAAGGTGTTGCAAAGGTGTATTGACACCAGACTCTGCTTAAGCCATGAGAAGTTCCACATGATGATGAATGAGGGACTCATCTTGGGTCATTATATCTCAGCAGCTAGAATACAGGTAGATCCAACTAAAATTCAGATACTTTTGTTAATACCTACTCTCACCACACAAACAGAGGTACGTAGCTTTCTTGGATTTTCTGGCTATTATATAAGCTTTATAGAGCATTATTCTCAAATAGCTACACCTCTATACACACTAATGGGGAATGTTGATTTTAATTGGACAGATAAATGTGAACATGCTTTTGAGGATCTCAAAAAGCTTGTATCAACAACCCCAGTGCTAAGGGGCCCAAATTGGGATTTTCCATTCCAAATCTCATCTGATGCCTTAGATACAGCTATTGGAGCAGTCCTTGGGTAGGAAGAAGATAAAAAACCATATGAAATTTATTATATTAGCAAGAATCTATCTCCTGCTGAATTAAACTATACTGTGACTGAGAAAGAATTTTTAGCTGTAATACATGCTGTATATAAATTTAGACATTATATACCTGGGTATCCTGTAGTTTTATATACAGATCACTCTGCCATAAAAATTTTAGCAAATAAACCTATTAAAAATGGTAGAGTAACAAGATGGTTGATTCTATTGCAGGAATTTGACATCACAATAAGGGATCGACCAGGAAAAGAGAATCCTGTAGCTGATTTTCTCTCACGAATGCCAAAACCAACAGACGCAGCAGTAGTCGAAGATCAGTTCCCAAATGAACATTTGTTTGTTGTTACTTCCAAAACCCCATGGTATGCTGATGTTGCAAATTATTTAGCAGTAGGTAAATTACCTAAGCATCTAATGCCCAATGAACGAAAACAGATAGTCTAGCGCAGCACCCGATTCTCTTGGATTGGGGGTTACCTATTTCATACTGGAGTAGATATGCACATCAGAAGATGCATCTGAGAAGAAGAAATATTTGACATCCTGAAAGCATGCCATGATGGGCCATGTGGCAGACATTTCGCAGATCATAGGACTGGTCACAAGGTTTTACAAACATGCTATTACTGGCCTACAATTTTTAAAGATGCTAAAAAGTTTCTACAAGTCTGTCATAGTTTCCAAAGGGTAGGACGCCCTGGATATTTTGATTAAATTCCTTTGAACCCACTGTTAGTAATCGAGCCATTTGAGCATTGGGCACTCGATTTTGTTGGTCCTATCAAATCATAAAACATATATACTGGTTGCAACAGAGTATGTTACTAAATGGGTTGAAGAAGAAGCACTTCCAAGAGCTACAGAGGACTTTGTAATACAGTTCCTTTTCCAAACATTTGTGTGATATGGCCTCCCTAGGGACGTAATTACAGATGGAGGACCACAATTTGTAGGTAATAAAATCACTGCAACATTAAAAAACTACCACATTCAGCACAAAATCACGACCCCATACCACCCACAGGCAAATGGCCAGGTAGAGATCATGAATAAGGTGATAGAATCTATACTGACAAAAATAATTGCATCACACCGACGTGACTGGGCCTTAAGATTGCCGGAAGCCTTATGGGCGTACCGAACAAAATGGAGAAATACCACTGGGTATTCACCATATTAATTAGTATTTGGAAAAGAACCCATCTTTCCTATAGAATTTGAAATTCAAACATTAAGAACAGCCCAGGAGGTGGGTTTGGACTTAAATGAAGCCCAGGTTAGAAGATTACAGCAAATCAATGAGTTAGATGAAATTAGGCTCTCTGCTCTCCAGCACACTACATTAATTCAAAAGCAGAGAGAAAAATGGTACGACGCCCTCATTAAAGAGAAGATCTTCCATGAAGGGGATTGGGCACTCCTATATGACTCCAAGTTTCAGGATTTCCCAGGAAAACTCCAGACACAATGGCTTGGACCCTATGAGATACAGAAAGTGCATGAAAATGGCACCATCACATTGACTACCATTGATGGATTTGGACATTCTTTCAAAGAAAATGGTCATTGAGTATGAATTTACCATAAACGGCTTAATCGGGAATCCTTTTACCAGCAATTACGGGAAGATTCTACCATGCAGATTCTTGCTGAGGGAGATTACTCCTCCTCAACACCCATCCACTAAATAATTCCTTTATTTTGAAACTTGTACATAAGCTTTTATTTTTACTTTGCTTGTTTTTTGTACAGATTTTATTTCTCAAGCTGTTCCTTTTAAGGAACAATTGTTGTTCCTCTTAAGGAACAACAGCCGTTCCTCTTAAGAAATAACGCATTTGTGTGTTTCTTTTTGTTTTTCCTTTCAAAAGAAACATCATTTCCGTTGATTATTTTTGCTGTTCCTTTCCGAAGGAACAACATTTTTTTTGTTCCTTTCAAAAGGAATAGCACTTTTACCGCGTGTTTTTGTTGTTCCTTTCCAAAGGAACAAAAGTTTTTACCGCTTGTTTTTTCTGTTCCTTTCAAAAGGAACAACAGTTTTTGTGGCGTGTTTTTTCTATTCTTTTCCAAAGGAACAACAGTTTTTTTCGCCTGTTTTTGCTGTTCCTTTACAAAAGAACAACATTTTTCCTGCTTGTTTTTGCTGTTCCTTTCAAATGGAACAACATTTTTTTCCCGATTGTTTCTGCTGCTCCTTTCAAAAGGAATAGCATTTTCACAAATTGTTTTTGTTGTTCCTCTTAAGGAACAACAGTTGTTCCATATAAGGAACAACACTTTTTGAGTGCATTTTTCTTGTTTTAGAACAAAATTTTGAGGATTTTTGTGAATTCTTCATGACTCTTTTAAAGGAAAACATACAATTTATGCAAGGACACAAAAATCAGAGGTTACTGGAATCAACAAATCAAGAGAAATTTCAATTTTTAAATAATTTTTTTGTAGTGATAAGTAAAGGAAAGGACACAACCATCTATATCACTTTGTTGTCTTTATTTTCACTAAAATTAATATGATCGGTTATCTTTATCATGTTGGTTCTTTCCTAAATCTTCATAACTCTCTTTGATTTTTATTTATTGAATAATAATAAGGGCATACTTTCTCTATTGAGATGTTAATAATTCTTCCACCATCCCTACTATTAAGGAGTGTTGAGCCATCCTCTATACATAAATATGGAAGTGCTACATGAAAAAAGAAGAAGAAAAAAAATCTCTATATGATTACCAATAATTCTATGATATGGCAGATGGAGGATAGGGGGTCTCGTTAAGAGCCAACCTACCATGATCATACGGGAGAAGTGAAGTGGCTTTCCCATTATGGCCACCACACCATAGATATTATCCAATGGACAACTCAAAAAAATAAAAATTCATTGGAATAGGAGGTCTCATCACGAGCCGGCCTGCCCACCTTTCACTCCTTCCTGGTGAATGGCATTGTGATTCATCTGGTTCCCAAGCCAACACAATGGCCTCCATCATGACATCACACGGCACTTCCCTAGGCATAAATAAATGATAATGGTTCCAAGGGTGAGAAAGCAACTTTGTCAAGGTTATAGACACCTGTGGGCAACAGAGCTCTGCTGATAATATTGGAGTCCTATTTTTCACAAATCCATAGTAATGATAAACCCTTTTCTTATATCTTTATCTAATATCAAATGAGAGTATGCTCCTAAACCCTTTTTTCGGAACCTCTTATGCATGAAATTTATTTATAAATTGATCATAATGGTTTATGTGGATAATTACCGCATAAGTACTTTTTTCACATCAATTGTCCTTTTCCTTTATTTTCGAATCATTACATAAACATTTCCATATCTACTCACGATTTCAAAATATGCATCGATTTCAGTAATGCGATAATTTGTTGATCATATCATAAGTATGTATGCCTTTCCATGTTGTACAATTGATGTGCAGTATGCTTCTCTTCTATTTGTCGGTCGAGGGCAACCTATCATCTTTCAAGGGGGGCGCAGATGCCTTTTAAATATGCCTGCATGTGGGTCAAATCCCTATGTTCTTCGAATTCTCGAAAACAACAAGAGTTTAACGGTATTGTGCCGATATACACAAGGTGCTGTTCCATTACCATTTTTGTGTATTTGTGAAGAATTAACAGTGTGCAGAAAGAATGGGATAATGAGTAGTACGTAGTGAGCCACAGGTGCTAGTAGTTTCCAACGCTGCACGAGAAATTCTGGAGAGAGTAGGATGGATTACCTACCTCACACGACTGCAACAACCTCATGAAACGGTGGCCATTGAATTTTTGTAGAACTTGCAGGAAGGCTATTCCATGGTAAGAGGAAGGAAAATCGTAGTAAAAAATGCAATAATCGTCGAGGTATTAGGTCTACCAGCAGAAGGACCCATATGGACCCATAAAAAAGTGAAACTTCAAGAAGCCATGAACATATTTTGGGACAAAGGGTAGACCTTGGTAGTCAAAGGAAAAGGAGTCCAGCTGGCAACTTTGGGAGAACCATGGACAGAACTGGCGAAAGTAGTACAAATTTAAATTACATGTGATGGAAGAAAGGATGTGGTAAGACCACGCCAACTTAAGTTATTAGTGATATTAAAATAGAAATGTTCTGTAAATTTGCCTGCATTTTTAAATTTATTATTGCATGATGCTGCCCAGAGCATAAGAAAATCCCGTCATATAGCGATAGTGGTAAGCCACCATTGTTTAATCCGATTAATAGTGAGTTAAATCCTTGCCCAGAAATAGACTAGTTGGGAAGAATTGATATTCTCAATTGATGGAGGAACAACCCTAACTACCCCAAAACGTAAAAGAGTTACTAGCACAGCAACAGAACCTTTAAAGCGTAGACAGTCCTCCAGGTTAAGGAGAAGTAGGGGAATGATAGGAAGTCTTCAGGGTAGTAGCAGCCAACCCTTAGAATTTCCTAGTTTAGAAGATGAAAAACCCTCTTAACTCGAAGAAGGAAGTCACCACACTGGTGAAGAAGAAGAAAATCAGGAAGAAGAAGAAATTCACCACACCAGTGGAGAAGAAGGAAGTCACCATACCAGTGAAGAAGAAAGAAGTCACCACACCGGTGAAGAGGAAGAAAGTAATCACACTAGTGCAGATGAAGGAGAGGAAGCAGAACCTCCAAAAACCTCCATTGCAAGTCCACCATAGAGTCCATTGTAGGAGGACCAATTGGCCCAAATTTTGGCCAATATGAGTGAATATATACAACCTCACAGTCCGCTTAACCTCAACATTGAGATAAAAAAATCGCAGGAACAAGATGTTACTGACAAAGATACAGTTGAGTAAATTCCTGATGAAGAAAACCCTCAGGGAAAAGTAGAACCAACTAGGGTTACTTCCCCTGAGGAATTTAGCCAGGAGCATGGGAACACTAAGGAAGTGTCCCAAACAGAAAACACAGAAGCAAGCCTGGGAGAAGGCACGACCACTGGAGAGCAAACCCTAGCCGAGAAACCAAGTATAGAAAAAGGAATAGTTGTTCCTTCCAAGAAGAAGAAGAAGACAAATGAACTTGAGAAGCTGTGGAGGGAATGGAAAAATCCCCAAAAAATAGTAAAACAACTCAGGCAGAGGATTAAGGTGCTAAAAAAGGGGAAAGTCTCTAAAAGAACCCTGAAAACAAAGAATGCAACCATCCAAATGGAACCCCATAATACAAGGGCCATGGAGACTCAAACCAAGCCCATATTCATTCAGGATAACAAGGAATAGCAGGCAGTTGCTATGGACGCAGTTGCCCAAACTAAAATTGTACAGGTTTGTGAAAAAAATGTTCGAACTGAGGCACTGTCCTCTAGTAGTATGGCCAACAAAGAGACACAGACTGCAGGCACTCGACATTGTAATAAGAAAACCCAGGTAGGTCTTCGACCCAAAAATGTTTTGATAAAAGACCCTGGTATAGCAAAACTCCAAGAGGATCTCTCACAAGCTCAGAGGGCTAGAGAAAAGCTCGAAGAAGAGACTATTCCCAAAAGGAAATACCAACAGTTACAGCAGCAATTAAAGGACATCAATGCATCAGAGGCAGAAGCTTTCGATATATGTTGAAAGGTAGAAGAGAAAGTTGAAAACATAAGGAATAGATTAAAAATTGTTATGAATCAAATGGATACTCTCTTTTCTTTATACACAGATGTCCTAGCATGTAGGTGCCTTGCCAAAAATTATGCTTTATTTTTATTATAAAGATATTTGCAGTTAAAAATTAAGGCTGTTAAGGCAGGAAAACCTATAGAATTAGAAACTGTAGGTGATTTTATAAGTTGCTGCAAACTGTATGGAGTAAAAGTCCAGCATCTACTCTGTGAATTTTATTTGCACAATTTTATATTAGCTGAGGAAATGGAGACAAATCTCAGCCCTTTTGTGGGCGATATCCAATTTCAAGCATTCATTTCATTTGCTGTTAACCAGTTAAAATGGCTCAAGGCCTATAACATTTTTCAGAGCCAAGAAAATGGGTTAGAAATTTAGGTTAGGGGTGAACCGAGACACCCATTACAATTGTGGGCTAGGCAGAAAATCTTAATGACAAAGGAGGGTGTGATCCAAACATTGGGACCCATACAAAAACCAATTATCCTGGATGGGGTAGAATATTTTCTATCCATCAGAGACTAGGCCATAGTAGCAGCTAAACTCCGATGGAAGATTTCCAATTGGAATATTCAAGACAGAGAGCCATTCAATTACAAAATTTTTGAGTTAGCTGCCAACCGCCTGGTTATCTATAGTAACCTCATCTTGAGGGAAGGCCCGTATTGGCTACGTTGTAGATATCACATCCCTATTATCTGGTATCCTGCAGCAGACTATAAGGCCAAATATGAATTACCTGAAGGACAGACAGGGCATATCTTTGAAGCTTTAGCTGCAAATCATGGTTTTAGACCTCTTAATGAAAAACCTTCTCCAGCCTATTCTCAAACTGCTTTACATGTAAACTATGGTTTTCATGAGGACATGAAAAAGGGTAAGCAGAGGGGTGTGTTGAGCATTGGAAAAGGCATGAATTCACCATGTATTTCTTTATCTTTTTCCTTTAAACATAACTCCTTTTATTCTAGAAAGATGATATATTGAAGGATTATGATAGAATTGAAAATATTAATGTTTATTGTGAAATTGGCTAAAGATTTTCTTTTATTCTAAATAGGAAACAAATGAAGTGGGAAACCACCATCCGAAAGGCAAAGCTAAAGTAGGAGTAACTATTGTTCCTCCAGCAAAGGGCCGTATCCAGACAAGAAGGATGAAATTAGAACGCATAGTTAAATAAAGGCAAGGAACAACACGACTACAACACAAGAAGATGAAGCGTTAGCTAAAAGAGGAAAATAGAGCGAATCCCTCAGGATCTTTCGATCCTGAGGGATCGTTGTTCAAAGTTTATCTTTGTTTCTTGTATTGTTCGCCGAGTTGTTATAAAAGGAAACGCTTGTAGAAATCGAAAAAAACGATTATCATTGAAACTTCTTTTGTAATTCTATAATTTCATTGACTCTCATGATTAAAGTAGAGAGCGACTATTTGTAAACGTTGTTATGCATGATTAATACATGATTTAGTTGCTGTTCCATCACTTGAATCTGGAGTAGCTCAGCGGTGCTTCCCTAGCGGCTAAGGGCCTAGCCCTAGTGGATCCACTTTCTCTTTTGTATTATTATCTTTCGATCATAGTTGTGTAACGATTTGCATTTATTTTCATTACAGTTTCAAGTTTAATATTTTACTATTTTATTGCTTTATAATCTTGGTTGTTGCATTGTTGAATTGCATTGATGTTCCTTTCCAATTTAACAATAATCTTGATCCCTGTATAACTTATCTTGTTATGCTTTAACAGAGCTTCGCTATTCAGCATCTGCTGTTCCATTCCAGTTGCTATTCCATTCCATTTGATGTTCCATTCTAATCGCTGTTCATTTCAGATTGTTGTTCAATAGAATTTGTTGTTCAAATCCATTAGATAGAGTTTGTTGTTCATTTCTATTTTTGTTCAATTCCAGTAAAATAGATTTGTTGTTCATTTCAGTTAATTAGTTTACATTTTATTTCATACCTGCAAAGATTTTGGTTTTGCTTTTGAGAGCTTGCCTAGTTTACTTTCATTAGCAGCATTAGTGATTTAGTTCAGTTTCCATTTAATTGCTTTAGTGTGGAGTGTAAGATCATCAACTGTAAAGGACATTGGTTATTTCTACCTACTTTCTCAGATTGATTTTCTTGTTCTTATTTTATTTCATTTACATCAGTTGCCAAAGGAAAGAGTTATTACTACTGCATCCTTGACTGATGATTGCTGAGTGAATGATTGGATTTCAAAGCATTTAATTTCATGTCATTGCCGTTAGATTTCATTTCCAAGCATCCATTTACTCTTTTATTTATAAAACTATACTGCATATTGGAAAGCATTACTCTTAGATTGAATTGCAGCCTCAGACTGAGTACACTCTTGAAATAAAAAATCGTAACTAGATTGATAATTAATGTGAGATAAATAGGAGTTAAAAAGACACCTTTTATACCTCAACACTCATGAAAATATGACATGTCATTACAGCCTCAAATGGCCCTACAATATTTTGACAAATAGGCCATTGAATTTATAGGACCCATCAATCCACCGCGCAAGAAAATAGGCGCGTTCTACATTATCACTGCCATTGACTACGTCACACGATGGGCTGAGGCACAAGCGGTAAAATATTGTACTACTGATACTGCTACGCACTTCATCTTTGAGCAGATTATAACCAGGTTTGGGTTCCTGAAGATCCTAATGAGCGATAGAGGTACTTACTTTTTTAACCAAACGATTCAAGCTTTGAATGAGGAATTCCAGATCCATCACGTAAAGAGTACACCATATCACCCCCAGGCCAATGGGGCAGTTGAAGCTTTTAACAAAATTTTGGAGCAGGCATTAACTAAGGTTTGCAATGCTGATTGTAGTGATTGGGTTGTGCACATTCCCTCGGTTCTGTGGACTTACCGAACGACCTACAAAAAGCTGACAGGCAGGACCCCCTTCCAAATGGTCTATAAAAAGGAGGTCATTATGCCCGTAGAATGTGTTGTTCCCAGCCTACGCATCGCAGCATTCACGGATATGGCAGAATCCGATATCATAGAGGAACACCTGGCACAACTGGTGGCTTTGGAGGAAGATCAGTTTATTGCTCAGTTTCACCATCAGGTTCAAAAGGCTCAAGATAAAGCCTGGCATGATCGACACATCCGCTAGAAGACATTTGTCTAGGGTGATCTCGTCATTTTATACGATATCCAATTTGCAAAAAATATAGGAAAATTCTGGCAGCACTAGCTTCGTCCCTACACAGTTAAGGAGATCACGAATGGCGGAGCAGTCCAACTAGCTACCCTGCACGGTGACCTCATTCCTAGCTAATTCAATGGTAGTCGACTCAAGCTATACCAGGCTGCAGACTATGTGGCCGCACCAGTGCACTGACTCGGGATGAGTCACAAGATTGTGTTGGGGGACTGTTGGAACGGGGTCTCCTAAAAAGCTACGAAACTGGTCCATTTTGATTATTTTTTATTATATTTAGTCTAGCACAGGGGTTTTGGGGTGGGTCAAAGCCCCAAACACATTTTAATGGGCCAAAGGATAAACTAGGGGTCCAAAAACCATGGGTTGTGGACCATAGGAAAGGCTAGGCTAGATTATTATAAATAGAGATGCATTTTGTATTGTAAAAGAATAAGAAATGATGAGCTATTGATGTTACACCATTTTTTGGTCATCTAACCTATTATCATTAGATGGACCCAAGTACACCATGTAAGACCAATTTTACCCTAAGTAAAATTGCTTTCACTATGTAAAATAACTTAATAAAACACATTTATTAGGTTGTTTATGGTCTAAACAGGAAACCCCGAAAGGAAATATTAAACAAACCTGTATTTGTTTGATTTTCCTCAAGGAATAATTAATTAAACAATAATTTAATTATTATTCCCGGTCATGTTTAACCCAAAACAAAGAAATTAATTAGATAAATCTTTATTTATCTTATTATTTTCTAGGAATAATTATTTAAATCTTATTTAAATAATATTCCTTGTTAAATATGACTAAATCACCCATAAATAATTAAATAAATCATTATTTATTTGATTATATTTCAACCACTTCCTTAAATGATAAATAAATCATTTATTTATTTATTATTCACAAATAAAGGGATTTTACCCAAGTCAAATACTTTTTCCCTCCAACAAATATAATAAAATATTCCATAAAAGGTGGATCTAGATTTGGTTAATGTTATTTTAATCATGCACCAAGATCTAGAATGACCCAATATTTTGTTATAAATATGAGGGTTTCTCCTACCATTCTTCACCTTTTGTTGCCTATTAGATCACTCTGGATCTAAACTCTTGGTCTGACTTTGAGCCATTATCATTGTCATATTCTCCATTATTTGCTGTGTGAGCTCCCTTTGAGCTCTATCTTTGTCTGGGTTTTCTACACCAACATGAGAGAGAAATGCTAGATCTGAAGTGCTGAGGACTTCCAAGAACCCATCCCATTGAGGAGAATTGGAAACATCTTCTTGTTTTCCTCCCAGGTGCCCTTAATACAAAAAATTCTTTCAAAAATTGTTCTTGTCTTGTCTATTGGATACATGGAGCAAACCCTTCTTTTTACTACTTAATGTCTTTCTATGCATAGATCTGGTTTTTTGCAGCTCTTGTCTTGATCAACTAACTGCAGATCTGAAGATATTGGCATCCATATTTGATGTTAGGGCTATTAGTTATGCGTAGCTAAAGTGGTATTTTTTCGTACACTTTGACAAAGGATTCATACTAACAATTGGCGACTCCACACGGGTTTTCAATTACGACCGCCATCATTTTTCATATTCCTGCATATCCAGCTACTTCAGTACCTATGGTTTCTTTTCAGCTTTTTTTTTTCCTATTTCATGTTGTTTTTCACCTATAAAACCCTCAAACATTAAAATTTCTAACTTCCGTGTGTTTCTGGCCCTATTGCGCAGGTGACAGACATCAGCCGCAACTGAGACGACAACTTTTACGGAAATCTGCCGCCGGGACACCCGAAGCTTCAGGTCGCACTTTTCAGCCCAGAAACTGTGACCTGGACCTCCAGGTCGCACTTTTCAGCCCATTATCTGTGACCTGCACAGAAAACAGGTCAGAACCTGCGACCTGCCAATTTTTCTGCTATTTTTCTGCAATTTTTCTGGGTTTTTCTGAAGCTTCTATCAGGGTTTTCTAGCCTCTGTCTCAGCCCGTTTCAACCTATTTCTGATCTTTTTTTCTCATCTAAGTGGGAACATAGCCCCCTAGGGCTTCAGTACCCTCCACTTTTGGTGGAAGAGTTTTTATCTGTTTCAGGTGTCTGTTTTTTCAGAGTTTTAGCTCCCCCTTTTCCAGATCTGATACCTCCTTTTCAAATCTCTTTTAATCAGCTCTTCTCCCTTTCAAATCACCTCCTGAAGATTTTTTTGGATCTACCTTTAGGGCCTCCTCCTTGCCCCATCTGCTTTTTGCTGATTTCCTCCTTTTTTCCAACCACCTTGCCTCTGCCTCTTGGCTGTGTTCTGCCCCTCTTTTCAGCATATTTCTCCTTTAGATCCCTGTCCCTTTCGACCCTAGATCTATTGGCCTCTTTTTAGTGTGTTTTGACTAGATTTTTTCCCTCTGTTAGACTAGTTTTGAGAGCCCCGCCTTTTTGGGTTAGATCGATGCATTGATTAGCTGTTAATTTTCTGTTATTTCAGCATTATATACTGTTCTCTGCAGCATTATTTTCAGTTACGCAGCACACTTTTTCTCTTGCTCTAAAAAAGAAAAGGGTTTAAAAATTAAAATTAACGCACGCCACACACTCACCCTACGTGAAGAAGAGCCTGGTTTACACCGCCAGGAAAAGACTTTAAAATCAATTGACACTGCACCTTTCTGCCCTTGTTTCGACATTGTAATCACTTGATTCTACACCTCCCTGCCTTTGTTGGTCATTCTTCTTCCCCTTGTGTCTTTTTTGTGTTGTCACCATTACGCCCCCAAGGCACACATCCCGGAGACTTCTTGGCCTTCACCCTCAGTTTCCGGTCGGTCGACCTACTCCTTCCCGCCGTCGCCGAGTTAGTCCTCCTCCGAGTCCGCACTCCGACTCCTCTTCTGATTCATTGGGTTCTCCTTTTACTTCTGGTTCTCCCCCTGTCACCTTCACTATGTTTGGTCCAGGGCCTAATGCTAGCGGTAATCCCGGCCCTAATGTCGGGACTACTACTAGCGGAACCGCCACAGGAACTACCTCGACTACTCCCTTGCTCCCCTTCATGGTAGGCCTCAGCCTTCCCGATTTGGACCGATTGCTTAACGACCCTATACACCATGACGCTAGTTGGCCTGCTATGCCGATAAAGCTCCCTTCCGACATCCCAAAGTTTGAAGGCCTTGCTGGAGAAGATCCTTCAAATCATGTTCGATCTTTTCACATGTGGTGTTCATCTACCTCCATTACCGATGACTCTGTCCGTCTTCAGTTGTTCCAACGAACACTTACAGGCGTGGATTCTAAGTGGTATGTTGATCAGGCCCCTTCCTCTCATACCACCTTTGCAACTCTTGCCCGGGCTTTTTTATCTTACTTCCAGCTTCCCCTTCGTTATGACACTAGTATCGAACTTTTGACTTCTTTCCGTCAATCATCTACGACCCGCCTATCCGATCATGTCCAGGAATGGTGAAGAAGAAAGAGCCTATGTCAATCCCCTACCTTCGAAGACCGTGTCTACATGGACTGGTTCCTTAGATCTCTCTTGTCTCCTATTGGGAAAGATGTCGCATCGCATTTCCCCCAAACCGAAGAAGCCGCCCTCCAACTGGCGTTAAAATATGACTTGATCTACGCTCAGACAGGTTATGTTTATATCGTTCTACCTAATCTCCCCAGACCCGGTCGTGTCAATACACCGGGGACACCTCATGCCGCCGACAGTATCATTGGAGCTCTCTCTCATCCATATGCCCAACCTCCCATGGGTTATGGTTTTCCTGGGGGAGGGGGCAGCACCTCCCGCACTTGTTCCCCTTCCGGTAGCACGTATCTAGGATACAACATGCCTCCTCTTTTGGCCCAACCTCCTATTCACCATACTGTTACCCAACCCCCTTATTATTCGTATCCGCAGTTTGGTGCTCCAGCTCCTCCAGCATCAGCACCTCCGCCTCCCTTGCCTTCTCAACCCCTGCAATAGCAATCATCGCCCCCTCAAGCGCAGGTGGATGCACCGCAGGGATTCGTGGCTACCCAACCACCTGACGGACAGGTGGCCACTCAACTTTCCCCTTCTGGTTCCTCCAATTACCAGATCCTCATGATGAACTCTGATCCACCTCTAACCGTCGACCTTAACCTTCAAACTCGGTCTCGCCAGTACCCCACGCCTTCCGCTCAGTCTGCCCCTGAGTCCCCTTCTTCAGGTTCTACAGAGCCTCTTTCGACATCCAATGGTCCCTTGCATATCCCTCAGCCCAAATTTGAGGTTCATACCAAGATTCCTAAGGGACCATTACACCGAAATGCTGCTTCTGGTCGAGCTGCTCATTCGTATATCATAGTAGATGATTTGGCGCAGTCTCCTGTTGCCATTTCCACATTGGAACTCCTCCAGTCGTGCCCTTCCCAAAAGAAGGCTCTGCTATCTGCCATGAGTGCTGTAGATCCTGCTGATGACCAAATGATTGTTTTCAACGCCCATCAATCAGAACATCCTCCTCTTCCTGCTTCTGTCGCCTTCCAAATCCCAGTCAAAATCCGGAACGCTAACGTTTCCAGGTGTATAATTGATGAGGGGGCATCCACCTGCGTGATGTCTGCTTTGGTTTGGAAGAAACTCGGATCTCCTGAGTTGGCCCCTTCCATGATCACCCTTCGAGTGTGGGATGGCCACGCCTCCCAGCCCAATGGCCCCTTTCGTAATT
Source organism: Pinus albicaulis (assembly GCA_034641835.2). NCBI lineage: Eukaryota > Viridiplantae > Streptophyta > Pinopsida > Pinales > Pinaceae > Pinus > Pinus albicaulis. The sequence goes on along the minus strand of CM076584.1, from coordinate 1,040,531,857 downwards.
TTCCTATCACTCTTGCGGGCAAGACTGTTTGCGTTGACGTCGAATTCATCGACGCCCCTCTAGATTACAACATTCTCTTAGGGCGGAGCTACACCTATGATATGTCTGCTGTCCCATCCGCGGTTTTCCGCAAGATGTCTTTCCCTCATAATGGAAAGATAGTCACCATTGACCAGTTGACATATCATGAGCCAAAATCTCAGACCTCACCTGAGACGACCATCTCTTCTGTAGCCAACAAGCAAACCGTCGATTCCTTGACTAGTGTCTCTCCTAGCGTCTACAAAGACTCCTCTTTGCTTGGAACCTTCCCTGGTCTTCCTCCTCCTCCTATCTCTGACCCCAGCTCATCGAATGTTTGCATGATGCAATCGTCTCGGGCTGCTCTCAAGCAACCTGCTTCGGCTAGTCAGCAACCACGCTCTCCGCAACCTGCTCCTAGCCCTTCACCTGCAGCTGGTAGTCATGAGCCTCTTTATCCTCCTGGCACGGTTCCTCCAAGCCTTAGCCATTTAGGAGCCATCCCACCTGGCCATTACCCCTCTGGTCAGATACCGTTCCTAGCTCCCCCACCAGGAGTGTACACGGTACCAGTCATGGCCACCCTCTCTCTTCCTAACCTGACCCTTGGTATTCCCGTCTGGTACCATGATCCTCCAGCCGCAACCCTGCCTGGTCAACCCAAACCTTATATTGCTTTGACCCCGGTTCAACCGATCCCCATGACTTCTCCCGCTGCAACAGTGCCTCTGTCACCTCAACAGGAACCACCTCCTGTTGCGACCGCTTCGGGTAAGAAGGGTAAAGCTCGCAAGGGGGCATCAAAGGAAAAGGTTGCCCTGACAAACCCTACCCCTCCTCGGCCTCCAAAGCATACCATCCAGTGTGCTTTGTGTGATGTTGTCGCCCATGTCACCCATACCTGTCCTGAATTGCTTCATCTCAAGCCCATGGTTAATGTTGTGTTCCCTGAGTCCACGGTCCCGGAATCCTCTATTCCTTCCACGACCGCAATCAAGAACCCAAAGACTATTCACACCAACCACCCCTGTGCTTTGTGTGATCTCCATGGCCATTACACCCATCTTTTTCCCTGCCTCGCGGACTTCCGCACCTCTCTAGCCGCGGTCCACCAATTCGAGGCCAAGCGCAATGAGTCCACCTCTCCCCTATTTGCGCATTTTTCTTCGGCAAAACTACTAGACATGACTGCTCCCATTGAAATTCCCCCTCCTGATGTCGAGATGACGGAGCCTTCATCCAACATTTTCTACCTATCATCATCCATGAGACCCTCGGGGAACGTTCCATCTGAATCCTCCCCTGTTGTTTCGCTTGACCTTCCTTCAGCGATCACCTTGGGCTCCACATCAGTAGATCCTCTATCTACTTACTCTTCTGTCACCCCTTGTGACGATGCGCATGTGAACCTCTCTTCTCATGATGATGATTCAGGTCGCTTCGCCATGTCAGGTGGTCTTTCTTCCACCAGTCACCCCATCTTCTATCACGATGACGACATTATGGAAAAAATCCCCACCCCTGACTTTCTCTATTCCCCCTTACATCGAACCCATGCGTTCACACCACATACACCTTGTGGCCATTACATTGAAACCCAATGTTTGGGTAAGGGGGCACCCACATTTGAGAGACCAAGAGAAGCAATTCTCCACAACTCTCCTAGTGTATCTGGTCATGCCGACTTTAGTACCATTATTCTTCCACATTTCAAAGAACCTCTAGAGTCCCATATCACTTCAGATCACTCTAGGGATGATACCCCTTATCGTTCCCTCATCTTCCATCAACAACCCAATCTCTTAGACATTGTTGTTGACCAACCTATGGGTTTTCTAGGAGAGCATCAGTTCATTATCTCCAAATCCTCTCTTTGGGATAGTGACACCAGGTATGCCAACCCGAAAACTTAAAGTCCATTTGCTTCATATATGCAGTACTAAAAGAGATTGGTAATCCTCCATTTCCTTTCTCAAACTACATAACCATAACAAAAACAAATGGCACACCACATCATTAAAATGTGTTTAGATTCCCATTTTTCTAAATACATTTTGGCATGACCACACCATGCTTGGGGGCACCTATGCCCCTCAACCATAACCCTCCTCAAAATCAAATTTCTTCACTTGCAACACTCATACTAGGGGCACCATTTGGCCTCCATACTTATCCATGCTCGTGTTGATGTTCGTCGTGAGTTACCATCTTGTACTCATGTTTTCATGGTCCCCCATTGGACCTTTACTGTGTGGCAGCACCATCGAGTCGCCCTTGTTTAGAGCATCCGAGTTGAGTCATCATCGCATTCATGGAGTCTATCCCGAGTCCCTTTTGCATCCCGCTATAGTCCTCCATCCTTCATTGCTTGGTCCCTCTCTCGTGTCGCACATTATGGCCTTCAGTCCCACTATCCCCTATCCCTCATAATATTGTGTCAGTCGCTGCCATGTCATTCATGCCCTTTATGCTCTAACAAGGGAAGTCATCCATTCGCTACTCAGTCCCCTCCATTTCATAATCATCATTGGTATTAGTCTGTCAGTCGCTCTACTATTTTCTCTCATGCCTTAGCTGAGGATCACTTATCACCTCACCTATGGCGGACCTCCTTCTGTCGACATCAGCTCATTCATTCCAGAAGATAGGTCTAGAGGGCAGTGTACCTTGGTTCCAGCTTCCACTCTTGTTCGGTGCCTCGGATCAGGAAAAGGGCTTTCTCATTACCCTTTGACTTGATTGTTTCTCAGCTCCAACTCCTTTCAGCATGATCGAGATCCGTATACTTGATGGTTCAGTGATGCAGCAGCAGCTCTTGATGATTCCTGGGTGTGTGTGAGATGTCTCAACCCTCATGAGGGGGTGGCCCTGCAGGTAGCCCCCCACATGCCCGTGTTAGAGTCGGTCCTTACAGCCCTCCGTCAGAGATCATTTCGCTTTTTGCATATCATTTTTAGGTGTCTCGCTCATTCCACTTCGTTGCATTTCGCTAGGGGCATGCCATTGACTGACGAGAGGGTCTGGTTGTCTTGTGTTTCCTCATGCTTGTACCTGCAGGGCTAATTAAAATTCCTCAAAAATCACTGAAGTTCAGGTCACTTCATTCATGGTCATAAATGATTATTTTGTCAAAAAGAGCTTTTAGTCCTAGAGTCTAGGGTTTTCAGTCTTTTGGTACATGTAATAAAAGCCTGTAGGCCTTGAGGTTGGTTTCAAAAGGTTCCTATTTCACGTTTTATTCTCAAAAACATTTGAAGACATTTCTAGTCCAAAACTCTGTTTTGGAACTAGAAATTGTCAAATTTCATTTTTGTAATAATTGTGTATTTGTTCCACCATAAGAAGTTCAAAAGTAGCCTCTAATCTTTTCCAAAGCCAAAATTCCAAAATCCCTGCAAGAATCAAGACATTTCATCAGTCCAAGACTCAGAAAAATTAATGAAGAGCCAAAAGACAACATTGTATTAAGTGATAAAGTGCCAAATTCCCAAACATTACAAAGTGGGTTATGGAGCAAATTAAAATCAAATTTGATTTTTATGAGATATTTTTCTACACATATAAGCCATGGAAGACAACTCATTTGCACAAATTCCCAAGGCAGAGTTCGAATTGGTGAGTTGAGGGGCGAAAAATTGTTTTTCAAAGCCGTGGACTGGAGGTGGAAGTGCGCGCTATGCACAGAGGAGGCGCGCTACGCACACCAGGCACGCAACCCACTGGGCTTCACAGCCCGTGAAAATTAGCACACGCACTACGCACATGCTGCGCACAACACACTGGGTGAGCGCGCGATGTGTATAATCTCAGAGCCAAAAAAATTTCGCTCCTTCGTCCAGATTCATGCCAAATTGCCTCCAACTGCTTGCAAGTAGGTTCTTTACGTTTACTCAGTTAATTTTGGACATGATTATGGTGTTTTTAAAGTGGAGAAACGAGTGTTTAATGTGGAGAAATGTAAACCCTATGTTTCTTTCCAAATTCACTTCTTAGGGTTTTGAAACAAATGATAGTGACTGTGTGGGGGTTTCCAAACTTATGTTGTTGATATATGCCTCGTGTCATCTATTGTCAATGGTGCCTCTCTCTCACGCTCTCTCCTATTCAAAATCACCAAATCACTGCCGTCATTGCTATTATCTTGCCATTGTCATTTTCACACCGTTTATCATTCGTGTTATGACATAGTCCCATTTTCACTTGTCCACATCCTCCATCGAACGTTGTCAAACATCGCATGTAGCTATTGTCACTTTGTTCCTAATAGTTATTTCCCCCACATTTCACTCTTTCCTATTCTCTTTTCAAACCCCATGTAGTCATTGGCAAGCAGTTGGATCGTTGTTTAGTCAAACTATTTGACAAGAGAGCTCCATTATCATTGTGGCTTTCCTATAATACTTTGATACACATATGACACATTTGGGAGTAAAGCATACAATGAACTTTTGTCTTCACTATACCTATATCAGCATATATTTTGCAAACATATTGATTTCAGCACAATGTCAGAGACGGATTCAGTTTATGAGCAGGAGTATGACAGTGATTCCACAGTAGAGATTAATGTGCCACGGAGGTCTCACAAAAGTGGAAAAAGTGGTAGGAATGTCAGGGAGGAGCCTACTTCTTTGGCTCAATTGAAGGCTTGCCCGCTTGCAATGGATTGTTTTCAGCATCAGTCATGTTTCCAATACTGTGAGATGATTTCACAAACCCAACATCATCATGAGCTAGCTCGTCTATTTGTTCTACATTTACATGATGGCTATGTAAACCTTGCCGGAGTAGATTTCATTCTGTCACCAGAGACCATTGCTCAGGCCACCAGAATACCAAATATAGGAGAGGAATGGAACAAATGACAGCAGCTAGAGAAATCCTACTATGAGCCATACATCAAACCTGGGTTTATGAGGTAGCTGAGCAGGGTATTTCCATTCAGATTTCTGAAGGATGAGTTTGCACCATTGATGAAACTCATCATTCGATATTTCAGTTGCGAGGCCAGATTCTCGCGTCTCTATGCTCGAAACTGAAAGAGGTCGTCCAGGAGCAGAAGGCCGAGATTGACACGCTGAATGTTAAGTTGGAGAGAGATCAGTGGGTGATAAACTATCTGGATCAGCGTAACAAACAACTAGAGGATCAGCACACACTTTTAGAGCTGCGGCGAATCCGTGAAGATCGACAATTGGCCCGGAAGAGACCCGGCGACATGACACCAATTGAGCGAGGGACATGCCTCACGCATGTTAACATTCATGTGGAGAAATTGTTGGAAAATGAAAATAGAGACAAAGACATGCTTCGTCACATGAAAGGTCATTATTGGGCCCGCATGCACGTCTGCAAAGAAAAAATGAAGATTCTGAAGAGGAGGTTGAGCAGAGCACTAAAATGGCGGAAGAGGCCTGATCCACTCCGGATTTTGGCCGAGGCTTCGTTGGCTGGGCATGATACATGATGGAGGCTCTTCGCTCTGAATTTGAGCAAATTTGAAGAATTTTTTTTCATTTTGGAAAATTTTGGTCTCAAAACAGGTTTTTCAGCCCAACGCGTAGCGCGTCGACGCGTGTGCTTATGATTGGGACACTTTCTGGAGGAAAAATTTATATTTTTGGATTTTTCATGGTAATTTATGCATGCTCCAGTATGTCCAAAGCATTTCACTGAATTCTGGATGATCAAAAGGGTCAAAAACACCATGAAAATCACCTTTCTGCCACCTTTTGCACCAGCAGGAAGTACTTGTGGGAGAATGAAGTTTTGGAGGGGAAAATGAGCTCCAAATTGGGAAATTCCACTTGGGTTGGATAGAAGACATCCAGGGCTTTCCAAAAAGCTATCATGAGCTTGATTTTGATGCCGGGAAGTGCCCCAAAAGTAGGCTGAAAGGCGCACGATGCATAGAGCTCAGGCGCGCGACGCATAGAGATTTTTGGTCAATTTTTCATCTTCCAGCTCAGGATTTCGGCCAGTTGGACCAGTTTTGATTGTGAATGTGATTTTTGAGTTATCTTGATGTAATTTTGTGGTTGGCATGTAACTTGGACTCACTTTCACCTATTCTAGATGATTCACTCCTAAAAAAGTAAAAATCAAATGTAAGAATCAGTTTCCTTCCTTTTAGAGGCAAGTTGTTTGGCTGCCTATATTCTAGCTCCTTGTTTAGAATTAGTTGAAACTGCTCCTAGAAGGAGGAATTCGACCCCTAGAGGCATGGGAAGGGGTTAGGATAGTCTATATGATGTAATTTCTGAGACACTATCAGGGTTGGACAGGTTGGACTCTTGGGAAAAGTTTGGCACACTATTGTACATATTTTTCATATTTTGGCTAAGGAAAGATCAGAGGTTTTGCAGCACCTGTTGGGATTCTTGTGGCTTTCGGTTCTTGATGGTGTTTTCTCTCAGTTTATTGTAAGTTCTTTCATGTTTAATGTATTCTATTCCCTTCTTATGCTTCTGAAACTAAATGAATGAGTAAATGAGGTTGAATCCATTGTTTCCAGTGCTCTGCCTTTAAATTTGTTTAGTTTTACATGTTTTTGCCAGTTTGGAGAGGATCCATGTTCTCCCTTGCCCTCTTCAGCTCCTTGTCATTCTGATCCATCCATACACCTGATCAAAAGCATCAAGACTACTGCCTACCTTGCCCCAACTCGAATTCTGCAAAGATATGGCCTTATCCCCGGACCCAAAATTGTTTTTCCCCTTCTTCTTTTTTTCAACAAAAACCCAAAAAATCAAAATCAAACTTTCCTATCTCTTTACTAGCCTAAAATCAGTATTCATTATAAGTCATCTCAGCCCCTCTGAAGACCTTTTTCCGAGATAGACCCGGAGAGAGCCCTCTCCTATCCTCGTAGGGCTAGCTACGAGGCTGAGCGTGGTTTGATGTAGCCTTGAGTTTTACCTTATTTCAGTCTAAGGTAGATTTGAGCGCTAACATAGTGGCGACCATACTGGGGAAGAACATGGTTTTCTTGTGGGTGTTATTTGTTTTATAAGCTACAGGCGGAGTCTGAAGTCATGCCAGGTAGCCTTCGAACTGCTCTTGCTCTGCGAGTGCATAGTAGATAAACGCTGCTTCAGTCAATCTCCGGTCTAGCTTGTAATCGTAACACTTAACTTATAAATTGCCCCAATATATGTATCGAGTTCAGATCTGATGGTTGATGGTGGACAGCGATCAGACATAAGAAGGCTGAAATATTTCACCTGGTGACTCCAAGTCGAAGTAGAGACTCCACTGGAGGACTGACTCTTTCTCTGAGAAAATGGAAGGATTTTCCACAAAGTTCAGGTATCCAAAGTGGAATGGTATTCAGGATCTAGTCTGCTTTCTTGGAAATTACTTCTTTGTTGTTCTTGAAGTTGTCTTGAAAGTTTTTCATAATTTGTTGTATGATAAAGGTGATCAAAATCTTCACTCGACCCATTTAAAAAGTGTAAATGCTGAGTTTCCCTTTGATCCTGGTCTCCTTACTTTTCCCACATATTGTGATGACCATCTTCAAACTGATGAACCTCAAGAGACCATAACTGATCCCGCAGCTCTTGTACATACCCCTACACCTTGTAAAATTCCATATCGGTACAAACCTCTTGTTTTACCTTATGTTCTTCATGCTTTCCCTAAAAATTATGACCTATATCTACCAAGATTTGACGGTGAATGTAACAATGTCAACGCTGAGCAACATGTGCAGAATGTTGAGACTTTTCTGGATTTTTTCGAAGTTGATGAAGAGGATGTTAGTATTAGGCTTTTTTCTCTTTCTTTGCAAGGTCAAGTAAAGAGTTGGTTCAAAGCCCTGCCTGATGCGAGCATCCCGGATTACCAGCAGTTCGTCACAGTTTTCCTCGACAGGTGGATGATCGGACAGAACATTTTCTTGATTATAGAAGAGTATAATCAGCTGAAAAGAATGCCAGGGGAGACAGTACAACAATTTTCTGCCAGATTTAATCAAGTATATTTTTCAATGCCAGTTGATATAAGACCTTCTCCTAGATCTGCTCTCTTGCACTACCCAGGTGCCTTTGATCTGGAAATGGATTTTCAGCTAAGAGAAAAGAATATTGCAACACTTCACGAGATGCAGAACAGTGCAGTAAATGTAGAGGCTCATTTGCTGATCTTGAGGGCAAGGTTTAAGGAAGAAGAAAATAAGAATGTTTCAGAGAAGCTGACACCTTCAGAGGAAAAGCTTGATCTTTTCGTAAACGCGGTAGAAGAGATGGTGCGGAAAATGACTGCAAAAAATGAAAATGACATTCAAGAACAAGCAGCTGACCCAAAAAATTTTGTTTCTTATCCCAGTTGTCATAGTGATTGTTTTATAGATCATCTTGAAGAAGAGAGAGCTATTGATATGACATGTATGCTTGATGATGTGTTGTATACTAATGATTTGCCTCAGTTTGATCAGTATGATGATGATTATGTTCTCCAAACAGAAGCTAATCTTGCAGACGAATCAACAGCTATTTTGTGCGAGGAGGAAGTTCACTTTCAGCAGCTCGAGTACAATGATCAATCGATGCATATCAGCTATGACAATGACGAGGAAAGTGCAACAAATTTTGAAGTAAGTGAAGGATCTTTGCCTTTTTGTTTTGATTCATTTCAGTTCATCAGAGAAAACTACCATGCAATCAGAAATCAACTGCCAACAAATCTTGATTTGGATCATCTTGAGGGCAATCAAAACCTTGTTCAAGACTTCTCATATTCAGATTTGCAGCCCTCGAAAGCCATTGATTTTCAAACTGCAGATGAGGACATGGAAGCTGGTACATATAATCAAATGATACAAGGTGACTCCGTACCATTCTGTTTTGAATCATTTCAGATTTTGAGAGAAAAATTGCATAGTAAATCTTCAAATGAGCAGCCTGTAAGAAATCAACAATTTCTCAGTGTTAATGTTGAGGATGAGACAGATAACGAAATTCTTGAGCAGCCTGTAGCATCAGATTTGCAGCCACCAAATGAAATGGAAGGTCATATTATAGATGAAGTTGTGGAAGCTGAAATATATGAGTTAATGATGCAAGAGAATTCTGTACCCTTTTGTTTCGAAGCATTTCAGTTTATAAAGTAGAATCTTCGTAATATCTCTCAAGAAAAAGATGAACAGCTAGAAGGAGGTCATACAGTTTCAATGGATACATTGCAGCAGTCTTCTCAAGTTTTTGATGATCCCATTGCTCGTGTGCTGGATGAGGTTTGCTGTAAAAATTCTTCTCCAGTGGCTAACCATGTGCTAGGAAAGAATATTGATGATAATCTTATTCAAAGGTTGCCTTCATTGTCTTGTTTAACAGATTGTTCATTGCAAAGTCCATGTCAAGATTTGCAGTCATATGAGGAGATTGATAAAGAAGACTTTTGTTCTGTCTGGAATCAGCAACGGAGTTTGGTTTTTCATGAATTTCAGGATCCTTTTGATAGCCTGCTGCAATCACCAAAGAAACACAGCACAGATGTGAGGAAAGTCTTGATATCCAACTATGAAGATTACTTGGACCAGAGCAATGAGGTGTTAATGGAAATGAATAGGTATGTTTATGAAGATCCTTTCGCGGTATTCTTGCAGTCATCCAGTCAGTTCATGCTTTGCAAGTTTATCAGCAGTCCACTTGGTTCAAAGTTTCCATGGGAGTTGCCTTTCAGTAGTTATTTCTCGTTGTTCATAAGCAAGCACTTGCGGAGAATTAAGATAGCAGCCAACATGCTTACATGGTTGCATTGGCTGTTCCATTTCACTTGATCGGGTGGTGAAAAGTACAATTAGAGTAGGTTTGATGAATAAGCTCTACTTTGAGCATCTTTTCCAGCTTGTCAGTTGTGTTTAAGTATCGAGTCAGTTTTTAGTTGAGTGAGAGTCAGTTTGTGTCATCAAGTCATCAATTTTCAGTCATGCATTTCAGTTTGAGTTTTTGATTCCACTGCCCAATGGATGGAGGCACTGTCTGCTCCCCCAGAGATCTGTCGTTCTTGGCACCTCCTTGGAGCCACCATCCCCATTGGAGCCAATGTTAGAGTCGGTCCTTACAGCCCTCCGTCAGAGATCATTTCGCTTTTTGCATATCATTTTTAAGTGTCTCGCTCATTCCACTTCGTTGCATTTCGCTAGGGGCATGCCATTGACTGACGAGAGGGTCTGGTCGTCTTGTGTTTCCTCATGCTTGTACCTGCAGGGCTAATTAAAATTCCTCAAAAATCACTGAAGTTCAGGTCACGTCATTCATGGTCATAAATGATTATTTTCGTCAAAAAGAGTCTTTAGTCCTATAGTCTAGGGTTTTCAGTCTTTTGATACATGTGATAAAAGCCCGCAGGCCATGAGGTTGGTTTCGAAAGGATTCCTATTTCATATTTTTATTCTCAAAAACATTTGAAGACATTTCTAGTCCAAAACTCTGTTTTGGAAATAGAAATTGTCAAATTTCATTTTTTGTAATAATTGTGTATTTGTTCCACCATAAGAAGGTCAAAGCAGCCTTTGGTCTTTGCCAAAGCCAAAATGCCAAATCCCTGCAAAAACAACCAAGTTTCGTCAGTCCAAGACTCAGAAAAAACAGTGAGAAGCCAAAGATAGAATTGCATTTAAATGATAAAGTGCCAAGAAAGCCAAACATTACAAAGTGGGTTATGGAGCAAATTAAAATCAAATTTGATTTTTATGAGATATTTTTCAACCTATATAAACCATGGAGGACAATTCATTTTCACAAATTTCCAAAGCAAAGTTGAGTTTGGAGTGTTGGAGGCAATAAACTCGTTTTCAAAGCCGTGGACTGGAGGTGGAAGTGCGCGCGGCGCACACAGAAGGCGCACGACGCACACAAGGCACGCGACGCACTGGGCTTCACAGGCCCATGCAAATTTGCACGCGCATGACACACATACCGCGCGCGATGCACTGGGTAAGCACGCGACGCGTAGAGATTCAAGGCCAAAATTTTTTTCTCCTTTGCCCAGATTCATGCCAAATTGCCTCCATTTGTTTGCAAGTAGGTTCTTCACACTTACTTAGTGAATTTTGGACATGATTATGGTGTTTTGAAAGTGGAGAAACAAGTGTTTAATGTGGAGAAATGTAAACCCTATGTTTATTTCCAAATTCACTTCTTAGGGTTTTGAAACAAATGTTAATGATATTGTGGGGGTTTCCAAACTTGTGCTATTGATATATGCCTGTGTCATCTATTTTCAGTGGTGCCTCTGCTCTCACGCTCTCTCTCCTATTCAAAATCACTGCTGTCATTGCTATTATCTTTCCATTGTCATTTTCACACTGTTTATCATTCGTGTTATGACATAGTCCCATTTTCACTTGTCCACATCCTCCATTGACGTTGTCAAACACTGCAAGGGCTATTGTCACTTTGTTCCTAATAGTTATTTCCCCCACATTACACTCTTTTCTACTCACTTGTCAAATCCCCTTATGATCAAAGCAGTGACTGTTTTTCATGCAAACTCATTTGACAGAGCCATTACCACTGTGGCTTTCCTATAACACTTTGATACACATGTGACACATTTGGGTTTTGAGCATACACTGAACTCTTGTTTTCACTATACCTATATCAACATATATATTGCAAACATCTTGATTTCAAAGCCATGTCAGAGACGGATTCAGTTTATGACCAGGAGTATGACAGTGATTCCACAGCAGAGGGTAATGTGCCACGGAGGTCTCACAAAAGTGGAAAAAGTGGTAGGCATGTCAGGGAGGAGCCTACTTCTTTGGCTCAATTGCAGGCTTGCCCGCTTGCAATGGATTGTTTTCAGCATCAGTCATGTTTCCAATACTGTGAGATGATTTCACAAACCCAGCATCATCATGAGCTAGCTCGTCTATTTGTTCTACATTTACATGATGGCCGTGTAAACCTTGCTAGGGTTAACTTCATTCTGTCACCAGAGACCATTGCTCAGGCCACCGGAATACCAAACATAGGAGAGGAATGGAACAAACGACAGCAGCTAGAGAAATCCTACTATGAGCCATACATCAAACCTGGGTTTATGAGGCAGCTGAGCAGGGTATTTCCATTCATATTTCTGAAGGATGAGTTTGCACCATTGATGAAACTCATCATTCGATATTTCAGTTGCGAGGGCAGATTCTCGCGTCTCTATGCGTACCATGTCCGTTTGTTGATGCATTTCACGAGGGTATGTATGACGAGCATTCCATACTTCATGTATCGCAACATAGAGAGGATGACATTTCTTGTACAGAAGAATACCCCAGCACAGCAGCATAGCAGTATATATCATTACGCTCTGATCAAAATCATGGTGGTACATCAGCTGACACAGCAGGGCATTGCTTTGGAGGATTTCATCTCCCGTGACTTCTTTGCAGTGCCACAGCCGCCTCCCGAGGTAGTTCATGATGAGGGAGAGCCTTCACACCAGCTTGACATTCCTGAGACCGAGCATATCAGTGCTCCAGTGTATGTGACATACCAGCGAGGCCACAGGGCCTTATTTGCAGCTACACGACGAGTACTATCTCCACCCGAGGTGGAAGGGGTCTCGTTGACTTCATCAACAGAGCGAGTATTATCTCCACATGATGTGGAAGGGGTCTCGCCTTATTTTTCAGCACAGGTACAGATTCAGGACAGAGGCAAGAGGCCTATTCATGATGAGGGCCCCTCAAGAGGCCAAGATACAGAATTCACATTGATTGATGTTGATGCGAGCTCTCCTAGCTCGAAACTGAAAGAGGTCGTCCAGGAGAAGAAGGCCAAGATTGACACGCTGAATGTTAAGTTGTAGAGAGCTCAGTGGGTGATAAACTATATGGAGTATTGTAACAAACAACTAGAGGATCAGCACACACTTTTAGAGCTGCGGTGAATCCGTTAAGATCGACAATTGGCCCGGAAGAGACCCGGCGACATGACACCAATTGAGCGAGAGACATGCCTCACGCATGTTAACATTCATCTAGAGAAATTTTTGGAAAATGAAAATAGAGACAAAGACATGCTTCATCACATGAAAGGTCATTATTGGGCCCGCATGCACGTCTGCAAAGCAAAAATGAAGATTCTAAAGAGGAGGTTGAGCAGAGCACTAAAAAGGCGGAAGAGGCCTGATCCACTCCAGATTTTGGCCGAAGCTTTGTTGGCTGGGCATGATACATGATGGAGGCTCTTCGCTCTGAATTTGAGCAAATTTGAAGAATTTTTTGTCATTTTGGAAAATTTTGGTCTCAAAACAGGTTTTTCAGCCCAGCGCGTAGCACGTCGACGCGCGCGCTTATGATTGGGACACTTGCTGGAGGAAAACTTTATATTTTTGGATTTTTCATGGTAAGTTATGCATGCTCCTGTATGGCCAAAGCATTTCACTAAATTCTGGATGATCAAAAGGGTCAAAAACACCATGAAAATCACCTTTCTGCCACCTTTTGCACCAATAGGAAGTACTTGTGGGCGAATGAATTTTTGGAGGGGCAAATGAGCTCCAAATTTGGAAATTATACTTGGGTTGAATATCAGACATCTAGGGCTTTCTAACAAGCTATCATGAGCTTAATTTTGATGTCGGGAAGTGCCCCAAAAGCAGGCTGAAAGGCGTGCGACTCATAGAGCTCAGGCGCGCAACGAATAGAGATTTTTGGTCAATTTTTCATCTTCCAGCTCAGGATTTCAGCCAGTTGGACCAGTTTTGATTGTGAATGTGATTTTTGAGTTATATTGATGTAATTTTGTGGTTGGAATGTAACTTGGACTCACTTTTACCTATTCTAGATGATTCACTCCTAAAAAAGTAAAAATCAAATGTAAGAATCAGTTTCCTTCCTTTTAGAGGCAAGTTGTTTGGCTGCCTATATTCTAGATCCTTATTTAGAATTAGTTGAAACTGCTCCTAGAAGGAGGAATTCGACCCCTAGAGGCATGGGAAGGGGTTAGGATAGTCTATATGATGTAATTTCTGAGACACTATCAGGGTTGGACAGGTTGGACTCTTGGGAAAAGTTTGGCACACTATTGTACATATTTTTCATATTTTGGCTAAGGAAAGATTAGAGGTTTTGCAACACCTGTTGGGATTATTGTGGCTTTCAGTTCTTGATGGTTTTTTCTCTCAATTTATTGTAATTTCTTTCATGTTTAATGTATGCCATTCCCTTCTTATGCTTCTGAAACTAAATGAATGAGTAAATGAGGTTGAATCCATTGTTTCTAGTGCTCTGCCTTTAAATTTGTTTAGTTTTACATGTTTTTGCCAGTTTGGAGAGGATCCATGTTCTCCCTTGCCCTCTTCAGCTCCTTTTCATTCTGATCCAGCCATACACCTGATCAAAAGCATCAAGACTACTGCCTACCTTGACCCAACTCGAATTCTACAAAGATCTGGCCTTATCCCCGGACCCAAAATTGTTTTTCCCTTCTTCTTTTTTTCAACAAAAACCCAAAAAATCAAAATCAAACTTTCCTATCTCTTTAATAGCCTAAAATCAATATTCATTATAAGTCATCTCAGCCCCTTTGAAGACCTTTTGCCGAGATAGACCCGGAGAAAGCCCTCTCCTGTCCTCGTAGGGCTAGCTACGAGGCTGAGCGTGGTTTGATGTAGCCTTGAGTTTTACCTTATTTCAGCCTAAGGTAGATTTGAGCGCTAACAGCCCGGATGACCTCTTCATTGCAGCCCTCGATGCAGCTCCATATATTTGATGATGTTGGCCTTAGCCACTTGCAGCGCCTCTTTGATTTGCACGTATCAGTCAGATTTTGCGAGCCCTTCCCCATTTCTAGGGGGAATTTGGGTTGTATTTGTATCTCATGTACTCAGATATTATTGTATAAGTCCTCGTTGTTATCCCAGGCACCACATGTATGTGGGATCCCTCATTGTATTTCTATCTGGCTCATGTTTATGCCAGCTGTACTTTATGGTTCGGTCCCTTGTTTACTGGACACACTATTCTTTTGTACTTTGTCTTGACGGGCATAGGTATGCCTCCCCCGCCGCCTTTAGCACATGTACCCTCTCATAAAAAGAGACTTGTTGCACTTGTAAGTCTCGTCTCCTCAGGGTCTAGTTCTTTAGCACATTAGTCTACCTTACATTTCTCTCTCTGACTTCCCTTTTGATGTCTGGTGATTGAGTTCTTACAACGTACTTCGGTCATACGATTTGCTCCAAACACTCGCACGCCGGGGGGCAATCTATTACACCATTTTTTGGTCATCTAACCTATTATCATTAGATGGACCCAAGTACACCATGTAAGACCAATTTTACCCTAAGTAAAATTGCTTTCACTATGTAAAATAACTTAATAAACCACATTTATTAGGTTGTTTATGGTCTAAACAGAAAACCCCAAAAGGAAATATTAAACAAACCTATTTTGTTTGATTTTCCTCATGGAATAATTAATTAAACCATAATTTAATTATTATTCCTAGTCATGTTTAACCCAAAACAAAGAAATTAATTAGATAAACCTTTATTTATCTTATTATTTTTCTAGGAATAATTATTTAAATCTTATTTAGATAATATTCCTTGTTAAATATGACCAAATCACCCACAAATAATTAAATAAATCATTATTTATTTGATTATCTTTCAACCACTTCCTTAAAAAGATAAAAAAATCATTTATTTATTTATTTTTGACAAATAAAGGGATTTGACCCAAGTCAAATATTTTTTCCCTCCAACAAATATAATAAAATATTCCATAAAAGGTGGATCTAGATTTGGTTAACATTATTTTAATCATGCACCAAGATCTAGAATGACCCAATATTTTGTTATAAATAGGAGGGTTTTTCCTACCATTCTTCACCTTTGTTGCCTATTAGATCACTCTGGATCTATACACTTGGTCACATTTTTCTACATTATTTGTTGTGTGAGCTCCCTTTGAGTTCTATCTTTGTCTGGGTTTTCTACACCAACAAGAGAGAGAGATTCTAGATCTGAAGTGCCGAGGACTTCCAAGAACCCATCCCATTGAGGAGAATTGGATACGCCTTCTTGTTTTCCTCCCAGGTGCCCTTAATACAAAAATTCTTTCAAAAATTGTTCTTGTCTTGTTTATTGGATATATGGAGCAAACCCTTCTTTTTACTGCTTAATGTCTTTCTATGCATAGATCTGGTTTTTTGCAGCTCTTGTCTTGATCAACTAACTGCAGATCTGAAGATATTGGCAACCATATTTGATGTTAGGGCTATTAGTTATGTGTAGCTAAAGTGGTCTTTTTTCGTACACTTCGACAAAGGATTCATACTAACTATTGATGTGATCTGTTGTTTAAGATATCTGTTTGGGTTTTGGGGAACAGACTCCTACTGGATGTGTGCGCGGAGATCCTAGTCCAGTTATGTGCGGACCCTACTGCTATGTGCGTAGGCTGGGAAGGGGATTGTAAGGAAAGATTAATGAATGAATGAATGCGAAGGATTATTAGAGATCTGAAGTTGTGAGTACTGTTGTATGAATTGCTGATAATTGTTGTGTTGTGTATTTTCTACCTTTCCGCTGCGAATATCTATGTACTGAATGCTAGGATCTAGATCTGTTCCGCTCTGTTTATGTAATACTGTGTTGATGTTATGAAAATCATATAACTATAGATCTAGTGCATGTGGATGCAAATAGAGACGTAATTAACTCTGCACAGAACAAGGTAATCTGCAAACTACATAACAAAAAATAGCTCTGATTGCCTTACCCTTCCTTTCTCAGGGTGCGGAAACCTAGTTCCAGCACCCACCCATACTACTTCGGCTGAGACTTTGACCTGTGCAAGAAGGTCATTACCGAAAGGGCAAGTAGTATAGGGGTTTGTTGGCAAACCTTGCACACCAAACCTGGGTCAAGACCCCTCAAGCCAACATCATGGAACAGTAAAGTAAAACAAAATTGAATATTCCCATTAGTTTGGGCTAATTAGGAATATTACAAACCTCCCATCCAAAATGTTGATTTTCCTCAAGCAACTAAGAAGGTGAGTGCTGAAACTCATCTCCTCCTCCATTGGTGACACCAACATGAGTTAAGCTTCCTCCATAAGCCAAGTATGTACCAAACCAACCATCCATGACTTGCTCCTCCAAAGTTCTCATGAGATGCAAATAGCTCATCCCATAAGGAGACAACAGATCACATGAAACAAACATGGTTTTCCCAATGCTCTCCCTGAAATATGAGACATAAGGTACATGGGGAGTATCCATCCCATAGGGCACATGCATACCTTCCCTCCTTCCTCCATATATTCCCATAAAAAATACAAGTACATCATCAATATAGGGGATCAAAACAATGTACATAAAAACAGAAATTTGTGCATATGGAGGTGGGTCATAGTCCCACATGTGGAACCAGTGCAGGGCATCTCCTGCCTACATCAGATCTAGATGTGGTAAGTGGTTCTCCCACCATTTACTTGCTGCCCATACCATCTCACCATAGCTGAAAATGTGAGATATATGTGGTGCCTTGGGGAAGCACCCATCATGTTGTAAAATCTCTCTTTTTCTTCCAAGGGAGTGGCCAAATTCAAAACATTTTGTGGCCCAATGTTGGTCATGAGGCTTACAAGATATAATACTCCTCCTTGGAGTCTTGGCTTGCATAAAAATGGTGAAAGAATTAATAAAATTAGAGTATAAAACATGTGTAACAAGAGCATGTTCTTCACCAACAATCCTCCTCATATCAATGGAGTGGTGCATAGATCTATCCTCTCCCTCAAAGAGAGAAAGAGAGGGCTGATTTAACTCTCTTATAGAGTTAGGTTTTTGCTCCATCTCCACATGGTTCATGCATCTTTGACAATGCTGATATAGGTATTTTTCAAAGCCCTCTCAATAGTAACTTCTCCTTGAGCTTGGAGGCTCTATAAAATAAGATCCTACCATGGTTATATATGACTCCATCTAGGATTGAATAGCTTGCATCATGTATCAAGTCATCTAAAATAACTAAGTATGAATATCCTTGGAATATTCCACCAGTAGTTGGGATTTCCAATATGGATCTAATTTTCCCAACAATGACAGTGCTGATAATGTGTCATCTGAAATGTCTGCCATGTTGCTGCTCTCTTCCTTGGCATTTCTCATGTCAAAGGTGTATGTTGGAAGTTCATGCCTCCCACTTTTCTCCTCCTTGACATCTCCGATGCCAAAGGTATAAGGTGGAATGTTGCCATTCCTTCTTTGTTTCCTCTCTTGCATATGCACATACTCAACAGAAGATGGACGTTCTTGGAATTTAGTCTCCCATGGAAGGCTATCATCTATCCAAAACCTCCTTGGCCTTGCCAAAGTATGCATGTGTGACCACCATCTCTCATCATGTATGGAAAAGGGTTCTCCAAACAAGTTTGTCTCTTGATTCAAGAATTGCCTTCCTTTCTCCATGATGGTGTCATCCTTCATTCTTGCAGCATATTGCCTCAGCGCAGTATGAGATGAAAGAATGGATAATGAGGATAAGGGAAAAATAATTTCCCTCTCCTTGAGCCTTCCCCATACTCTTAGCATTGTAGTATGGTCTCCGAGAGCTTCCTTCCTCCTTGGATCTATGAAAGGAGCATCAATGCATGAAACATCCTTCATCAAATCTAAATTAGGTGGTCTCCAAGGTGGTATATCGCAAGATAATGATGTCTCATGGCTCATTCCCATGTGAAAAATAGATGGGAACATCTTATGACTACTTCCAATGTGAAAATATATCTCTGATTTCTGTGTGGAAGTATCATAATAATGGGGTATCACTCTTATAGATGCAAGAGTGCTTCTAATTGGAGCAATTTCCCCATCTTATTCTCCATGTAATAGAGGATCACCTCCCATCATATCAGTGTTGTGCTCCTGGCATCTTCTCTCCTTCACCCACTTTCTGCAAGATCTCACAGTCTAAGGTGCTCCCTTTAAATGTAGTTAACTCATGAACACTCATCATCTCCTTGGTGTCAAGAGTCTTGATCACAAAGGGTTGATCTGCCATAGTGTGTATTCCCAAAACTGGATGCAATGTTAGGACACATTCCTTCCATTGTCTTGTCTCATTTTCTATCATCATAGACACATGTGGCTCATTCTCTTCATGTGTAAGATCCTTTGGGCCTTCTTGTAAAGATACAAGAGCCCTCTTTGGGGAAGCAATGGCTTCATCTCCATATCCCAATAAAAATAGATCTCCTCCTACTGTCACATCACTGGAGGATATTTCTAGCTCTTCTTGTTTCTTATCCTCATCAATAAGAGATCCTTTCTCTTGATCTCTCCTTGAAAAATGAGCACTCATGTCTTCCTCTTTAGAAGAATGTTCTTTCTGAAGTGGGGCCTTTTCCCTTGGAAAATCATGTAGAAGATCTTTAACCCCTTAAACAATGCTTTTGTAATGGAGTTATCCTCATGGATCCTTCCATCTCATGCAAAGGTTCTGAATTCTTGGGCTTAGTTTTCTTACTCAAGGAAGTTTCAGATGGCTCAACATCAAATATTTTCACTAACCTCCTAGTGAACTTTGCATAAGTAGAGATGTTTACATTTTTCAATGAAGAAGATTCAAATAACCACTAGGTAGAAGCCTTACCTTGGAGGTGCAGTGCTGCTACTCTTATGGCTTCTTCTTCAGAAACTCGATGCAGCTGGAAATATGTGTCTAGTTTCTTTATCCAAGACTTGGTTGAGCTCTCAAGTGATCCATCAAATGTAGGTACAAAATTCCTACCCAAAGTGGGCTGCATGCACCCTCCTCTTCTCTTGTATATGCTGGATCTTCTTTCTTATTTGAGTTCACAAAATTCTGCGTAGCTTAGATGCTCTTGGAATATTTTAGACTGAGATTCATATTCTTGGAGATATTCACCAAGAGTCTCCTCTTTTGGTGTCCCTCCTTCTGCTTCTTCTCTTACCAGGAATGTAGGCATGCTACAACGTTGTAGATCTGGTTGTGTGGCTAAATGCTCACACACATAAGATGAAGAACTGGGGCTTCCCTCGCGTGTAAATATCTACAAAGGATTTGAAAGTCTTTCATTCCTCATTCATCTGATTTCACTTTTCAGCTCATGCATAGTTTGGAACAGAGTTTTAGAGAACTCTTTCCCTTTCATCCTTCCAGATAAAGGGGTTTCACCCTTGTCTTCTTTGTCTTCAGTGTAATCAAAGTTATTCTTCTGTCTTTTATTTTCTTTAAAAGAAATATTGGCTTCTTATAATGCACAAGTTGTTCCAAGATGATGGCTCTAATATCACTGTAATATCCCAAATGGGAAACATGCAGCAATATTAAACAATACTGCAAAAAATAACACAGTTCAGCCAAGTAAAAGTAGGAGGCCAATATGGAGACCCTTCTTAATAATTTATAACAGCAAATTAGATGTGAAATGAAGCCCATACAATGTAGAACAGGAAATATAAGTCTCAAATGAAGAAATATCCTCAAAAAGAGGTGTAGAAACCATACAAATGAGCAGAAACTGCCTTGGCAACATTATTTTTATTATGCTACAACATACGTTGATTAAAACTTAGATCTAGAGAAAAATAATGCATGAATAGTCAGACATATGACATATCCATACACTATAAAGTTGCTACTTCAAATACCCCTTGGGGTTTTCAACAATACATGAAGCACATGGAGTAGATCTGAGATCTAAAGCTGCAGATCTGCAGAAATCATTAGATTTACAGGAATATTCAGATATGATATGATGTACACAATATAATAACCCTCTGCAATGGATCTCAAAGGTGAAGGGAAGATCCCCAACACACAAGAGAGACTCATCCAAAAGGTTATGCCAAAAGTGCCTGCAACAACACCTACAAAAAAACGCAGATCTGGAAGATAAACTGCACTGTAGGGTTTAAGATCAGTTTGGCCTGATACCAAGATGTGTATCTAATGCTTCAATGATCCAATACTATCTTTCCAATGGAATAGAATACTTTCCCACTAAAAGAGGCGCTAGATTAGCCTAGATCTGAGTAGATCTAGCCT
This sequence comes from Pinus albicaulis, assembly GCA_034641835.2. NCBI lineage: Eukaryota > Viridiplantae > Streptophyta > Pinopsida > Pinales > Pinaceae > Pinus > Pinus albicaulis. The sequence continues at coordinate 1,040,510,803 of CM076584.1, read as the reverse complement.
CCACTTTCCGCAGCTTACAAAGACAACCAAACCCTCAGAAGGATCTGCATTGTTGTTCGAAGAAGAATCTTGGCCTTTAGCCTAATAGTGGAAAATAAATGCAAGACTCTTCCAAGAGGCCTCTCAAGGAAAGAGATGGGATTCCTAAAAAATAAATCCTTGTGCTAAACAACACTATTCTCTGCTAAACATCAAGGAGAATGAGATATGTCTAAACAGAAAATATACTCTGAAAATGTAATCACCTCAACCACCTTCTCATGCTTTCCTCCTCTTCCTTTTATAAGATTGAGAGCTTTCAAAACCCTAAACCATCTCAATGAAATAGCTCTTTTCACATGAGCCTCCTCCAACTAAAACTACATTGTGCGTTCATGAAGATCACTCCTTCTAGACAGTGTTTTTTATTTGTTCATGGTTGACCCAGTCAAAATATTCAGTCCCTTTCACACATAAGGGTGTTTATTTAAATATCCCAGATTTAGTTTTGTTCACATGTGGCATTCATTTATTTGCTGATTTAGGAGTTTTTATAATCCTTCTTTACACATTTATTCATGGAAAAGTAAAGTAAAACAAAATTGAATATTCCCATTAGCTTGGGCTAATTAGGAATACTACACACCAGCTCCAACATCATCCCAACCTCATCACAATCAAAATCTCACCAGTAGAATATCACTTCTATCACTCTCTCAATTGAGAATCCAACAACATTTCTTTACCAAAATTCTTCCTTCCCTAGCACTAGGATTTGTGCTCAATTTATAGGGAAACTTATGGTAGTTTCTCAATAAATTAATTTATAATAATAGGCAAGACATGCTCCCAAGCTTAGAGGTGTTAGATGGACACATGGATTCGAAGTTTGACACATATGGACTCTTCTAGAAGGCATTGGCCATGTAGAGATTCTAGAACAATGAGAATTTCGCTCCCAATTGACCAATGCACTCTTGAATGTCGGGAAGTGCATTGCAGTGCACCCTTGAATGGAGGTAGCTGCATATGCAACACAGTTAGTCCCTTGAGAGACATCGTTGGTGAGCTCATAAGTGATATAAAATATACTTCAAATCTTGGAAATATTGTAATAAAAGTCATGAAGGGTTTGTTATGTCTTAGGGCATGTAGTAACTAAAATGATAGGGGATGATAGATCCTATTTCATTGGTCCTGGGCATGATGTCCAATTTGACTAGGTCATGGGGAATCATGCCCAAATTAACCTATAACAGCTGCTCCCTAAAGCATGAATTCAAAATAATAACAATATTTTTTTAATGATATGATTTATGACATGATGCACTAGAACTGAAGCGGAGCGGCGACCTTCATCAATCGTACAATAAATTACATCATGATATTCTCATCTTGATCACGAATTGCTGAGGGAGGCATTCCCATGCTCAACACATAAACTATCTAATAACATGTACATAGTGCAGAAAGTCGTATACATTGGAATGTTTCCCAATACATACATGCCTACAGATATAGGCCCATGTTTGGATGACGATATTTATGTAAGGTCACCATACAGATGATGTGTATAAAAATCCTGAAATCATAGCCCAGATGGCTGAAACTAGATCCGGGGTCTTCTAATCTCATTCACTCGATCATTCGGGTATAAGTTTAGCCATGTGCATATATGATTTGCAGTCGAACATGGTAAGACATCGTTTTATTACCAACCAATGATGCGAGTTGTTAACAAACACAAGAGGACCACCATTGATGTTAATGGCCCTCAAGGTACTGCAGTACATTACGTAAGACGTGAATAGATAATTTGACGTCGATAGGAAGCCACTTTATTGCGAAACGGGAGTTACGGAATTCAAAGACAAAATGTGACTTAATATAGCAATGTTCAGCGATGACTGTCATGAGAATGAAGGTTTATGAGTGTTGCAGAAGGATGAGTATTCACTGGATGACTTCTATTGAACATATTGGTGACACTGACATGAGTTGGCAACATTGACCCAAAACCGAAGTGAAGGTATGATGAACCATAGGTATGAATGAACCACCAAGAGTATTACCCAACCCAAACATTCACAATGATGGAGTGAAGTGTCATGTTCAAGAGCGACCCGCTACTGTAAAAGTTCTGTTCAGTTTCCCAAATTTTCCCTAGTCATTTTTCGACCAGTACCTCTTTATTTTTCAACAAGCTTGAGGAGGATAACATATGCTTGATTTATAATTCAACCCTTCAAGTGAATAGTGTATCATTATTTAATAATTTAACAAGTCTAGCAATGAATGAAACTCGATTCTTTCCATGATCTACAAGCCCATCACTATTTTATGTTTTAACAAGCCTAACGACAGTGATAGCCCGATCCTTTTTCCTATTTAGAAAGTTTGAAAAAGAGGAAAAAAGAAAACTCCATGAGTCCTTTTTTGTAAATTTGTCGCTCAGATCTGAAAAAATGTAAAATGATATCTGAGAGAACCTCCTAGGCATGTTCAACTAAGGTTTTCCTTTATCGTAAAAATCTATCTCTGTTCGGAAAAGGGTTAAAAACTTATACTGAGTAGATATCAATTCATTTACTTTTATGAGCTCGAAAAGACAAGTGCTCAGCAATCTTTTCACATTATTAGAGTCTGAAAAGAGCTAAAAGAAGACTCCAGGGGTTCCTTTTTCGTTGTTATCGAATCTCGAAAAAGAAATAAAAGTGTGCTTCAAGTCCTTTTTCATTTTTATCAAAGCTCGAAAAATAAGGATAAAAGTATGCTTTGTGGTTAAATAATTCTTGAAATAAATGTGCATGACTAATCTGCTCATCAGTTTCAAACCTATTCAAAACAAGATCAAATGGATTAAAAATACTTGTTTCATGATAAAAATTGAATAAAACCATAGTCACAAAAATAAATATGATTTGAAAATAATCAAATGACTAATTAAAAGAGTTTTACTATTCATGTTTTCCATTTAAAATTTACCATTTTCATTTTTGAGCTCTGGACCTGTTTTTTCCCCTGAACTTCAGCAGTTGATTGCGATCGATTCTATGGACGGTTTTCATCATCATTTGATCTAGGTTGGTGCCATAAACCCCCTCTTTATTTTAGTAGTCATTTCATTTCAATTTTATAGGTATTTGGCCCCCTTAGGGTAAATTATTTTTCAAAAGAGGGAGACGTAGCCTTGGGCATCGAAAACAACATTTGAATGCACTCAAAATGAAGCTTAGGTGCATATGAAACGCACTATCTATTGACCAAGATTGTGTTGGGCACAATTCACATTTTTTATTGTTGCATTGTACCCAAATTTGCCTAATTTTTTGCATGAAAAGGGTCCTAATGAGTCTTATGGTTATGTTTCAGGGATTCATCGAACAAAACATGATTTCCCTTAATGATCCGGGTACTATAAGATCCCTTAGGGATTGTGGGTTATTAAATTACTTATGTTTATCAGGTATGAGGCAAAAAATGGAACTGTTGGAGTTCCTTGTTCGTGCATGGGATCCGACAATTGAGGCATTTCACATTAGCAACAAAGTAGTCCCAATTTTAGCGGAGGACATCTATTTTCTGACAAGCTTGTCAAGGAGAGACCTACCCATTTATCTCTCAAGGTCTGCTCTTGGAGGAGAGATGGTGAAGACTATATTTTGCAGTATTTCTATCCAGGGGCAGAGCCTAGCAAGGATGGGAAAATAAACATCCGTGGCATTCATCATTTTCCATTGAGAACCATCTTATTCAGAATAGAAAATCTTGCTGGTACCGCTACACTACATGTAGCAAACAGATCTTATATGAAGTATGCACTAGAGTGCATGGAACCAAAAGTTTTCAACTGGGCTAAGCTGTACTCTCTCAAATGAAAGGATAACTGAGTAAGGCAAAGGAGGAAGGAAGAAAAATTTCAACTATGGTTCGATCCTCATTTATTTTTCCTTAGAGAGGATTCCACTAATGTAGCCTCAACATGTGACACTAGGTATATCTAACCCTAGAGATCCAAGGATGCAGAGATGGATAGAACTGATGTCTAGACATGCAGACCAATCGTCCATCATGTTCTTGACTGCATTCTTCACCTTGTTCAGGTGACAGATTTTTGCCATCGATGATTATGCATATGCAGGTGTCGATTTCCCAAGAGATCCAGACTTAGATTTACCAGAAGGCGCTCAGTGGGGTGTAATCAGTAAGAATTTTTTGACCATGTTTTTTTATTTTTATAAGGTTTATACATGTTTTTATATTTTGATGTTTTCCCAAGACTAAAATAAATTTTTAATGTAATGCAGATGTAGGTCGAGTTCAACCAGTGGCAGAGCCATAGCATTGAGTGGATGAGCCAGTGGAGAGGGATTTTAAGAGAGCAACCCTTCAGGATTTAGATATGGCTGAGACTCTTGCTGAGCTTCGGCAAAACATAGAGGGGTTGACCTTCGGGATTTCAGATTTCTAGATCGAAGAGTTACCCATGCGACTGGAGCACCACACTATTGGCATTCCTAACCATTGGATGTAGTTACTACCTAGTATAGCTAGATCGATAGCATGTTATCATGAGCATCATTAGTTTAATTTTGACATGTTGCATACATTTTGAGGTCAGATGACCAATGTGTCTTGGTAAAATTTTTGTAAAAAGATATAACTATCTATCTATTTTATTTTAGTGTTTTCCTATGTTTATTGCACAATCCTATTAAATTATGTGAATGTATATTTACATTTGTTGCAATTGTATGTTTATAACATAATTCGCTAAAGAATCAATCAATGTGTTCAAGTTTCTGGAAATGTGTTGATATTGAAAAAAACAAAAATTTATTTCCAAAATTTTAACTCTTAGGAACATACGATGCAATGTTGGATTTCTAACTGTATAAACACTAGTAAGTTGTAATACCACAAGTTGTGAGTCTAACCTTATGATGATGCAGTTAATACCAAATGAAATGGCATCAGAGAGGAGTTCTATCATTGTGCTATACTCAACGATATTTTTTGTAGATCGACCGAAACAAATCCTTTGAAAAGTAAATAACTCATTGTTTGAAGTGAAAATGGCCCACGCTGTAGAGGATAGATTCTACATATTATGACTAACACCATCAGCATACCCATCAAATGGTTCCAAAGATTCAAACATCTGTAATGAAATGTAAAGCGGATTACTAACCTCAAGAAAACTCTAAAAACAAACTATGTTAGGTCCCTATATCACTAGTATAGTCCCTTATTATTGTTAGTGTAAACCCCTTATTGTTCTTATTGTACCCTTGTAACCCCCATTTTTTTATTATTGTGCCCTTAAATTATTGTTGTTAGGTCGGCTAGGATTACATTGTGGTCCACTAGGATTACATTATGGCCCCATGGAATCCTATATATAGAAAGGAGGTTTTGTAAATTGTATCATCCAAGAATTGTTCATTCATGTAATGTATTGGAGGTTTCACCCTCGAAGTGGCTTATTTATAAGGCGTTGATATCTCTTTTCTTCTCTTTTTGGAGCTGGTTTCATAACATTTGGTATCAAAGCTTTGGATTCTAGGGTTTCGCTGCTCCAAACAGGTCATTGTGGAATTTTCCCTATAACTTTTTTTCTACGAAGTTTCAGAAGATGAACTTTTTAGGGTGTGAAGCCGAAATCGTGAGGAATATTGTCTAAAAAATTCAGAGCTTGGTTCGCAATATTTTCGGAGATATGATCTGTGGAAGTTAGGTATTTTTTCAGGATCCTAAACAGGTCATCATGGAATTTGCGCTATAAAGTTTTTTCTACTGAGGTTCAGAATCTGAAATTTTTATGGTGCGAAGCTGAAATCCTAAGGAAACTTTTCAAAAAATTTCAGAACTTGGTTCGCAATATTTTTGGAGATATGATCTGTGGAAGGTAGTTCTTTTTCAAGCTCCCGAATTTCATCTCAAAGAGGTGATCGGGGGAAAATTTCAATAACTCTCTCTCTAAGCATCGGATTGAAGTTCCGTAAAAATTGGTCGCAAGTACATGGACTTTAGTTTCTTAGCTATCAATTTCAGAGGCGAAGAATGAAACAGTGACACGTTGCAAGCCGTACAATTTCGCTATACTGAACCAGTCCATAATTAGGTCATTGTGGGAGATTGGACATAACTTTGTCTTGGAGAATCCAAATCAACTCAGACCTATGGCATTCAAAAGATAATTTATAGGGTGACTTCAGTGCTGAATTTCAGATATTTAAGAGCTGCAATCACAGAGATAATCCAATTTCAATATCGAGGTCCTCAAAAGCAGGTAAAAGGTGTGTAATTTTTTTCCGAATTGCATAAGTCTTGTTTGAAGAATCAAGTTGAATTGATTGCAAGGGAATATTGTAGAATAGATATTAGTATTGGATTATAATATGGCCCCTAAAAATAATTCAACACCCATTAAGCCTTTGGAAAGCTCTACTATGACTCATGAAGACGAAGAATGGCAACATGACATATCAAAATTACAAGAGGAAGTGCAACAATTTTCGCTCTCGCAAAGAGCAACAAAAAATGACATGGAAGTTTTGAAGAAAGGCGTGGAAACTAAGATGGATGGTTTGAAGAAAGGCGTGGAATCTAAGATAGATGGAATGGAATCTAAGATAGATGGCATGGAGGCTGGCATGGCATCTAAGATGGATGACATGGAAGCTACGATCGATGAGAAAATGGAAAACATGAAGAATTTTCTAAAAGCAAACATGGAAGGTTTGACAAAGTTGATACAAGAAACGTTTCCTAATGGTGAAAAGATAGTAGAAGAACCTCATGGTGAGAACAAAATAAATGTTAATCATGATTTCATAAACTCTAATGTTGGCGAGAAGAACCACCATATTCCAAAGATGGATATGAGGAAGTTTGATGGAAAGGATCCTGTAACATGGTTACTACAAATGGAGAAATGTTTTGATCTCCATATGCAAACTTACACAAAAGGTACGCATTGCAACTTTACATTTAGAACAAAATACATTTGTATGGTATCGATGGCTTTACTCCCGTAAAAAAATTGTCACTTGGTCAATTTTTACGGAGGAAATGATAGCACATTATGAGGATACAAAGAGAAACACCTTCTTTAGACAATTGATAAATCTCAAACAAAAGGGTTTAGTGGGGCAGCACATTGAGGACTTCCAAAAATTGAATATAAGGGTAACTTATATTCTAGAAGAACAAAGGATTGATCTCTTCATAGGCACTCTAAAGGATAACATCCAACATGAAGTTCGTGTTTTGGAACCTGATTCATTGGAGAAGGCATTTAGGTTGGCAAGAAAAGTTGAATGTAAAATTATGGCGACAAGGAAGCCTCCCACTCAATTCTATAAAGAAGGAAGTGTTTCTATGCCTAGATTTCCACAACCTACAAGTTTGACACCACAACAATTGGAAGAAAAAAGAGCAAAAGGGATTTGCTACAGTTTTGATAGCAAATACACTAAAGGTCATAAGTGTGCTGAAAAGAAATTATTTTACATAGATTTTGAAGAAGAAGAAGAAAATGAACAAGAAGAGGATATACACCAGGAACCAGCCCTAGAACAGGAAGAAATGAATCTGACCATATCATGTAATGCACTGGCAGGAATTACCACTCCTCAAACTCTCAAGATAGAAGGACAAATCAAGAAGAAAAAGGTAATAGTGTTGATTGATTCAGGTAGCACCCATAATTTTATTTATTGTAAGGTAGCCAAGGAATTAAATTGTTTCCTATACCCAGCACCAGAATGTCAAGTGATGGTTGCAAATGGAGGAACTATAAATTGCTCTGGAAAATGCCATAATATCAAGCTAACCATGGGGGGAATATGTATTGACTAGTCCAATGCTTGCCATTCCTATGGGAGGTGCTGATGTTGTACTAGGAGTACAATGGTTACAATCTTTGGGGACGGTAGCTTTTAATTTTCAAGAACTTTTCTTGAAATTTTTTTCAGAAGGAAAGGAAGTCGAATTACGGGGTATTGCGGGGAAGCCAGGAAGGATAATAAACTCTAATGTCATGACAAAGCTTCTAAAGAAAGAACAGCGAGGCGTAATTGCACAATTATGCTCACTAGAAGTTCCAACATCAAAATCATCTATTTCTGTAGATCTCCAACAAGTCTTGGACAATCATTCCAAGGTGTTTGAAACTCCCAAAGGACTCCCACCTATTCGTGATCATGATCATGCTATTCATTTGATTCCAGGAAGTGTTCATCCAAACATCCGGCCTTATAGATATCCTTACTTCCAAAAGAGCGAAATTGAACGCATGATTGCAGAAATGTTAGAGGCGGGTATAATTCAACCTAGTCAAAGTTCTCTCTCTGCTCCTGTAGTATTGGTACACAAGAAGGATGGATCATGGCGAATGTGTCCGGATTATAGGGAGCTCAATAAGCTCACCATTAAAGATGAATTTCCCATTCCTGTGATTGATGAATTATTGGATGAATTACATGGAGCAATTTATTTTACCAAGTTGGATCTTCGTTCAGGATATCATCAAATTAGAATGAAGACTAAAGATATTCCAAAAACAACATTTCAAACTCATGAGGGTCATTATGAATTTTTGGTCATGCCTTTTGGCCTTACCAATGCACCTTCTACATTTCAAGGGTTGATGAACTCCATTTTCAAACCCTTCCTTAGAAAATTTGTGCTAGTATTTTTTGATGATATACTAATCTACAACAGGTCTTGGAAGGATCATGTTGAACATGTCGACAGGGTGCTCAAACTATTGCAGGAGAAACAATTATATGCAAAAACATCCAAATGTTTCTTTGGAGTACAAGAGGTGGAATATCTGGGTCATATTGTATCTCACGAGGGTGTTAAAGTAGACCCTAACAAAATTAAAGCTATTAAGGAATGGAAAGTCCCCACAACCATAAAGCAGTTGCGAGGATTTCTCGGGTTAACAGGGTATTATCGCAAGTTTGTTAAGAATTATGGGAGAATAGCAGCACCTCTAACAACATTATTGAAGAAAGAAGCATTTTCATGGACTCCTGAAGCAACTAAGGCCTTTGAACATCTTAAAGAGGCAATGTGCCTAGCACCGGTCTTAGCTACGCCAGACTTCACAAAAACCTTTATTGTGGAATGTGATGCCTCAGGAAATGGAATTGGTGCCGTTTTAATGCAGGAAGGAAGACCCATTGCTTTTGAAAGTCGTCCAATCAAAGGAAAGTATTTACAAAAACCTATTTATGAGAAGGAAATGTTAGCAATACTGCATGCACTAAAGAAATGGCGAAATTACCTAATGGGAAGACACTTCAAGGTAAAAAATGATCATGAAAGTCTTAAACACTTTTTGGAACAAAGACTATCTTCAGAAGAGCAGCAAAAATGGGTCACAAATATGTTGGGTTATGACTTTGAAATAATCTACAAAAAAGGAAAGCTTAATGTTGTTGCAAATGCATTCTCAAGAAAGAATGAAGAGGTGGAAGCATTGCTTTGTGCCATTTCTATTATCCAACCAGATTGGATAACCGAAGCAAGAGATGAATGGAAGAAGGAAAAAGATGTATGGACACTCATTCAAAATTTGCAGCAAGATCCTAGTACATCTGATACATTTAGTTGGAAAAATGATTCCTTATGGTATAAAGATCGCTTATATCTTTGTAAGAATTCCCAACTAGAACAAAATATTCTTCTGGAATTGCACACTTCTCCTTTAGGAGGAAACTCAGGATTTTTAAAAACTTACCACAGGGTGAAGAAATAATTTTTTTGGGATGGCCTTAAATCTGATATTCAAAAGTTTGTGACGGAATGTTTGGTTTGCCAGTAGAATAAAGTAGAGACAATTAAGACCTCGGGACTTCTACAACCTTTATCCATTCCAAGTCAACGTTGGGAGGAGATTTAAATGGATTTTATCACAGGTTTACCTAAGTCTGAAGGAAAGAGTGTCATCATGGTGGTAGTTGATAGACTTACCAAGTATGCACACTTTTGTGCATTATCTCATCCATTTAAAGTAAGTACAGTTGCTACTACATTTATGGACAGAATTCAAAAGCTACATGGAAGCCCAAGGGTTATTGTGAGCGACAGAGATCCCATTTTTACTGGAAATTTTTGGACGGAGTTATTTTCTTATTTGGGTACTCAATTAGCTCATAGCTCATCTTATCATCCTCAATCTGATGGTCAAACTGAGATAGTAAATAAATGTTTGGAAGGATATCTTCGTTTTTTTGTATATGATAAACAAACACAATGGGTCAAGTGGTTACCTCTCGCTAAATGGTGGTATAACACTTCCTTCCATACTGCAGCAAAAATGACCCCATTTACGACAATTTATGGATATCATCCACCATCCATCACATCATCTTTAAGAGAAAATTCGAAGGTTCAAGCAATGGAAGATCACATCGAGCATCAGCAAGAAGTTCTCCAACTCTTAAAGGATAACCTGAATTTGGCACAAAATTGAATGAAACAATAGGCAGATCAACATCGTAGTGAGAGAAGTTTTGATGTAGGAGATTGGGTATTTTTACGGCTACAACCATACAAACAAATGTCCCTCAAGCAAGCAAAGAAGGATAATAAATTATCGCCAAAGTACTATGGTCCTTACAAGGTGTTGCAAAAGATTGGTACTATGGCACACAAATTGGAGCTTCCTGCTTCTTCGCGAGTACATCCAGTTTTCCATGTTTCATGCTTAAAGAAGGTTATAGGTGAAAATCTTCCAGTTCAAACAATATTGCCAGAACTTGATGAGGAAGGAAAAATAATATTGGAACCTGAAGTGTTCATGGAAACAAGAACTCGACAGCTACGGAATCGATCAATTTCAGAGTATCTCATCAAGTGGAAGAACTTACCCACTGAAGATTCTACATGGGAGGATGAGAATTTTATACAGAAGCACTCGGAGCTACTCAAGCATTGAGGACAACACTTTTTTGAAGGAGAGGGGCATGTTAGGTCCCTATATCACTAGTATAGTCCCTTATTATTGTTAGTGTAAACCCCTTATTGTTATTGTTGTACCCTTGTAACCCCCATTTTGTTATTATTGTGCCCTTGTATTATTATTGTTAGGTCGGCTAGGATTACATTGTGGCCCACTAGGATTAAATTATGGCCCCATGGACTCCTATATATAGAAAGGAGGTTTTGTAAATTATATCATCCAAGAATTTTTCATTCATGTAATGTATTGGAGGTTGCCCCCTAGAAGTGGCTTATTTCTAAGGCGTTGATATCTCTTTTCTTCTCTTTTTGGAGGTGGTTTCACAACAAACTAAGATAGTAAATTAAAATCAACAACATATATATACAATCAAATACAAAAAATTACTATGCTCATGATTAAGCATAGTAACGTTTCAAATACAACCCATTTCAGGGCTGCGCCAATGGAATTCCATCGTAATCCACCAACTCGTAGGAACCCTTAGCAAGAAATCTTTTGAAAATATAGGGGCCATGCCATAATGGCTCAAATTTCCCTGTACTTATTACATCAGCTTCATGATCATAAAGAAGAAGCAAGTCGCCCTCTGAGAAAATGTGAGGCTAGACATCCTTGTCGTAGTGTGCCTTTATACGTCTCCTATGCACTTCGTTGGCCAATTGGGCTTCACGACGCGTTTTATCAACATGGATGAGGTTAAGAAGACGTGATTCTTCAGTAGAGGTGTCAGGTAACAAGTCGATTGTGAGTTTTAACGATGGTATTTCACATTGGATTGGAAAGATAGCTTCCAGACCATACACTAATTGAAAGGGGGTAAATCCAATTGTGTTTCTCACCGAGGTTTGGTATGCCCACATGGCCGAGTATAGGATTAAATTCCAATTTCATTTATGAACTCCTATCATTCGTTGAAGCATTCATTTAAGTATCTTGTTAATATCCTCAACTTGTCCATTTGATTATGGATAATAAGGAGTAGAACTATCATGTGACAGTCCTAACTTAGAAGTCAACTCAGCCATCATGTGATTGTGAAAACGCTTACCATGATCTATGACTACAACATGTGGGACCCCAAACTGTGCAATGACATGATTATAAAAAAAATGCAGTTGTTTGTCTTGTTTTTTTGAATGTAGGCATTTCCTCGACCCACTTGGTAAAGTATTCTACTGCGACAATAATCTAACCATGCCCCTCGGTCAAACGGGGGTTACAGGTCATGAAGTCAATGCCCCATTTCAAAAATGGTCCCACAGAGACAACAAGATGCATTGGCGCTGGTGGTTTGCAGATTTTATGATCAAATATCTGGCACGCATGACAACTTCTGACCTCGAGGATGCAGTCACGAAAAATGGTAGGCCAAAAGTAACTAGTGTGGAGTATCTTTTGTGTGGTATCGTAGGGCTAGACAAATGTCCACAACAATGCCCAACATGACAATCATTTAAAACCTTTTCAGCCTCCTCATGAGTGAGGTACCTTCTTAAAATTGTATCGACACCACAATGATAAAGTGTACTGCTGACAATCGGATAATATTTGGCTTTGTATTGAATACATCGCTACTCCGAGCAAGATGTATCAGGCTGAAAAGTCTGGGTCTGGAGATAAATGATAAAATACCCATACCAAGGATCAGATGATCCGATCAGAAATAGAGACTCGTCAGGAATAGATGGTCCCGACGTAGTAACAGTACTATCATAGGGAATGTCACAGAGAAGCTCAGCCAAAACTAAAGACTTATTTGAATTGGATTTGATGAATTCCAAATCAAATTCCTGCAAAATGATAATCCATTTTGAATACTTGCCCCCCAAAAATTGACGTGATAAGATGTAATTCATGGGGTTGCAATCTGAAATGAAAATGGTCTTCCAGAACAGGATATAGTGGCGAAATATTTGGACAACTTGAACAACCGCTAAGGAAAGCTTTTCTACATACGAATACTTCACTTCCGTATCGTTGATATCATGAATCAAATAATAGATAGGGTCTTCTATCCCATTTTCTACTTGGAATAATACCATAGAAATGGTTGTATCATCTGCGATGATATATAAGAAATATTCACTCTAATAATTGGGGGGATACATTAAGGAAGCCCAAACAAGAGTATCCTTGACAGCATCAAAATAAGATTGCACAACTTGGTCCCAATGGAAGGGAATCCCCTTTTTCAAGAGCTGAGTAAATCCTTTAGCCATTTCGGCGTAGTTGGGTATGAACCGCCTTAGGAAGTTAGACTTTCCCTGAAGTTTCTGTAACTGAAGAAAATTTTAGGGCACAGGAAAATCAAGAATAGCTTGGACCTTGAGTGGGTCTATTCAAATTCTTTCTTTTCACACAACAAATCCTAGAAAATGACCAGAACCAATACAAAAAACACATTTATGTGGATTGAGGCATATTTTGTAGTGTCGGCAGCATAAAAATATAGCTCTCAAATGAATCGAGTCATCAGTCCAATTTCTTGAATGTGTAGGTAAATCGTCTAGATAGGATTGAACAATGTGCTTTATGTCATTGAAAGCATAATCCATTGCTCTCTTAAAAGTTGCCCCAATGTTATTTAAACCAAACGGGATTTTTCGGAAAGTGAATGTGCCCCAGGGATAGATGAATGTTGTCTTATATTGGTCCTCTATGCGGATATTTATTTGATTGTAGCCAGAAAATCCATCCATCAACGAAAATATTTTGCATCCAACACAATCATCAATAATCTAGTCAATAAATGGAGTAGGATAGTTGCATTTTGGATAAGCAAGATTAGCATCTTGATAATCGACACACACTCTAATGGTTCCTTGGTTTTTCATAATAGGAACAATGTTGGAAACCCACTCAGTTATCGGAACAAGGTAAATGAAGCCAACATGCAAAAGTTTTTCAACTTCTTCTTTAATGGCAGCGGCCTTCTTCGGATGAACAAGATGAAAGCGTTGACGTACTGGCTTGACATCAGGGTACATATTAATCTTGTTTTCAATGATAATAGTATCTATTCCTTAAATTTCCTCGTAAGACCAAGCAAATACATCACAAAATTCACGAAAGAGAGAGAAATATGTTTCGAGTTCTAATGGAGAGTAAGACACACTGACATGAATTTTTTCTACAATGCTGGATTTGGTCAAAATATCGATAGAAATGGTTTCTTCAATATTTGATAAATTTCACTCGCAATTGATTACATTAATAGGAAAAGAATTCGAAAATAAATTTTTGATCGATGGGTGATATAATTCTCTAAGATTATATTCTTCATAATCTGGAAGATGGGAACGATGATGGTGATCTTCCCATGATTCTCCTTCTGACATTATGGTTTCCATAATATTGTCATCAGTTAAGAAAGTTGAGGGAAAAGGATCAGATGGAGTACCAAGATCTAATGAACGATATACCCAAATGACCAACAACGATGATTTCAGATTCGCCTCCCAAGCTAGATAGATTGATTTCTATAATAGCTCAATTGGGTTGAGTAGAAAAAACTCATCCAACATAACAACTTCGGAATCACCCGTACTCTTCCTTAAGCCAGATGGAGTGGAAGAAATCATGTAGCAGGTCTTTATGCTTGCAATTTCTTCTGACGTTGCAGGCGGCGGTAATGCAAAGGTTCCCATGACAGTGGAATCCTTTAAGAGTCCTACACCAATGTTCTGAAGTGCGTGTTGGGGTGTATGAACTAAGGGAACACTTCCAGTTACCTGGGAACTGGAGGCAAATAAGGATAGTTAATTGATGACTGTGATGACACCTTTATGTGGAAAGGCTGTCATTCTAAAAAATGTAGAGATGATCACAATCATAGCATATACACATGGCCTTCCAAGTAAAATATTGTAGTCAAGGGATCCGCCAACGACCTCAACTTCAACATTCCCTGTTTTCCCCCCTAGTTCTACATGCATGTTATTGATAATATCACAAGTCTTATATGTACGTTCGTCGAAAGCTTTCAATGTCATTGACGATTGAGATAGACGCAGCGCGCCAAGTGAATTCCAATATTTTAGAGACATAATGCATGTAGATGCTCCCTCATCAATAATAGTACGATGAAGAAGGTGATTGAGAAAATTTACTTGGATGGAGAATTCCAATTGTGCTGGTAATTATGGCACATATCTCGTATGATTAATGACTACGAGATTGGAATCTGTTAGATCAATTCCTACAATTGCTGAAAAAAAAGCCTGCTTCTGGGAGGGAAAATTTTGTAGCACCTCAAGCGCTCACATAGCTGAAGGGGATTGAGCCAAATATTCAAATATATTATAATTTTGATTAGCTCTTGCTCGAGGATTAAATTTCAATTTATGAATGTCTCCCTTCAGTGGCTTGATTGTCAATTCAGGAATAGCAGGTGGCAGTATTGATTCCGTAGACAGATTCGTGGTCGAGGTAGTAGGTTGATCAGTAGCCTGACTATCGTAATATTTATTCAGTGTTGACACCAAACATCAGTTGATGGCTTCGTGACAGAAAACATAAGAACTTGTGAACTAGAAGTGGGATCCGTAGCAACCAATTTTGTGTCCAGATTCGAAAATGGAATTGTCAGCACAGCTGACGCTTGTGAGGTCTTAACCATTTTTGAGACTTCAGCGCGGTGAGGATAGTCCTGATCAAAATTTTCTTCATTATGAATTATACAAGGGTAACAAGGTTTCCAATTTCGGGACGATTGATCATATGATATTTTCTGTGGGTTAGAAATTTTCTTTTTCTTTGATTGCCCTTTTTTCTTACTTCCGGGTTGCTTGTCACTTTTTCCCTTGTCAGATGACACGGCTTGGATTTCGGAAGAAGGCGTAGGATCAGATGCAGTAGAGTGATGTGTCCTTGCATTACTGATCATACCGTCTCTGACATGAGAATCCTTAGATGAAGGAGGAACATTAAAATTAGATCTTGACGCATTAGGAATTTTCTCATAGAGCATGCCAGATTGAGTATAAATCAAGTCTAAATATTGGGCACAAGAAATGACCTACTATTTAGTGACTACGCCACCCTTAGCTGTATCCTCAATTATAGATGGTAACAGAGACTTACTGAACCACTCAGCAAGGAGCTGATCCGGAAAAAATGTCTTAACCATTCTACGATGACGATGCCACTCATGAATATGATTGGAAATGTGAGTAGCATTAGTCTGTTTAAAATTAGTCAAGATTTATGTTCCAGTTTTATATCATATGGGTAACTGGAAGTGGGTAAAAAATACAGTAGCTAGAGCAGTGGAATTTTTAAAATAAGCTCTTGGTAACTCAATCTACCATTTTTCAGCCGAACGAGTGAGCGTACGCTGGAAAAGACGTAGTCGAAAAGAGTCATCATTTAGGGAGTTAGATGAACACCAAAAATGATAAGTCATAACATGAGTCAAAGGGTCTTCCCCAGGTTTTCCATTTAACGTAGGAATATCCAAGGGTAATTTATGAGGCATCACCGATCACCAAGGAGCACAGTTGATTGGATCATTAGTGAGCCTATTTAAATCTGATAATTCTAAAGTTGCAACAAAGTGTACAATCATTTGTGGTTGGATAGGAAAAGTGGGCTGCCATTCAAAAACATTCATTTCCAGCATTAGGATGACTGAATAATAGATTACTGTCGAAGTGGGTGACCATAAGTTGCCCCCCAGCATGAGGAGTATAAGAAGATTGAAAATATTGTTGTCCAAATGTAGGGAGTCTAGTTGAAATTGTATTGGATGCAATATACCTAGATGGACTAGCTTGATATTTCCTTGATGATGTGTATAAAGGATAAATTCATTCAGTACTCACTCTAGATTTAACAGTTAGAATACCATAAGAAGACATTTGTGAAGTCCATGGGTTTGAGGACGCACCAGAGAAGGTTCTAGAAAAATATTTGTAACCAGGTGGGACAGAAGGGCCACCATATAAATGTGACTCTGGTGAAGTCATGAACATCGACGAGATAGCGAAAGCAGGTGTCGTCATAATTGGAACAGATGGTCTAGCCAAAGATGTTGGCTCAAGCATGGTTTTTTGACCAAATGTATAACCTATTGGATCGACACGAACTCTAATAGACACAAGATCAACAAAAGAAAAGGTAGGTGATTGAGGAAAATGCTCGTACAGGTAAAGCTCCACCCCAAAATGAGTTGGAGTTAAAGGTGTTTCGTCTTGTGGTATTTCTTTAGTCAAAATTAAACTAGGTGGAAGGATGTCACCGTCAGACCCAAAGTATATTTCAGGAGGTTGACTGCGTGATATGGGAGACTCAATGGCTACAATAGATTGTGGGGTGACCGATACAGGAACAACTTTCGGTCGTTCGACTTTGGAATTCAGATGTTCTAGAAAAAAAGAGACAGGATCTGGATCAATTTCCAGTTGAAAAATTTCAGGTTCAGGAGATATGGTCTCACTGATTGGATGGATTATGACCACGGGAAGTTGTGAGGACTTCGTCTTGACAACAGTAGATGAACCAGGATTTTTAGAAACAATTTTTGCCATCTCTGGTGTATGTGAGGATGATTTTTCACCAGAGGTATTAACAGTACTAGCTTTGGTAGAGTGATGTCGCCTTTGCCTACCAGAAGTGGCTTCCGGTGGTAAAGGTGGTTTCAATGCTATTCTTCGCAAACGACGGGGAAAGGGATGTTCTTCTTCCACGATGACTGATTTATTTTATGACCAAAAACAAATAAACAAAATAAAAGGGTAATTATAGGAAAAAGGTTTACTGAAAAATTGGGAAGTGCAGAATACCTCATGGCGAACCAAGAAGTACGAACAGGCAATCTCTTCGAGTGTTGTGTCCGGTGTATCAG
Source organism: Pinus albicaulis (assembly GCA_034641835.2). Classification (NCBI taxonomy): domain Eukaryota; kingdom Viridiplantae; phylum Streptophyta; class Pinopsida; order Pinales; family Pinaceae; genus Pinus; species Pinus albicaulis. The sequence continues at coordinate 1,040,492,999 of CM076584.1, read as the reverse complement.
AATTTACAAGGTGGCTGACTCGGTTCACTGTGGATGTATAACAACCTAAATTTTTCCTCCCAAATATACCTGAAGGTACATGGAGGCCCAAGTCCGTATTAACACTGTCTAATGTGCAAACTGCATAGTGAGAGCACCCCTTTATATTTATCATACTGGAACACTGCTCTATATACCCTAAGGTACGCTGGAACACATCTCTAGCCTAGAACTTCTATATGTTATCATTATGGTTCCAATGATTTTTTAGGTAAACTGATGTAAATTTTAAGTTGATCTTGTTTATTAATTTTCCTTTCAAGTTTCACCACGATGATGTGATGGAAATTCCTAAAATGAAAACTAAAATGATGAGAAAACTTTTCAATTTTATCTTTTTCAATGAAAAACCTAGCTACTAAATGGAAAGAGCAATTAGTTTTGAGAGAAACAACAAAGAGCACAAACTAATATGCAGATTTCCTAACTTGTTCCTATGCAAAACACACAATTCACTATATGAAAATGCAGGTTTTTATTTTCAATCCCCTTAATGTGAATGAAAAAGGGAAACTATATGCATCAAATCAAAAAAAAAAATGTTTTCTTCTTTGAGAAATGAGGAATTTAAAAAAAATTATCTTTTAGGAAAAACAAAGAATGGAACTACAATTTTTCCTATAGGAAACGAAGAATTTAACGACAATTTCCTTTACGAAACAAATTGATCTAATGAAAAAATAAAATACTTTGAATTTTCTTTGTCAATGATAAAGAAAAACACTTAAATATACATTGAACAAACTTACTTTTCAAAGGAGGAAGAATCAGGAAATTCACTGGTCTCTAAGAGGTATCAGAAAATTGAAAACACAATAAACACATGGCTGAGAATGATGGAAATGACAAATTCAAATGCGATTTGGTTGGCTAAGGGGGAAACATAGTCTCTAAGGGGAGACAGTGCATTACAATGCACCCCTGAGTGGGAGACAGTGCATTGCAGTGCACTGTGTCTTGACCAACAGTGCGTTGGGCACAACAGAGATTGAAAATTCAAGCTAAAGAATACACTTCTAATGCAATTATTTGATTCAAAAGCCTAATAATTGGAAGTAGATACTATTGGGTGGATAAGTAGAGGCAAAAACACCAGGAATGATAGGAAACTCCTGAGCAGAGTAGCCAATTTTTTATGCAAAATTATGATCTACGGATAAATCAAATTTCCTAAATTTGGTGCTATGCATTTAGAACAACAGATTAAAGACTTTGCAGTCACTTTCTCTAAGAGTAAATAGACACATATAAAGATAGAAGGACCTAATTATGATCTAAGTGCATCCCATTCTCCTTATGTCACTTTTGTTGTAGCTCGCAATCCAACTTAGATCACGAGATTAGTTCCTACAAGTATAAACACTAAACAACAAAGAGATTGCAATATACATATGCCTATTTATCTTAACCATTTAAATCGATTGAACATGAAACATATATATCATTTAAGAGTCCATTGCATGAGAAATAGTAACATAAATAGATACATATATGGGAAAATGAACAACAATATTTATTAATGAGTAGAAGGGGGAGGTTACAACCAATGATCAAATTGATGTCACCAGCCCCAACATCATCCCATCCTCATCACAATCAACATCTCACCTACAGCATATCACTTCTATCACTCTCTCAATTAAGAATCCAACATCATTTCTTTACCAAAATTCTTCCTTCCCTAGCATTAGTATCTGTGCTCAATTTATAGGGCAACTGATGGTAGTTTCTCAATCAATGACTTTCTAATAATAGGAAAGAGATTTTCCCAAGCTCAAAGGTGTTAGATGGACACATGGATTCGAGGCTTGACACATATGGACTCTTCTAGAAGGCACTGGCCATGTGGAGATTCCGGAACAATGAGAATTTCACTCCCATTTGACCAACACACACTTGAATGTCGGGAAGTGCATTGCGGTCACTAGTACATATGGTCAAAATTCTGACACTTTAGTTCTGACACTTTTGATGTATTGTGGGAAATATCCTGAGTTTTTCTCATTTTTTTTAATCCCGCCAACAAGCGTCGGTCTAGCGACATTTTTGGAGTATCGTTGGAACAACGACGTTTAGGAAAATCGTCAGAATACTGACGTTACATGGCAAACCGTCGGAATAACGATGTTATAGGACAAACCGTCGGTATTACGATGTTTAGGATAACGACTTCGGTCTTGCGACGTTTAGGGATACTGTCGGTCATGCGACGTGGAGGAAAAAACTGTTGGAATACTGACATTTAGGAGCCATACGTCGGTCTTGCGACGTTTAGGGAAAACACTTTGGAAATTTAATTTGGCGGCTACTCTATCTTAATCGACCTATTCAAATTTTTTTACCGCTCTTCTTGCTCGCTCAGCTTTACTGTTCAAGGATCAGCAACTGTTTCTCCAGAGGCTTTGAAAGAGATGGAAGCCAAGTATGCTACATTTGTGATGGATGCGCAGATGTTGGTAGATCTCATGGTTTTTGATTGTATGCAGATCTATTAGACATTAGTTATCACTAATTTGATGCAAGGGTGTTGACTTGATGGTTATCTAGCAGTTTTGTATGGTTATCTAGCAGTTCATAGGGACGCGCATATGGTGCCAAAAAAGAAGAAATAGAAATGGTGTGTGACCATAGACAGGAAGGAAGTGAACGTTGTAGAATTTGGAAAACTTGATTCACATGCCCCTGCATCAGCGGAAGCAGATGCTCAACTTGAACCATAGATCCCTGCATCGACTATGGTTGCTGCTAAATTTGGACTATAGGCCCCTACATTGAATATAGAAGTTACTCAACTTGAACCACAGGCTCCTCCATTATTTGAGGCAAATGATTAGCTTGAACCACAGGCTTCTGCTTCGGCCATAGAAGTTGCTCCACTTGAACTATAGCCCCCAACATTAGCTATACCAGTTTCTCAACTTGAACAACAAGCTCCTGCACGAGGGGTAGGAGACGGGGAACTTGAACCACAGGCACTGTTGTGCTCAACTTAGTGTTCCTAAATTGAGGTCATAAATTATCAACCAGGGTCAGTAAACTGCTGAAGTGTGGTGAACTATATGTGCCTAGGTATCTATTTCTCACTACGTTGTGTTTAGTGTTTTTATGATGTTTTTGGTTTTATGGTTTTATGTCAAGAAGGAAAAGAACTAAGTGTTGGTAAAGAGAAGTGGATGGTTACACTAAAACAAAGCAAACCCTACTCTAAACTGTGTATGAAACTAACGAACAGAAAATGCAAAGCTTGATAATGACTCCTAGTAAGGAAATAAATCACAACATGAACTCAATAAATCATAGCATGAACTCATCCAATTCATTCATTAGGAATATGTTGGAATAGTTTGAGAAAAGAACAAGTTTAATACAAATGAGGTTCTCCTAAGGACACAATCATCTTACAATATTACAAATAATCTCATCCATGGCTAGAGTTTTATTGGAACACAATTGAAAAGAGATTATTTGTAGCACAATAAGATTTCTACTCTAAATTAACTTGTAATGCTAAGATTACTCCATTCTGTAGCTCAGCTTGTCACTAGTAAACCTCATCCAAAAGTTAGAGATTTTCTAAAATAGTTTTTGGAAAGAAAGGTTTAATTGTGAATTTGCAAAGGATTGCAGAATAATCAAGGCCTTAAACTGATATTACTAACTCCTGTCCAGATGATGATGTATTAATAGAAATTTAGAAAAAAAAGAAGTTTTGTAAATAATGAAGGTTGTGGAATCTGATGTTAACAATTAATACTACTTAAAGAACAATGGATAACACTGAGAATGCAATTGATCAAACTTGAAACACAGTAACCACAACTAAACTACAGTGCCATTAACCTAATTTGAAATATAGTGAACAAAGTTGAACTAGAATGACACTAATCTAACTTGAAATGCAGTGAATTAAAACTGAACTAGAGTGCCATTATCAAACTTGAAATATAGTGACAGAATTAAACTAAAATGACATCTACCTCTGGAGTGCTACCACTAGACTAAGGATGCAACTAATTACTGGAATGTTTCAGCTCGATCTCTTTCAGAATTAGTGGTATTTTGGAATAGTTTGTAGAACAGGACTGGCTGCAACATGTTATGTAAATGAACATGAAAGCATAAAATTCAACAGAACACAACAAAGCTCTAAAACACCACAGCTATGTCCCATCCGAAACTAGTGATATTTTGGAAGAGTTTATAAGATCATGACTAGCTATACAACTGATGTAATTGAGCATAAGAATGTAAAACTAACTCCTAAAATACTACAGTCACACCTAATTCGAAATTAGTGATATTTTGGAAGAGTACGTAAGAACGAGACTAAGTTGTAGCATCTAATGCAAATGAATAAAAACTCAAAGTTTAGAAAGTCAATTAAACTAAGAATGAAACGAAGCTAAATTACTTATCTAAATTATATGAACAAATCTCCTCAGGTAGCAGGGGCCCTCTACCACCGGATTAGCACACAAATCTACTCAATATTGACTAAGCTCGTGCAATAAAATGATGTTTCTTTCATTAAAGGAGAAATTATTCAAAACAGAGTATTTACGGCCTTCAAAGATCTAGCAACAAAACAAAATCTAACCAACAGTTTCTCGGTCTCCCGAGTCATACTTATAATGAAGTTACATAACTACTCTTTGAGAAAAATGGGGATAAGTGTCTTTCCCACTTCTAATCAAATTAAAACTCTTATTAACAGTATTGTGCTTAACCACGGACATCTGTAGAGTCCGTGTTTTGATAGGAAACTGCTTCTCTTCTACGTGCATAACCACTTTGATACTTTAACTCAGACTTCATGGGGAGCAAGAGATGATGGGGAGGTGTTGTGGATTTCACCCATATGTCTTTTTCTTTGCAGTGACACCTGGAACCTACATAAACATGAGGATGGCTGCAGAACAGACGACTGGCTATGGAATGCCTGTATTTTGTAGCCGATTCTTAGTCAAAATTACTACACCAAAAAAATCATAAAAACATAGCAAGTTAGTCATTATATAAATTCTTAAAGTAATTTTAATTAATCCTATTGATCAGTTAAGCCTGTAATTGATGAGGGACAAAGAAAATGAAGTGGAATGTGGTGAAAGAGAGGAACATATTTGGCGCTCAACATACCCCCACTGCAAGGTTTTTGCATGTCCTCATGCAACTACTCCATGTACTCTGAGACCTCTGCTAAGACATCCAAACCTCTTCTTCTACTTTTCCTGACAGTCAATGGTCTTCTGGGCTTCCTTATGACTAACTTGAATCTTAAATTTGTAAGTGCCCTGATTAGATTTTTGTTTTTCTTCTTCAATTTTTCACTGGCCTTGTACAATTTCTCCATTTGTAAAGACAGAGTTGAATTCATATAACTTTTTAGTTTCACCTGCTCCCTCAAGATGTCATTCTAATTCTTGATGTGCCTATTGAGTACTTATAACTCATACTTATCTCTTATTAGCACATCAATTTCAGATTTTGGTGGGCTAGGAGTTATGTCTCTACTTTCTGAAGCTCTCCTCTCTAATGACTCAATATAATTGTAAACTTGTTACTGTGCTGGGTCAATTTCTGGAGTTTCTTCATCCTCAATGTTTATGATCCCTGTTTGTCTAACCTCTGTTTTCTTTAGTATACCTCTAAGTCTGTGGCTCCGTCTTGGTTGAGATGGCCCTTCTCCTCTTTCTTTGGTATATCTTTTTATTATCCTCTCCTTCTTAAGTTGCTTCTTTATTTGAGCCAACTTCTCAGAAATCATCTCTTAACTGTCCTCTTGAATTGATTTACCAGTTTCAACTTCAATAGCTTTGGAAGTTTCCCTTCTCCTGCTTCTTCTTGTAGGTTTTCTTTCAGGTGGAGATTCTTTGGGTTCCTCAAAATGGTTCCTCACTAGAAATTCTTCCCAATTATCTCCCATTTTCCTCAAATGATGTTCAATTAAGATTTTGACTAAACCATGGTGATACAAAGTTGTTTCTAGAAATTGAACCCTTTTTTGAACGTTTGAGGCCATTATTTTCAGACTATGAAGTAGGAAAAAGGGAAAATTAATTTCCTCATCTAAGAAATGCATCATTAACCGAATATGGTAGACATAGAGAGTACCAAATCTACCTTCACAGGTGATAATTTTTTGCAAAATGAGTAACACGTTCCTCCACTTATTTTTTAATGCCGAGCTAGGAATACCTTTTTTTAAAAATGGAAACATCCATACCTGGAGTCTTAAGCATTTTCCTCCATGCTTCATTATGGAATTCCCTATTTTTGAACCACCTTTCTCCTTGTCTAGGTAGTTACGTTGCCTCTGCAATGAAAGCCTCTGTAACCGTGAATTTAATGTCTCCTATTTCAACCTCGGCTCCATTGAAGGACCGTGTGAATGTTTTAGTCACCTCTTTGTGAAAACCATTGAATTCTTCCAAGAATTGCAACCAACCTACTTGCTATAACATTTCTCTGATTTGTGGATATCCCTCCAAGTACTTGGTCCCAACCGGTTCAATCCTCACTATGAGACCCATAGCTTTTCTTCCAACCTTCAGTTTACTGCTCCTCTGCTCACAGTGAAAATGGTTGTTAAAGAGACATTTCTGCCCCAAAGATGTTTCCTCCATTTTACAGAGCGGAATGGCTAAGTATTGGCTGCGGAAATGAATGATATGGAGTGGTTTTGAAACAAGTATAATGTGGTGAGGTGGTTCATATGAGTTGAAAGCTAACACGGAAGAAAAGACCGTGGAGATATTTCGTTAAGAAATTCAAAATCATCATTAAATACTTCGGCCTAATGACGTGACTGATCAAATCACTTCATTACTTTAACCGTTAAGTTTTAAATGATAATCGGGTATGGAAAGATGGAAGGGTTTTTTTTTGTTAAAAGTTTTTATGATATGGTTGATAGGCATGATCAACACGACTAATTAAACTAACCTTTTTGAATCATATATGACTTAACTATGCTAAAATTTTCATGATTTGTCACCATAATAATTTCATACCTTTGCCTTTCCTTTGATTTTCTTTGTGGTTTTGATATGCCTTGTCCTCAATCATTGATCTTCAGTTCCTCATAAGTTTTTGATTTTGCTTATTGTTTTGAATATGCAGGATCAATTTGCTGCTAAATCAAATGTTTACTGGATAGTGCCTTTAGGGTCTCTAGCTATAGAATGTCTATCTGGCTGCAGAATGTCTGATTGGCTGCAGAATGTCTGATTGATTGCAGAATGTACCTGTAGAAGTCTTAAAACATGGAATGGAATGGTTTGAAGCATGAATGGAATGATGGAATATTGTATGAAATGAATTAAAAATGGATAATGAAATATGGTGTAATGGAGTATGGGTGAAGTGAATAATGGGATTAAATGAATCACAATTATGAAGTGGAGTGAAAAAGTGGCCTGCAACTTCTAATCTGTATTATTCAATTGCAGAAAGAAATCAATCTTAAAACTCTGAGATGGAAATGAGGTGGACCATGGAATGAAATGAATGAAGTATGGATGAATGAAATGAAATGGAGTATGAAATGAAATGGAGTATGGATGAATGAAATGAAATGGAGTATGGATGAATGGAGTGAAATGGATCATAAGTGGGATGTGAATCACTTATGATTTTATGATAGCTGCTTGCAGAGAAAAAAAACAAACTTGAAAAGCTAAAGTGTCAGAAAGATTCTGATTTTCACTCTATCTTTTCTGTATAAACACGTCAATCAGAGATTAGTTTTCATGTTTATACTTTATTTTTTATTTTTATTTTTATTATTATTTTTATTTTATTTTTATTTTTTTATTTTTTTCAATTATCTAACTTCAGAAAATTCAATTAAGTTGATGAAGAAGAAAAATTCTTCTTCATTAACTTCACATCACTGTTTTCCTGGAATTTCTTGACAAATTATTCTCTTGAGAGTGGCTTATGATACAGCTTCAATCTATGACCATTCACAAGAAAAGTGACCTTCTCTTCATCTATTGTCCTGTTTTTTATTGCTCCATTATAAAAAATTCTTATAATTTCATATGGCCCAAGCCAATGTGTTTGGAATTTACCTTGAAAATTCTTGAACTTTGAATCAAACAAGAGAGCCCAGTCACCTTATTTGAACTTCTTTTCCTTGATGTACTTGTCATGCCATCTAGTCCTTTGTTGTTGGACTATACTTGTTTTCTGAACTGCATCTTTTCTGATCTCATCCAATTCATTAATTTTCTCCAATCTATGCTTTTGTGCCTCTGTTAGATCAAGTCCTAGCTGAACTGCCATTTTGAAAGTTTGAATCTAGAACTTTATGGGAAACAAAACTTGCTTTCCATAAACAAGTTCATAAGGAGTATGGCCTGTTGTGCTTCTCCGTGTAGTTCTATAGGCCCACAAGGCTTCAGGAAGCCTATCTGCCCAATCTCTTCTATGCAAATGAACAGTCTTCATTAGGATCCCTTCAATGACCTTATTAGTAGATTCCACTTGACCATTTGCTTGTGGATGATAGGGAGTAGATTTTTTGTGTCTGATTTTGCACCTCTCCATCATTTGTTCCACTAGATTTGATGTAAATTGAGCTCCTTGATCTGTAACAATTTCCCTTGGGACACCAAAACGAGTAAAAATATCCTCAAAAGGAAAATTAACTACAGATGCTTCAGTAGCAGAAAGTAATGGTTTGGCCTCTACCCATTTAGTAACATAATCAGTGCAAACTAATATATATTTCTTTTGTCTTGATGGAGGACTAATAGGTCCTACCAAATCCAAAGCCCATTTTTCAAAAGGTTCAATATGTACCTGAGGCTGCAATGGCATCTCACCTGAAGGAGAAGGTTTCCCTACCCTTTGGCAACTGTCACACCTTTTGACATACTCTTTAGCATCTTTAAACAGGGATGGCCAATAATATCCCAAATGACGGATCTTATAGGCTATCCTTTTATCAGCAAAGTGTCCGCCACAAGGTTCATCATGACATGCCTTGAGAATCTCAGGCATCTCATCTTCCCGAACACATCTCCTAATGCTAAAATCTGGACCTATCTTGTATAACTCATTAGCAACCCATGAATATTTTGCACTGTCATAAATGATCTTTATTTTGTCTCTTGCATTCATTATTGAAGGAAATTTCCCTGAAACTAAATAATTAGCAATGTCAACAAACCAAGGAGTTTGAGTAGAAATTGCAAAAAGATATTCATCAGGAAATTGATCTTCAACTGGGGTATTGTCTTGGATGTTTTGGAGTCTAGATAGGAAATCAGCTACTGTGTTTTTTTTTCCAGGCCTATCTAGAATGGTAATGTTGAATTCTTGTAAAAGCAATAACCATCTTATGAATCTGCCATTAGTAATTGATTTTTTCATTAAATATCTAATTGCAGAGTGATCTGTGTGAAAAAAAGTTTCATAGCCTGTTATATAGTGTCTGAATTTGTTTATGGCATGAAAAACAGCTAAAAACTCTTTTTCAGTTACAATATAGTTTAACTCTGAAGGATTCAAGTTTTTACTGGTATAATAGATGTCATAAGGAATCAAGTCTCTTGTCCCAATACTGCTCCTAGAGCTGTATCTGAGGAATCTGTTGAAATATGAAAAGGTAGATTCCAGTTAGGTCCCCTTAAAATAGGTGCTTCAGAGATTTTTGTTTTCAGGGTCTCAAAGGCTAACTGGCAATCGAGATTCCACTTGAATTCACAGTCTTTGGTAAGTAATTTGAAAAGTGGAGATGCTATCTTGGTGAAGTTTTCTATAAACCTTCGATAATATCCTGTGAATCTTAGAAAACTCCTAACATCTTTTTTACTACTTGGAATAGATAAGTTAGAGATGACTTCAACTTTTGACTCATCAACTCTAATCCCATCCCCTGAAATGTGATGTCCCAAAACAATTCCTTCAGTAAACATCATAAAACACTTTTCATGACTTAGTGAAAGATTTGCTTCTTCACATCTCTTTAAGACTTTTTCCAAGTTTACTAAAGCTTCTTCAAATGTGTTTCCATAAACTGTGAAATCATCCATATATACCTCTACACAATCATGTATTAGATCTAAAAAAAATTCCTAGTACTGCTCTTTGAAATGTTGCGGGTGCATTGCATAGTCCAAATGGAAATACTCGGTAACCATAGGTACCCCAAGGATAGGTAAATGTGGTTTTATCTTGATCTTCCAGTGCTACTTGGATTTTATTATAACCACTAAACCCATCTAGAAATGAGAAGTACTTTTTTCCAGCTAATGTATCTAACACCTGATCTATGAAAGGTAAGGAAAAATGATCTTTAAGAGTAGCTTTGTTTAATTCCCGGTAGTCAATACATACCCTCCATTTACCATTTTTCTTTGGCACAATTACCAAAGGAGAAACCCACTGACTGTCTAAAATGGGATAGATGAAGTTAACATTTAATAATTTCTGCAATTCTTCCTTAACAATCTCCCTAAGATTTGGATTCATCCTTCTCTGAGGTTGTCTGATTGGCTTACAATTTTCCTCTATGTAGATGTGATGAGTGCAAGTCTTGGGGCTTATCCCTTTCATATCAGTGTACTCCCATGCATATGCAGAATAATGTCTCTGTAATATCTTGACTAGCTCTTCTTGTTGAGATTTCTCTAGGTTCTTGTTTATGTTTAAAGTTTTGCCTGGAAATATCTCAATTGTAGAGCTGCCAAATTTATCCATGGAATAGAGAGACATCTACCTTGATGACAAAAACTCAATGTTGGATTCTTCTTGAAATTGTTCATGCTTATATTCTGAAGAGGATTCAAAGTTTTCCAAGGTATTCAGAATCTGCCTATCTTCACTAATTTCTAAAATTGTGAAGAGAGGTTGTAAGTCTTCTTCATCCTCTATCCATTGAGTATCATCTAATTCTGTAATGGATCTTGCTGGAGGATACAAGGTAAATTTATTAGTTGAACTACCATTAGAGATGTACATATCACCAGATCTACAGCTAACGAAAGCATCAAATATAGCTAACCATGGTATTCCTAATATAATAGGATGTCCTCCTAGATTATTCTTGGGAGTTAGGATCATAAAATCCACAGGATACTCCCAAGAGTCTAGGGACACTGGAATGTCTTCTATTACCCCATCAGGTTTAATCACAGAATTGTCTGCTAATTGTAATAATGTGGGTGTAAAAAGAAGATTAGGAAGTTTCAGTTTATCCATGATTTGTCTACTCATAATATTGATTGCTGCTCCTAAATCAATGAGTGTGTTTTGGATTTCAATTCCATTGATGTGAATTTTGACAACTGGATTTCCTGGGTCTAGATACTTTGGAATAACAATCTTACCCATCATGATATCTGCTATTTTTCCTGCCAATTGAATTTTCTTTGTCTCTCTTATTCTTTTTCTTGTTTTCTCCGTGCTCAACTCCTTTATTGTCCTTGCTAAGATTGGAATTTCCTTGATGGCTTGTAATAATGTGATCTTAATACAAACATTTCTCAGCTCATCTAGGAAATCATAATTAGGCACCATAATTTGTTTTTCTACACCCCTATCAATTTGTAATCTTTCTGGGAAGGGAGGTGTAGAAGTGGATGTTGATGGCTACTCTAATATAGGAGTTGAAATTATTGGTTCTTTTTGTTTTGATTTTTCAATGTTTGGGTCTTGGAAAGTTGTGTTCTCTTCAAGACTTTTATTTACCCGTAGAGAATCTTCCTCAGAATTGTCTTGCTCTTGTATGATTACAGAAGGTTTCCTCTTTTCAAGTATCCTTCCAGACCTAAGTTGAACATCATTAAGGTCTAAAGGAGTGATCAAATAAGTTGGAAATTGTTGGCCTTCTCTCATGTATGTGTTCTGAGGATTTTTATTGTTGGGGTTTGGTATGGGTTGGGCAGGAAACTGATTTTTTTTCTGAGGAAATGGTAATGGAAGTGGTTGATTTTGATGTTTTGGATTTTGAGGATTTTGTTGAAAGTTTTGTTGAGGAGGGAAACGTGGATATGGTGGATAGGATGGTGGATATTGATAATACTGAGAGTATCTTCCATAGGTATTTTGTGCTCCTTGCGCCCAAGTTTGTGATTGATTTTGAAATTGGGGCCAAGGTTGATGCCAAGAATTCCAATTTGGTGGAGGTTGATTGTACATCTGATCATGGAATCCTTGTGTTTGAGGTCCTTGCCAAGGCCTTCTAGAGACAAAATTGAGAGATTCTGTGGAACTTGAAGGAGTATCTTCTTGAAAGACAACTTTAAGACCAGGAAGTGAAGGAAAAATCTTGGTCTCATGTTCTTCTGAACAAATTACACAAGTCTCCACAACTTTGGCATCCAAAGGGCACTCTCTCAAGGCATGTTTCTTTCTACATTTGGGACAAAAGATTGCTAAGGCATCAGATTCAGCTTTTTTCTTGTTTTGTAACTTAAGGGTGTCTATTTTTTCACTAAGACTCCCCAAGATATTAGATTTGAACTCATCAAGCATATGTCTTATTTCTGCCCTACTTACTGTCCCAGAAGCAGACTTACTTGCCCTTGCAAGAGCAAGGTCTCTTGGTCCTTTTACAGTTTTAGTTTTCCCTCTTGAAAGGTTGATACATAATTCAGCTATTTCAGGTAATGTAAGCTGAGATATATCCCCTTTTCCCATCATGTTAAGGATATCTAACCATTCATCCCTATGTTAGGTAAACATGACTCGGGGTAGAGTCAATGTTGACTAGGGTAAATAGTAGTGGTTCTGGGGCACATGGTTTTGTACACCCATGGTATTGCATGTAATGGAGCCTATAAAAGGCCGGGAATACTTCATTGTAATTTAGGCCTGGAGGTGATTGGTGAAGGCTCACTTGGCTAGATTGGCCAGGGTTTTGGCTAATGTTTAATGAAATTTCATTGGTTGGGTTTTTCCCCAGAGTTTCGGGTTTTCCCGGTAAAATATTTGTGTTAATGTTTATGATTTGTTGCTGGTTGTTTTTCATGATTATTATTCCTCTCGGTAAATTTATTATTTCTCCGGTAAATTTCTAACAAATGGTATCAGAGCCATATTTGGCTTCAAAGGGATGCTTTTGCACCCAAGGGTTTTATTGGCCTGTGAATGGAGAAATCAATGCAGCCTTTTGCAGATCTGGCCATACGGAGCATGGTGTTTCTAGGAAATAGGAAATATCCAATTGATTGATTCCATGGGGAATTCCATGGAGGGTTTCTCAATGGATAAAGAGAACAATGGTGTTGCCACAACTCAGATCTAGCGACTAGCAGTGATAAGAAGTTGGTCCGAGAAATTCAGAGATGAGAGGATGTTTGCACGTGGATTAATTAATTGATGAACCATGTATATGAAGAGAACTCCTAGAGGACTGGCGGTTACAGAGGCTGGTGACCCATGTAATCCGGTAGATGGGTTCTTTTTATATGGACATTTATTTCATATGTACAAGGCAGCAACAATAATATATATATATATATATATATATATATTATTATTATTATTATTATTATAATGGAGTTAATTTATTACATGTAAATGGGCATACTGCTGTAAGACCTGGTATGGCATGCGTACCCCTGGGTAATCACTGGTAAAGTTTGGGTTAGAACTAGGTGATAGGGGGGATGTCAAGTTAATAATTACCCTGGATAAAAATATTGAGGGGGGGAAGAGCTAGAGTGAGCGGGGTTGTCTCACTTAGCAGGTTTGGCTGGATTTAGTCATTAATCCCCAAGTCAAGTTTAAGGGGGGAATTATTAGGTAAACATGACTCGGGGTAGAGTCAATGTTGACTACGGTAAATAGTAGTGGTTTTGGGGCACACGGTTTTGTGCACCCATGTTTTTCAGCCCATGGTATTGCATGTAATGGAGACTATAAAAGGCTGGGAATACTTCATTGTAATGTAGGCCTGAAGGTGAGTGGTGAAGGCTCACTTGGCTAGATTGGCTAGGGTTTTGGCTAATGTTTAATGAAATTTCATTGGTTGGTTTTTTCCCCGGAGTTTCGGGTTTTCCTGGTAAAATATTTGTGTTAATGTTTATGATTTGTTGCTGGTTGTTTTTCATGATTATTATTCCTCTTGGTAAATTTATTATTTCTCCGGTAAATTTATAACACCCTAATTATCTTCAACAAGAGAGCTTTCAAAGTATCTTGGTCTAGGTTTTCCATTTTTGCTCTTTTGATGTTGTAGTTAAATCTCTCCAACAAATCTTCCAAATTTTCATCTTCTTTTTGTAGCATTTTAAACACTTCCTCCTTATGGTTGGCTGGCATACATTAGTCCAAATACCTTTCTAGAAATACTTGTTTCATGTCTTCCCATGTCCTAATAGAACTGTTGATCAAACTCATAAACCACTTCAATGCTGCTCCTTTCAATGTTGAAGGAAATAATTTAAGTTTTTGAGCATCTTGTATGTAGTCATAGGTTCTACACAGGACTTCAAATTCAAATAGGAAGGTTTTAGGATCTTCAGTTTTCAGTCCATAAAATTTTGGAAGGACAGAGGGTGAAATGTTTTTCATAGTTGTATTGGTTTCTTCATCTACTATAGGAAACCCAAAAGAGCTTCCCATTTCTCTTCTACCTCTTCCTTTGCCTCCTTCTCCTTCTGCACCTCTACCTCCTTCTCCTCTACCTCTACCTCTACCCCCTCCAAATAGTGTGTTTTCTCCATTAAAAACTCCTCCTCCCCCTTCTTCTGCCATAGTTGATTCTTCTGTAGAAGTTGAAAAGTTTATGTCCCTAGCAGGGGTTCCTGAATCTCCTTCTAAGATAGGTTCAGTGGGTAAAGTGGAAGGTCTTTCTAATGGAATATCTGATCTTAAGTTCTCTGGAAGTCTAGGATCAGTAAAGGATGGAATGTGGGTTTGATTTGGAGGTGTGTTGGCTCTAGGTCTTGGTGAAACAAGTGGTGTTCTAGGAATCAAGCTTCTGCTTCTTATGAATCTACCCCTTGAGTCTCTTTCTCTACGCATATCATTGTTTTTGGGTGGTAAGAAACAAGGCTACCTAGTTACACTTCCCCGACAACGGCGCCAAAATGTTGTGCTTAACTTAGTGTTCCTAAATTGAGGTCATAAATTATCAACGAGGGTTAGTAAATTGATGAAGTTTGGTGCACTATATGTGCCTAGGTATCTATTTCTCACTACGTTGTGTTTAGTGTTTTTATGATGTTTTTGGTTTTATGGTTTTATGTCAAGAAGGAAAAGAACTAAGTGTTGGTAAAGAGAAGTGGATGGTTACACTAAAACAAAGCAAACCCTACTCTAAACTGTGTATGACACTAAAGAACAGAAAATGCAAAGCTTGATAATGACTCCGAGTAAGGAAACAATCACAACATGAACTCAATAACTCATAGCATGAAATCATCCAAATCATTCATTAAGAATATGTTGGAATAGTTTGAGAAAAGAACAAGTTTAATACAAATGAGGTTCTCCTAAGGACACAATCATCTTACAATATTACAAAGAATCTCATCCATGGCTAGAGGTTTATTGGAACACAATTGAAAAGAGATTATTTGTAGCACAATAAGATTTCTACTCTAAATTAACTTGTAATGCTAAGATTACTCCATTTTGCAGCTCAGCTTGTCACTAGTAAACCTCATCCAAAAGTTAGAGATTTTCTAAAATAGTTTTTGGAAAGAAAGGTTTAATTGTGAATTTGCAAAGGATTGCAGAATAATCAAGGCCTTAAACTGATATTACTAACTCCTGTCCAAATGATGATGTATTAATAGAAATTCAGAACAAAAGAAGTTTTGTAAATAATGAAGGCCGTGGAATCTGATGTTAACAATTAATACTACTTAAAGAACAATGGATAACACTGAGAAAGAAATTGATCAAACTTGAAACACAGTAACCACAACTAAACTACAGTGCCATTAACCTAATTTGAAATATAGTGAACAAAGTGGAACTAGAATGCCACTAATCTAACTTGAAATGCAGTGAATTAAAACTGAACTAGAGTGCCATTATCAAACTTGAAATATAGTGACAGAATTAAACTAAAATGACATCTACCTCCGGAGTGCTACCACTAGACTAAGGATGCAACTAATTACTGGAATTTTTCAGCTCTATCTCATTCAGAATTAGTGGTGTTTTGGAATAGTTTGTAGAACAGGACTGGCTGCAACATGTTATGTAAATGAACATGAAAGCATAAAATTCAACAGAACACAACAAAGCTCTAAAACACCACAGCTATGTCCCATCTGAAACTAGTGATATTTTGGAAGAGTTTATAAGATCATGACTAGCTGTACAACTGATGTAATTGAGCATAAGAATGTAAAAATAACTCCTAAAATACTACAGTCACACCTCATTCGACATTAGTGATATTTTGGAAGAGTACGTAAGAACGAGACTAAGCTGTAGCATCTAATGCAAATGAATAAAAACTCAAAGTTTAGAAAGTCAATTAAACTAGGAATGAAACGAAGCTAAATTACTTATCTAAATTATATGAACAAATCTCCTCAGGTAGCAGGGGCCCTCTACCACCGGAGTAGCACGCAAATCTACTCAAGATTGACTCAGCTCGTGCAATAAAATGATGTTTCTTTCATTAAAGGAGAAATTCTTCAAAATAGAGTATTTACGGCCTTCAAAGATCTAGC
The DNA here is from genome assembly GCA_034641835.2 of Pinus albicaulis. Classification (NCBI taxonomy): domain Eukaryota; kingdom Viridiplantae; phylum Streptophyta; class Pinopsida; order Pinales; family Pinaceae; genus Pinus; species Pinus albicaulis. The sequence goes on along the minus strand of CM076584.1, from coordinate 1,040,476,314 downwards.
AACAAAACAAAATCTAACCAACAGTTTCTCGGTCTCCCGAGTCATACTTATAATGAAGTTACATAACTACTCTTTGAGAAAAATGGGGATAAGTGTCTTTCCCACTTCTAATCAAATTAAAACTCTTATTAACAATCTTGTGCTTAACCGCGGACATCTGTAGAGTCTGTGTTTTGATAGGAAACTGCTTCTCTTCTACATGCATAACCGCTTTGATACTTTAACTCAGACTTCGTGGGGAGCAAGAGATGATGGGGAGGTGTTGTGGATTTCACCCATATGTATTTTTCTTTGCAGTGACACCTGGAACCTACATAAACATGAGGATGGCTGCAGAATAGACGACTGGCTACGGAATGCCTATATTCTGTAGCCGAGTCTTAGTCAAAATTACTACACCAACAAAATCATAAAAAAATAGCAAGTTAGTCATTATATAAATTCTTAAAGCAATTTTAATTAATCCTATTGATCAGTTAAGCCTGTAATTGATGAGGGACAAAGAAAATGAAGTGGAATGTGGTGAAAGAGAAGACCATCTTTGGGGCTCAATAGGCACCTGCATCAGTAATGGTAGATGCACATTTTTAACCATAGGCTACTATATCAGTAATAGGAGATTCACATTTTGAACCACAGGCCCCTGCATCGGTGGTAGATGCACAAGTTGAACATGTCCATGCATCAGCCATAACAACTGTACAACTTGAACCACAGGCCCTTCCTTTAACATTAGAAGCTGCACTGCTTGATCCACAGTCCCCTCTATTGGCTATAGAAGTTGTGCAACTTGATCCACAAGTCCTTGCATCGGTGGTAGAAGCACAAGTTGAACATGTCCATGCATCAGCCATAGTAGCTGCACAACTTGAACCACGGGCCCTTGCATCAGCATTAGAAGCAATACAACTTGATCCACAAGCCCCTCTATCGACTGTAGAAGTTATATGACTTGATCCAAAAGTCCCTGCATCGGTGATAGAAGCTGTTCTACTTGATCCACAGGCCACTGCATTGGTGGTAGAAACTGTAAAACTTGATCCATGGGTCCCTGCAATGGTTGGAGCAGCCACAACAGCTACACTACTTGAACCATATGCCATTAAATCAGAAGTAGAAGCTGAGAAAATTGATCCACAGACCCCTACATCTGTGATAGAAGTTGGAAAACTTGATTCACAGAACCCTGCATCCATGGTAGAAGCTGCACAACTTGATCCACAGGTCCCTGCATTGGTAGTAAAAGCTGTGAAACTTGATCCACAAGTCCTTGAAGTGGTGGGAGCATCCATAGTAGTTGCGCAAAGTGAACCACAGGCCCCTGCACCAGTAGTCGAAGAAGTGCAACTTGAATTATGACTTTTTAACCCACACAAAACAATGTTCAAGCCTGTGGAGATAGGTTGCAAAATGGAAACTATTTTCAAGTCCTACTACCTTCAAGGCCTGTGTGGTGGCAAGTGTAGAAAATTGAATATATGTAGTAATTGTTTCACAAGATTCCTGATTAACTTGAGATATGTAGAATCGTACCAAGATCACTGAAGGTATCCAATTCTCCTCATGCCTGGATATATGATTAATGGGCTCTAAAAGGTGATACTTAAGGTTCTACCTCTTCTAGCATAGATGAATTTTTGCAGCATGTTGCTTCTTTTCAAGTGGCTAGTGTGGACATGTTGACTGAAATTTTAAACATCATTTCAAATATGGGATCTGTTACAAAATCATTTTGCATTATTTCTAGAGTCTAATGGTTATTTTAATCTTGTTCCTATGGATATTGATTTGGAAGAGAGAAACTACTTCAATTGGAGAAGGAGGTTCATCAACACAAGAGACTTTTGAGCAGGGAGTTGAAATTTCTATTGAAAATTCATCTTCAAATATCGAGGTATTTCTTCGAGAATGTATTAGTAACGTTGCATGACTCTTAGAAAATGTGCTTCAAAATTCAGATACTTGCAAGGTATTTATCAAGAAAATGGGCATTGAGTCTATTTTTCATTTGTGTAGTTTGTATATTTTTCCTTTATCATTTTCAATCGGTCAAAATATCTATGTTTTTTTTAAGAACTTCTCTCCTTAGCACTCTTCTTTTCTTACATGTTTGTTTTTATATTAAATAAAATCTTAAGATGGAAATTTCCTTGTTGGAATTCATTGTTAGAACTAAGTTGTTATATGTTGAAGGATTAAATTGACTTAATATATTAAGATGTATGTCAGTCTTTAAAAGAATTTTTTTCTTTATCAATTTTCCTTTTATAAAATACAACAATGATGATTGATTTGGGATCTGCAAATGTAGAGTTATTAAATGATATTAGGGAGATTTAAAAAGAATTATTCTCGCAACTTTCCCTCATAGTGATGCAAAGGTGGATCCTAAGAAAGAGGTATGGGGAGATACTAGAGGCCCATATAAAACATCAAATATTGGAACTAGGGAGAGAGATAATGATATAAACACAGTTTTGTCTAGAAATATAAATCTTGTGTCTATAAGGAATGGACTAACATCTCACTCTGGCGTTAGACCTGAATACCTTTTGAATATACATCCAGTAGAACCATTACAACATTTCAGTCCAAGGGACTATGCAGAAGAGGGGAGAAGAATAAGGCATATTTTTCATATTGAGCGAGATGTAGAGGTTTCACATATTGACATAGGAATTCCTAAAAGTTTAGGAAAAAAATTCCAAATTTATGAGACTAAACAACAGTTTCCTTAGCTTCGCTATGAAATATTAAGCAGATTTTCATGTTCTTTGCATTCATTTTTTACCACCCTTGTGAAAGGTAGTATTATCATGGTAGTGTTATCTTCAATGGGAACTCTAATATATTAGTACTGGATTCGTCACTCTCTACAAAATTTTCGGTACCTAGGAAAGGTTGTGGATGACATGGCAGCAATTATTTATGATAGAAGAAGGCATGTATGTAATACAATGATGGTTAATAATTTTCATGCATATGGTACTATAAAGGAGCTTCTCATTTCATTTAAGGCAACCAAACATTAATCAGCATGAGTATGACAAGTTAGAGTATAGCTCGTGGTTGTTAGATACCTTACAGAGTTATTGCAGATTTTTGGAATAGTTGGCCAATTCTTCTATGCTTTTATCACCATCATATGTATCATGATTATTATCTCAAACTATTTCTGGTGGGTCTTGCTCTGCTCCAAGGTAACCTGAGATATTTTTCCATATTTATAGGCTCAAGTGTCAAATATTGTTCTTCATTCACAGAACCGGTCATTGCTTCCTTATTGTAGCACAACTTTGATTACATTTGTGATAACTATCATCAATCATATATATTCTGGCGTAGGTGATGTGAAAAGAAAGAATGGAGATCCTGTAAGTGAAAATCAAAGTTTTATGAATCCTCCTTCTAATCATTCTGCAATCTCTTTGATTGTGGAAATGGGATTATCAAGGGAAAGAACACAGGAAGCCTTACGTCATGTGGAGTCAAGCATTATTGAAATTTCCATGGAGTGGTTGTTCAGTCATCTTGAGTAGCTTGGGAAAGAATGTGATGATCTTGTGTGAGTTGTTTCTTTATTATTGGATAGTTTTATATAGTCCCCCCGGGATGATTTCAGTGAGACATATGCACAAAGTGAAGTTATAGTTCTTCTTGAAGCTCCCCCATTTGAGTACATACTAGATATAACTATGAAATTGTTAAAAAGTATAGATTTACTAGCATTCCCCTTGACCGATTTGATTATAACTTTTTGTAACCAAAATAGAGGTCAAGACCATCTCAGAGTAGTTTCACATCTTATTCAAAAGTTAAATCTCTTTAAACCGGATAGTCCTAATGTATATAGTGATCTCATAAGTAAAATTTCTCATATTTTGGCTTTAGTTATGGTAGAGGATGGCAGTGAAAAGAAAATTGTTGCAGAGAATGGTAATTTCAGCATTACATTATATATTTTGATGAAAATATTTTAGTTTCCAAGTGGGTGACAACCTTATTACTCGTACTAGATCACATGTTGCAGTGAAATCCTCCAATTTTAGGAGATGCTCTAGATGTAGCAGGAAGTGGTGTAAATTCTCATATCAATTATTCTGAAGATTTGACTTTGTTTACTATTGTCTCTGCCAAAGAAGATAAAATCATGAACCTATATACTTGTAAAGAGGATAATAATCCATTTGCAAGGATTTTAGGAAAGACACTCAGTTTCATGACTATTGATGAGCATAAGAGGAAATTTCATATTGCTTATAATTTCATGGCAACAACGTGTTCCTGCAACTACAATGCAAGTCTTCCTTCAGTTACGTGTTGGAACTTGGGCTAACAAAGTCACATCATATAGAAATTTGGTTTCTTGAAAGGGGAATCTTGATTAACCATTTTAATATTCTTAGAGGTTGTTTATTCCCAAGTTTTGACAACGTTGTGGCGACCATCATATATCACCTGCTTGAGGATCCTAAAACTCTTCAAATTTCCATGGAGGTGGATATATGAAAAACTATAATAAGCCTTATAAATCAACATGATGGTTATGTCACTCGAAAATTTTTGACATCTAGATTATAGTTATTTCTAGATATCCTTCAATTTTCATACACGTTGCAACCTCAATTTGTAAGTTAGAATATGTTGGGGGGAATCTCAATATCATTTTAAATGATAAAGAAAAGGACAAGGACAAGGGGAGAGATAAGAAAAAATAAAAGGATAGAAATGGTGGGAGAAGTTGCAAAACTTGATCCAAAGTCCCTTGCATTGCTGGGAGAAATTGCGCAACTTGAACCATAGGCCTCTACACTATGAACCACAAGGCCCTGCATCAGTTGTAGTAGTTGTGCAACTTGAACCAAAAACACTTGCATCAGCCATAGAAGTTGCTCAACTTGAGTCAGATGCCCCTATTGTTGAGTAAATTCAATGTTTGTAACAACAAATGGAGAGATTGCTTCTCCACTATTCAATTTTTTTCTTACAAATTACCTTTTTTTGATTCAACAGATTTAACATTGGCATGATCTTCTGAATTTCATTTTTGTGGGCCGAGTTCATTATGGAACTACACATAAACCTAGATGCATGAAAGTGGTTTTGTGAATTGCAACGTTAGTAATATGGAGATTACATTTGTTGTTTTAGATGAGGAAGATGAGATTGAGAATGTGTAAATTCTGCATGCACCCAATGGATGGCCTTATTAAGGGGACTATAATGCTTCTTTTTTGTATAACTGATTTGGTCTTGATTTCTTCTAAAATATATTTGGAAACATATTAAACTTCAAGAGACATGCATCTTAATGCTTTGAATGCTTTGTTTTTTAACAATGGGATATTTAGAAGGATTTGCCCTGGCCAGGAAAACCTGTATTGAGGTAATCAGAGGAAAGATGGGAAACTTGACTTCAAATTGTAAGTTTTGTAGGCACAAGATAAAATGATTGCAGGAGTTTTCTTCTCCTTTTTGTTGAATGGGAAGTTTTTGTAAGAATTGAGAGGCTCTGTGAACTATAATAATGGAAAGCTTAAATTGATCAACACACCTTACCTTGTTAGACAGTAGACCATGGTAGTTGTTATTATTTTAGCTTCACTAGAGGAGTATACTTCTTTATTCATTAGGTATAACTGAATATTAGGTGACATGCTAACCTTTGATTAGGAGCTGAATCAGAATGTAACTTAAATTGACTTGCTTCACTTGGTCATATTATTTTTCCATGTTGTCGATGATTTCTATTATTTCATAATTAGTTAAATCATGTTTTAAGCTTACAAAGCATATTGTATGATATTTTATGCATTGAAAAATTTTGAATTATGGTTTTTGAACCCACACAAAATAATGTTCAAGACTGTGGAGACAGGTCGCGAAAAGGAAACTGTTTTCAAGTCCTACTACCTTCAAGGCCTATGTGGTGGAAAGTGTAGAAAATTGAATATATATGCAATAATTGTTTCACAAGATTCCTGATTGACTTGAGATATGCAGAACCGTACCAATATCATTGAAGGTATCCAATGTTGCTCATGCCTGCATAGATGATTAATGGGCTTTGATAGGTGATACTTAAGGTTCTACCTCTTCTAGCATAGATGAATTGTTGCAGCATTTTGCTTCTTTGCAAGTGGCTAGTGTGGACATGTTGACTGAAATTTTAAACATCATTTCAAATATGGGATCTATTACGAAATCATTTGCATTATTTCTAGAGTCCAATGGTTATTTTAATCTTGTTCCTATGGATATTGATTTGGAAGAGAGAAACTACTTCAATTGGAGAAGGAGGTTCATCAACACAAGAGACTTTTGAGTAGGCAGTTGAAGTGTCTATTGAAAATTCATCTTCAAATATCGAGGTATTTATTCGAGAATGTATTATTAACATTACATGTCTCTTAGAAAATTCTCTTCAAAATTCAGATACTTGCAAGGTATTTATCGAGAAAATGGGCATTGAGGCTATTTTTCATTTGTGTAGTTTGTATATTTTTCCTTTGTCATTTTTAATGGGTCAAAATATCTATGTTGTTTTTAAGAGCTTCTCTCCTTAGCACTCTTCTTTTCTTACACGTTTGTTCATATATTAAATAAAAGCTTAAGATGGCAATTGCCTTGTTGGAATTCATGGCTAGAAATAAGTTGTTAGATGTTGAAGGATTAAATTGACTTAATATATTAAGATGTATGTCAGTCCTTAAAAGTATTTTTTCTTTATCAATTTTCCTTTTAAAAAAAACAACAATGATGATTGATTTGGGATCTACAAATGTAGAGTTATTAAATGATATTAGGGATATTTACAAAGAAGTATTCTCGCAACTTTCCCTCACAGTGATGCAAAGGTGGATCCTAAGAAAGAGGTATGGGGAGATACTAGAGGCCCATATAAAACGTCAAATATTGGAAATAGGGAGAGAGATAATGATATAAACACAGCTTTGGCTAGAAATATAAATCTTGTGTCTATAAGGAATGGACTAACATCTCACTCTGGTGTTAGACCTGAACACCTTTTGAATATACATCCAGTAGAACCATTACAACATTTCAGTCCAAGAGACTATGTAGAAGAGGGGAGAAGAATAAGGAATATTGTTCATATTGAACGAGATGTAGAGGTTTCACATAATGACATAGGAATTCCTAAAATTTTAGGAAAAAAATTCCAAATTTATGAGACTAAACAACAATTTCCTAAGCTTCACTATGAAATATTAAACATATTTTCATGTTCTTTACATTCATTTTTTACCACCCTTGTGAAAGGATTGATTTTTCTCAATCATCGACGAGCTGACACTAGAATGTTCAGCATAACAGAAAATGGCTTGGGAGTTTCCCTTTCCAAAGTTGATCATGGTAGTGTTTGCTTCAATGGGCACTCTAATATATCAGCACTGGATTCGACACTCTCTACAAAATATTTAGTACCTAGGAAAGGTTGTGGATGACATGGCAGTAATTATTTATGATAGAAGAAGGCATGTATGTAATATGATGATGGTTAATAATTTTCATGCATATGGTACTATAAAGGAGCTTCTCATTTCATTTAAGGCAACAAGTGAGTTGTTGGGGACACTTCCACAAGTCTCACTATTGATTATGGAAACCAAACATGAAAAATATCTTCACTGCTTTTGAGAAATATCTTCACTGCTGTCTCCATCAAGAAATCCTCACTGTCTGTGAAAAATTGTGCTCAGAAAAACGTCCATTTGCTCCCTTGTATCCCTGCAAATTTCCCCATTTTAACCCTTTTTTCCCCTTCTCAAATTCCTCCAAAATCCTTCATTAACCCTCTAAATCATCCCATCTCCCCTTTAAACCTTAAAAACACCCTTTTTTGGCTTAAAAATCCTTTTTTTCCCTCCACCGAAAACCCTTTTAAGCCTCAAAAGACCTCTTTTTGGATTAAAAAAAATCCATTTTACATATAAGGCTTAAGACCCTTTTGGCCAGCCCCTAACCACTTCCCCTCCATGAAACTGGATGCTAAGACCAAGTGCTAAACCGCATAGCGCTTATCGCAATCGGAGGTTTGGTCGGGAGCGCATTCCTTTGTTAAAATGAAATCTTCCGATGCGAGGAGGAATTGTTCTATTGGTCTCGGAAGCAATATCCATCGTTGATCTGAATAGATCTAATGGTTCCACACCTGTTTCACAGTTCCCCGCCTCCCCTCTTTGTTAACTCCTGATGAATATCTCCACCGTTGATCCTTAAGTGATCCAACTGCCATCGCAGTGCCGCCCCGATCGCCAATCGGAAATTTTAAAATGTGCCACTTTCTGTCTCCCTGATTGGGTGATCCCTGATTGGATCCTGGTCATTCAATACACAAGAACCAATGGCCAAGATTTGATCTCACTCCATCCTGTGTTCCCCGATTGGCCACCCCCCATCTAATTGCAACTGTCGATCTTCTATCGATCCGACTATCCATATGCAATCGCAACATCGTCCCATCGGAGTTTTGGCCCTTGCCTCCTTTGATCCTGATTGAATCCCAGCCATCCGTCCCATTCGATTTGATGGCTAGGATTACTCCCGACCATTAACCAGCCCCTCTAAATTCGCTTTCCCTCCTTAGATCTCGACCATCCATCACGTTGATCGGATGGCCCAAATTGAAACCACCTTCGGCTTGATCCCACCTTACTGACTGCGCACGTTCCCATATCGCACTCCTCCTCCCACCATTAGATCTCATAGTCCCAGATCCAATGGCCATCATCCATATCACGTTTTTTCTTCGTCTGAAGTTTAGCAGTTTGAAATCACGCGATATGGGTGGTTTCATTTTGCCACGTGTTGGGTAGCGGACTATATCGCGTTTTTTTGGGAGATTTTCAAAACCACTCCCAAACAACGCGAAAATAGTTTTTTTATTACTTAAAACCAGTTCCCCACTTCTGCTCCCAAAATTCCATCTAAAGATCTCGACCGTTGATCTGTTCAGATCAACAGCCCACACTGCATCGCGTTCTCCATTCACATTTTCCCATCGCGCTACCACATAATTTTATCGGGTCATCTCGACTGTTGATCTCCTCCTGAGATCTAATGATCCATGTTCCATCGCCCTCTTCCCATGCCGGTCCCACCATTCAAAGCCTATTTCATTGCATTTTTCTACCTTTCCTTTGTATTTTTCCAAAGTTTAAATTCTCATGATTTATATTAAAAATCATTTCCCCTGCCTAACATCAAAACTTTATGTTATAACATTAAAGTTTATTTCTTTCGCCCAACCTCCTGAAAGAAATCCCCATAGTGAATCTCCACCATCGATCACTATTACCTAATGTGATCGAACAGTCCACAATCCTTCCTCCATCAGACCTTCATTAGATCAGTTTTCATCATTTCACTGCATTTTTCAGTCGTTTTCCATTGCGTCCACAACTTCCACCATGTATGCGCTACCATTCCCACAGTCTTCCACGGCATTTCACCTACACTCCCGCATGGATTTCTTAACATGTTTGTGTTTTTTTTAGGGTTATAGGCCATGGAAACCGCCATTGCTCACATTCACTATCATAGTGACACAGAGCGCAGAGAAGGCCATTTTTAGAGCCTGAGATTGCAGAGAAAATGCCTGGGAAGGTGCTGGAATGAAATATTTCATTAGAGAATAGTGTTTAACTCTGTAAAACCATCCAGCACCATTAAAACTCTACTTTCACAGACAGAGGGAGTCGCAGGAGCGGCAATGAGTATCAGTGAAGAATTAAGAGGTTTAAAGCATGTTATTGAATATTTTAAGCTCTAATTCAATGATCAAAGGGCGAGTGTACCAAATTCAAGACCTTGCAATTAACACAGAAGGCCTACTGAGGCCTAAAGAACAAAAAACAATATTATCAGTGTCTCACATCAGCAGAAGGTTCTTTCCCGTGAAAGGACAAGTTCCCATACAATTTTTTATGCTACATCGAATTCCTGAGAAGATCTCCACTTTGACAGAAAGTCCTAAAATGTTGCCAGAGCATTTTTTATGCAGTATGGCAAACCTGAAAGTCATTTAACTGCCTTTAATAATACTAGAGTACTAGAGAGTACTACAACCTAATGTACATCAAAGAACATACCTGGAGTTACTATCAGCTTGTCGAAGACCACTTTTTCACCCAAAGAGTACTCAAAGTCAATGCATGGATATTAAAGAAGAATGGGCCTCAAGCCCCTTCGTTCTGCTTTTGTTTTAATGTTTCATTTAAGTTTCATTTACATCCTCTACCTTTCTTTCAGCTATAAGAGCTTAGGAAAAACACATTGTAAAGGTTGTTGGTTGTTGATCGGATATCTGTGAATTGTAAGCTGTTTCTCTTGAGATATAGTTCTGTGTGTAAAGTTGTAAGATAGGCTGAGGGTATGATTTCAGACTGAATATCAAGCTGTTGGACGATGTTGTATATGATTGGTGTTTCTCTTTAATATTACAAGCACATTTCTTTGGATCCTGATTTAAAGCAGCGGTGATGTGTTCTACCTTTGTCTCTGTTTTCCTTTTGTAATTCATTACATTTCATTTCTCTAGTAAGAATTAGAAATCTGGCTTAGGATATACCCTTGCATGGTACCCTAATGCTCCTGCTCTTCTTATCTTTAATTTTTTCTACTGATTGTGCTATCTGAGTAATGATTCAAGATAATTTAACCTGTGTAATAGTTGTATTCATTGCTAACTGATGTATGAATTTATGAATCTGTTTTTAGATGTTCTCGTCTGGTTTTAATTGAAATAATTGGGATACTGGGAGTTTAGAATGTCGATTTTGTCTCAGTAGGGTCTTTTTCAATCAATTGAACCTTTCTAAGTTCCCTTAAGTTGAATGTCAAAGCATTGAAAGTTCAAAGCCTTTCTCTGATCTTAGGCTTCACCTTTATGTTTAAATCTTAAGTGTTTCTTGTTGTCTGAAGAGTTAGCCTTTTAGGGGTTGGATCATAGGTGCTTAAGGCATACCCTATCCCTAGATTTGATTCCTAAGTGGTCACCTCGGAGGTTTCCTTGTCATTCACCTTCATTCCTTACCATTTCATACCACACTATCATCTTTAAAGACCCTATGTTTTAGATGACTAGCCCAATTGAAAGCCTTGGATATTGAATAGCAAGTAGAACCTTTTATGACTCCATTTCCCAATGGTCTCGAGTGTTTTCTGAAGTATATCTCCTTTGCCTAAATCCTCTTTGCTCACCCTTGTCTTATATTAAACCCTTCCTTCATGCTTCCCAACAACCAAACAAACAAACAAAACAAAACAAACCCCATGCCTTATAACTAGCCTAATACCTTGAAACTGAACTTCAAAGACATATACCTTTGCCTTTATAGAGAGATCCCTCTCTGGACCCAGGAGGGCTAGATCCTGAGGTCCCAAAGTGGTTTTGATGTTGTCTTATCTTTTGGTAGAGCCAAACCTGCCAAAACATAGGAACCCCAACATAATGGCGACTCCACTGCGGAACTTTGAGTAAAACGCACCTTTAAACACTTCTAAGAACTCAAAGAAGACCATAGTAGCCTGAGTTTGGTGGTTAATCACTGTGGTGGACAGTAAAATTCTTGAAACATTCTAAACCTTCCACCTAGCGACTCCATAGTTCTCTAATGATTAAAAGACTCCACTGGTGATCAGTAGGCCTGCTGATTGATCTGGTTTCACAAGACTCCACTGGGAGACCATCCTTCATTACAACATCATCCATATTAGAAGTAACAAGCAAGATTAAGCTTCTTGGTTAAGAGATATACATATTGGATTCAAGAACGGTCTATACAAGAGCTTATCCTAACCCAAACCCACCTAAAATAGTTGGCAACCCAGAGAACATTCTTATGAAATCTCCCACCCTTAGGAAGCCAACTATTTCTAGACACATCGATAGAGTTAAATCAGCGCCAAAAAACTTTACAGCTCTATCAGACACTCTTTTTGACTTAGACTCACAAAGAAGTTTACCTAGAACTAAGTCATTCAGTTCTCTAGACTAGTCAGACCTTCAGCTTCCTGGTTCACCATCTCAGAGTGGTCAACACATTAGGGATAGAGAGACCCCTCCATCTACACCTGCGGATATTCATTTCATTGAAAACTTAGGGCTTTATCACCCTAAATCATCTCAACAGAGTGTTGCTCGTCCTAGTATTCTTTCCATCCACATTCCGGCTGCTCAAGCCAATCCTTTACCCCCTCAGAACATGATAATGGCAACATGGTATGCCCCCTTGGTATTACCACAGCCTCTAGTGCCTTTACCCAATTATTATCAGTTAAAAATCCCACATTTCACTGGAAAAGAGTCTACCATAGCTCAACACCATGTAGATAGGATGGAAGATTCCTTTGACTATATGGAGATAGATGATGAGATAGTCAAGATGAGAATCTTTGCCCAAAGTTTAGGAGGAGATGTGAAGAAGTGGTTTAAAGGCCTACCTCCTAATAGCATCTATGATATTCCCTCTTTATATCAATCCTTCATAAACAAATGGGAAGTCAAGACCAACCCTCTCCAAATCTTAGCAGAATACAAGAATCTTAAAAGAAATGCAGGAGAGAGCGTCCATGACTATTATACAAGGTTTAACAGTGTGTACAACACTCTTCCTCCACACATGAAACCTCTCCAAGGAATGGCTTTAGTGAAATATCCTGAAGGATTTGATGCTGACATGGCCTACCAACTTAGGGAGAGAGATTACAACACATTGGAAGATATGAAAAAAGGAGCAGTGAGTGTAGAAGCTAACCTGATTGAAAAGAGAGCCAGAATGAGGTCTGAGAAAAGGGTAACATATAGGGATGACACTGCAGCTTCCACATCCGATCCCAAGTATGACAGTTTAGCCAAAACCATGGAGAGACTAGGAAAAATGGTGGAAAATTTGGCTTTTCAAGTCAGTAATCAGAACAAAAACCAAAATCATAACCAAAACCAGAAATTTAGGAGAAACAACCCTCCAAACAGACAGAGAGACTTTGATCAACAAGTCATACCCCCATTTCAAGAGAAATTCCTTGATGAGGATGAGGGGATAATAGAAGAGTCTGAGGGAACCACAATAAACATGTTGGAAATAGACAACTCAATCCACAACTATTCCACATAAGACAATCAGACCTCACACTCACATTGGGATGAGGAAAGGTTAGAATCTGAGGATTATAGGCTAGGATTTGAAAATGCCATCATGCAGGTCAGAGAACAGTACGAACTTAGAAGCAAGAAGAGCTTAGACACTTACAAACCAAATGATTCTGAGATTACCTTTAAGAAAAGGCATGAGAAAAATCCTAAGCTGACTGCTGAAAGCAACAAATCAGCAGCTGAAAGTTCTGGCAAGAACAAAGAAAAAGATAGCCAAAATACTGATAAACAAAGTCAACAAACTAGTAGCACTAGCACTGCTTCTAATGCTCCTGCTCTTCTTATCTTTAATGTTTTCTACTGATTGTTCTATCTGAGTAATGATTCAAGATAATTTAACCAGTGTAGTAGATGTATTCACTGCTAACTGATGTATGAATTTATGAATCTATTCTTAGATGTTCTTGTCTAGTTTTAATTGAAAGAATTGGGATACTGGGAGTTTAGAACACTGATTCTGTCTCACTAGGGTATTTTTCAATTAATTGAACCTTTCTAAGTTCCCCATAAGTTGAATGTCAAAGCATTGAAATTTCAAAGCCTTTCTCTGATCTCAGGCTTCACCTTTGTGTTTAAATCTTAAGTGTTTCTTGTTGTCTGAAGAGTTAGCCTTTTAGGGGTTGGATCATAGGTGTTTAAGGCATGCCCTGTCCCTAGACTGGATTCCTAAGTGGTCACCTTGGAGGTTTCCTTGTCATTCACCTTCATTCCTTACCATTTCATACCATAGTGTCATCTTTAAAGACCCTCTGTTTTAGATGACTAGCCCAATTGAAAGCCTTGGATACTGAATAGCAAGTAAACCCTTTTATGACTCCATTGCCCAATGGTCTCGACTGTTCTCTAAAGTATCTCTCCTTTTCCTAAATCCTCTTTGCTCACCCTTGTCTTATATTGAACCCTTCCTTCATGTTTCCCAACAACCAAACAAACAAATAAAACAAAACAAACCCCGTGCCTTATAACTAGCCTAATACCTTGAAACTGAACTTCAAAGACATATACCTTTGCCTTTATAGAGAGATCCCTCTTTGGACCCAGGAGGGCTAGATCCTGAGGTCCCAAAGTAGTTTTGATGTTGTCTTATCTTTTGCTAAAGCCAAACCTGCCAAAACATAGGAACCCCAGCATGCTCCAAGGGAACCTAAGATATTTTTCCATATTTATAGGCTCAAGTGTCAGATATTGTTCTTTATTCACGGAACTGGACATTTCTTCCTTATTGTAGCACAAATTCGATTACATTTGTGATAACTATCATCAATCATATATATTATGGTGTAGGTGATGTGAAAATCAAGAATGGAGATCCTGTAAGTGAAAATAAATGTTTTATGGATCCTCCTCCTAATAATTCTTCAATCTCTTTGATTGTGGAAATGGGATTCTCAAGGGAAAGAACACAAGAAGCCTTACATCATGTGGAATAAAGCATTATTGAAATTTCCATGGAGTGGTTTTTTAGTCATCCTGAGTAGCTTGGGAAAGAATGTGATGATCTTTTGCGAATTGTTTCTTTATCATTGCATAGTTTTATATAGTCCCCCCAGGATGATTTCAGTGAGACATATGCAAAAAGTGAAGTTATAGTTCTTCCTAAAGCTCCCCCAGTTGAGTACATACTAGCTATAACTATGAAATTGTTAAAAAGTATAGATTTACTAGCACTCCCCTTGAACGATTTGATTATAACTTTGTGTAACCAAAATAGAGGTCAAGACCATCTCAAAGTAGTTTCACATCTTATTCAAAAGTTAAATCTCTTTAAACTGGATATTCCTAAAGTAGATAGTGAACCCATAAGTAAAATTTCTCATATTTTGGCTTTAGTTATGGCAGAGGATGGCAGTGAAAAGAAAATTGTTGCAAAGAATGGTATTTTCAGCATTAAATTAGATACTTTGATGAAAATATTTTAGTTTCCAAGTGGGTGACAACCTTATTACTCCTACTTGATCACATGTTGTAGTGCAATCCTCCAATTTCAGGAGATTCTCTAGAGGTAGCAGGAACTGGTGTAAATTCTCATATCAATTCTTCTGAAGATTTGACTTTGTTTACTATTGTCTCTACCAAAGAAGATAAAATCATGAACCTATTTACTTGTAAACAGGATAAGAATCAATTTGCAGGGATTTTAGGAAAGACACTCGGTTTCATGACTATTGATGAGCATAAGAGGAAATTTCATATTGCTTATAATTTCATGGCAACAACATGTTCCTGCAACTACAATGCAAGTCTTCCTTCAGTTACATGTTGGAACCTTGGCTATCAAAGTCACATCTTATAGCAATTTAGTTTCTCTAAAGGGGAATCTTGATTAACCTTTTTAATATTCTTAGAGGTTGTTTATTCCCAGGTTTTGACAACATTGTGGCGACCATCATACATCACCTGCTTGAGGATCCTAAAACTCTTCAAATTTCCATGGAGGTGGATATATGAAAAACTATAATAAGCCTTATAAATCAACATGATGGTTTTATCAGTCCTTGGAAAATGTTGACATCTAGATTATAGTTATTTCTAGAGATCCTTCAATTTTCATACAGGTTGCAACCTCAATTTGTCAGTTGGAATCTGTTGGGTGGAGTCTCAATATCGTTTTAAATGATAAAGAAAGGGAAAAGGAAAAGGGGAGAGATAAGGGAAAATGAAAGAATAGAAATGGTGGGAGAAGTTGCAAAACTTGATCCACAGTCCCTTGCATTGCTGGGAGAAACTACACAACTTGAACCACAGGCCTCTACACTGTGAACCACAGGGCCCTGCATCATCTGTAGCAGTTGTGCAACTTGAACCACAAACACCTGCATCATCCATAGAAGTTGCTCAACTTGAGTCAAATGCCCCTGCTATTGAGTAAATTCAATTTTTGTAATAGAAAATGGAGAGATTGCTTCTCCACTATTCAAATTTGTTCTTACAAATTACCTCTTTTTGATTCAATAAATTTAACATTGGCATGATCTGTTGAATTTCGTTTTTGTAGGTCGAGTTCATTATGGAACTACACATAAACGTAGATGCATGAAATTGGTTTTGTGAATTGCAGTGTTAGTAATATGGAGATTACATTTGTTGTTTTAGATGAGGAAGATGAGATTGAGAATGTGTAAATGCCAAATGCACCTATTGGATGGCCTTATTAAGGGGACTATAATGCCTCTTTTTTGTATAACTGATTTGGTTTTGATTTCTTTTGAAATATATTTGGAAACATATTAAACTTCAAGAGACACACATTTTAATGCTTTCAATGCTTTGTTTTTTAACAATGGGATATTTAGAAGGATTTGCCCTGGGCAGGCAAACCTGTATTGAGGTAATCAGAGGAATGATGGGCAACTTGACTTCAAATTGTAAGTTCTGTAGGGGCAAGATGAAATGATTGTAGGAGTTTTTCTTCTCCTTTTTGTTGAATGGGAAGTTTTTGTAAGCATTGAGAGGCTCTGTGAACTATAGTAATGGAAAGCTTAAATTTATCAACACACCTTACCTTGTCAGACAGTAGACCATGGTAGTTGTTATTATTTTAGCTTCACTAGAGGAGTAAAATTTTGTATTCGTTAGGTATAACTGAATATTAGGTGACATGCTAACCTTTGATTAGGAGATGAATTGCAGCATGTAACTTAAATTTACTTGCTTCACTTGGTCATTTGATTTTTCCGTGTTGTTGATGATTTCTATTATTTCATAATTAGTTAAATCAGATTTTAAGCTTACAGAGCATATTGTATGATGTTTTATGCATTGAAAAATTTTGAATTATGATTTTTGAACCCACACAAAAACAATGTTCAAGCCTGTAGAGACAGTTCGTGAAATGGAAACTGTTTTCAAGTCCTACTACCTTCAAGCCCTGTGCGGTGGAAAGTGTAGAAAATTGAATATATGCAGTAATTGTTTCACAAGATTCCTAATTAACTTGAGATATGTAGAATTGTACCAAGATCATTGAAGGTATCCAATGCTACTCATGCCTGCATAGATTATTAATCATACACTAGATTTTCAAAATTCAATTGTTGAATTATTGTGTTAGAGGAACATTAAACCTCCATGAGTGACTCTAGATCTAAAGAGGTATTAGTTTTGATAATTAGATGCTTGAAATGGAAAACATTTTCATCTGAAATTTTTGTATCTTTAGCATTGTACACTCAATTTGGAGTCTAATACAGTTCATGTGTTGCTAGAAATAATAATGTAAAACAGATTTGTACAATTGTAAGCTTTCTTGTGTTTTTCTTTTAGTGCATTGATGTTTGTTTCCATCTCCTTGAATTCCGATGTGAAACAACTACACATTGCAGTAATTTTTACTTAAAAAGATGACATTTTTATACACAGATCTTAGATGCTTCAAATCAATGAAATGTTTCTAAACTGATCTTTGAACTAGCTAAATATACAAGTTCTTCTGGTTATAGCTCTTTAATTTTCTGTTATATAATTAAAATTTCAACCGTATGGATAAGCTGAAGGATTTTCCTTCACTCAACCTCACTATATATGTATTCAATAAAAAATTTCCCCTTGTCATATTATATATAGCCTATGGTCTAATGAATTCTTCATTTTGTTGTCGATGGGCCTTTTGATACTGTTTGCATGCTCTTTGATGAACAATGAAGATATTTTACAACATGTTAGTGTCAGTCTAGTCATACTTCCATCAGTGATCAAAACCACTCTTTTTCATTTGCATATTAGGAGTCTCATACCGAATAAATTTCACCATTCCGCTAGGTCATGGATTCATTGATGGCAGTAATTTTTCATCAATTTTCCCTCATGGGGTGCTTGCTGATTCTCCTCTCTATGGTCTTTGGTCATGAGTCACTTTCACTTTCAAAATCATGTCATTAGGTCATAATATGGGTCTCATTAGTTTCTAGGGTCTTGCCATGGTCAAATTAATGAGCCAAATGTCAATAAATATCAGCAAGGTCATGAGGAAGTCAATAAACTGAAAGTCACAGCACCTGGAATATCAAAGAGATATTTTATTCAGCTTGATGTAATTTTCACCTAAAAACCATGTTTTGAGGTGAAAACATGATATTTTTCCTTTATTATCATTCATTATGTAATTTTATGTCATCATATGTAATAAGTCACAATTCAGAATGCTACCGTCTCTACAAAGTCATCATCTTGCCTTCGGAGATGTTTTCCATAGTAGGTTCTGTGCCAAATCATCTTCCAAGCATATCCATCCGAAAGAGCCCAGAAAGATCTTTCCAACGATATATTACACTCTTAAAACTGACTTTTGGATTGAAATTTATGCTTAAGTGAAGTAAAAGTCCCCTATTCCCTAACCTGCCCCCTTTTTTCCCATTTTTCCCTTAAAACTTTATGTTTAAAGTTTAATATTTTCTTTAATAAAATCCCTTTCCCCCTCCCCTTTGATTATAAAATTGCATTATAAGATTATTCAAAAAACAAATGTGATTTTAACTTAACCACTTCCCCTCCATACTGTGAAACTTTATAATAAACAATCTAAAGTTTATTATTAAAAACCCCCCCGCCATTCCAAACCACTTCCCCACCATACTTTCAAACCTTATAATAAAAATTCATCACAAAGTTTCATATTATAACATTCCACCGAACCAAGTCCTTTCCATCGCAATCGCAATGTTAATATGAGCACTCTGATTGGCCCATCGCCCAAACCTCTCATGCGATTGTGTTGAGTAACCCCCAATGAAATTCCCCCGATTAAAATCTAGATGTCGATCTACCCATCCGAATCGGACGGCCTAGATTCGATCGGCACCTCCAAAGAAAACTTTCCCGATTATAAACTCCCAATCGACACCCTCCGATCATTCCACAGCCGTCGATCGCCCAACTCCATCCGACGACTCATAGCCAATCGGGCCATCGGCAATCGACATTCCATATATAACATCTCTCTCTGCCCTCCCCCGATCTCCGATCTCGATTGATTGGGCCCCACCACGTAATATCTCCGCCCGTGCATAGTAAAAAGGGACTTGTACCCTTTGTTAAACTAAATTTTGTTTTTAAACTATTTTACAAAGGCCTTTCTCCCCATCGCATCAAAAGTTTGTAATGTGTTATACCCTACTCCCGACCTCCCGATTTCGATTGCAATTTCTCATACATCCTGGTCCCACCACAAAAAATCCCTCTGTGTGTTTAAATAACAATCATTCCTACCTTTTTATGAAACAAAAACCATTTTATTTGTTTTAAACAAATGGATTCTCCCCTTTGACTTATCTCATCGCATCGAAGCAAACCCATATTTCCATATGTCCGCCCCTCTCTCTGATCCCCTATTGCGATTACCCTTGTGTATTGATATGCATCTCACAAAATATTATAAGGTTTTGTTATATGTTATATCGCCCCCCATCCAATCCCGATTGCGATTATAATGCGGGTCCTACCTCCTTTCCCTTCTCCTTTCCCATTCAAAATTAATTTTTCCCTTCACCGAAAGCATTATTTCATTCTAGTTTCATTTCAAAGTATTTTTATAAAAGTCAGTTTTCTTCAAATGAATAATGGAAAGCAAAGGAAACAGTCAACTGGACATGAGCTTCAATTAAATAAAATATTTCTACAGCAGTAGAGAAAATAGGATCTGATTTCCTATTTAGTATTCAACAGCGAAACTGTGGAATCTGCCCAATAATCAAGTGTAATATTGTTCCTTCTTTAGGGCAGATTGTTAGATTTCTTTTCTATGATTAGTTTTCAGTTCTTTAGCTATTAGAACAACTCCCTTTTTCTATGGATCTATGTTCCCACATTTTAGTGTATTTAATGTAATTGTAAATCATTTGTAAATGGGTCTGAAGTCTGTAATTCAGTAGTAGGGGAATAGTGTGGAAGAAAATCTCTGCTCTCCATTGTACAGTTTGACAAGGATTAATAAGAGATGTAGCTCTGATTTGTGGGATCCATGTGGTATGAGATTTAGCATTTGTTTTTTCTCGTTGTTTCATATGTAAATTGTTATGTTTTTCCTCTCATCCATAAAATTTTCCCTTTGAATGCTTTCAAGATAGAAAGGTAGAATCCATTTTATATGCTATGCCTCGGGAAATCATTGATATTCTATGTTTTTCTTCTGTTTGAAAAGGATCCATTTATTGTGCCCTTTTCAGCTCCTCACCAGTCTTTTCCATCTCATCTTTATTAAACTTTAATTGATAGATATCCTTCCTATCTTGCCCCATGAAATACTGTGTGTCCTGATTTAATTCCCCAGTCTCAACTGTCCCATTTTATCCGACACATCCGTGAAATTCATTCATTTTATTAAAAAAAACATTTTCCCATCATTTTATATAGCCTGATATCAGTCCACTATTGTGTTTTATTGAATATCTATCTTTACGGAGAGAGCCCTCTCTTGTCCTTGTAGGGCTAGCTACAAGGCTGAGCATGGTTTAGTTGTTACCCTATTTTTCCCTTTTCAGCCTGGGGTCCAATTCGGGTGGTAACATCTCTGGTGACCATACTGGGGAATGCTATTTCGATTTGACTGTCTGTGAACTTGTATTCTCGGCGCCGAATTGTGTTTATTCTACTTTGAAGAAATTTTGAACAGAGGCGTTGTAGAAAAGCGAGGCATATTCAGGCCGTGTGTTATAAAGAGTATTGAGAAACTCTATCTAAGGTTAAAAAACTTGGCTACATTGAACACGACGCCTTTAAATAAATATCTGTGATTGGAGTAAAAGCTTGGTTTATTTACCGATGGAAAAATAATATTAAGTGGGACCCAGCAGTGAGTTACCTCATGGAGTTAAAATTCTTAACCATAGTCAAAGCCTGAAGTCAAAGCTCGGCTTGATTTACCACTAGCGAGTTTTGGAAACCAAAACCACCCATTTCACGCCACTTTTGCCCCAGAGAAAAACTACTTCTAAAAAACGCGATGCAGTGAGATTAAGGCATGTCATCTCCCTAAAACCGCCCATTTCGCGTGACTCTCAACTGTTAAACTCTGGCCTTTGAAAAAATGAAAAATCCACGAGAACCATTCGATCTGAAGTGCCTTTGATCTGACGGAAATCGCGCGCTTAGAAGCACGGGTGATAAATCAAGGTACTACCCAATGCTTTTATGTTATTAATGCTATTTTATTCATAAAAGGGCGAAAAGTGGATGTGTGGGCCCCTGCTGAATAAAATATATGTCGCGTTGATAAAAGCATATAAATTCGAAAGGTTTAAATGGATCGCGCCATTGTTATAAAGTTTTGATATTAAGATTGGGTAAATTCTCTTAAATATTTTTTGAGCATATTCCCTTGTACCATATATTTTCTTAAAAAGGTTTAAGATATCATTATAAAGCGAATATTGTTACAACTCTTTGGGAAGGAAATATAACTATAGCTTCAGTCATAATACATTTCTGCTATCAGAGCATATAAGGTCAGATCACCCCAGTAAATGTTTTCTTGTAAATAATTTTCAGAGTTTGTTAGGATGAAATACATTTTGTATAGTAGAAGTTTACACACACTGGCTTCAAGAAGATACACAAGGGCTAATCCAGATCCAAATCCTCCCCCTGTGTTTGAAAATCCAAATCTTATCCCAAGAATTGTCAGAAGACAAGAAGGATCATTAAGTCCCAGACCTGTCTTCAGATCCTATACTTGGCCCAGTGAGTGGTTTTTTGTAGAAGATCTTTCCTTTGATGAAAATTTTGAGCTTTATTTATTTAGAAATAAGTCTTAAATTGACATTGATGATACAATTTTAGATCCTGAGTTCCTTGTAGATATTGAAGTCCAAAGAGAAAATTCCTCCATTGACGATTAAATTTTTAATTCCCCTCAGTCCATCACCATAACCAATATTCCTAAGCCTTCAGATTCGTCAGGTACAACACTCCCTCCTCCTCATTCATCAACATCCCCTTCAGTCAATTCCTAGTTTTCATCTCCTCCATCAACACCTCCCTTAAATCCCGGTAATACTAACATTGTTGTAAATCCACCCAGATTTATGGCTGCCAGGTATGCACCCCTGGTTTTACCTCAGGTTCTCAATGACATGCCTCTTGATTATCAAAGTAAAATTCCCATCTTTGATGCCACTCAAAGAATTACAGCCCAGCAGCATGGTGATAAGATGAATTAATTTTTTGATCTACATGAGGTGGAAGCAGAGAATCTAACTACCATATTGTTTGTTCAGAGTTTCAGAGGTGAAGTTAGGAAATGGTTCAGAGCCTTACCAGCAGGCTCAATTCACACTTTGCAGGAGTTGCACACTCAGTTCTTGGACCGATGGGAGGTAAAAAAGAACCCACTCCAAATTCTGTCGGAATATGAGGATATTAAAATAAATGTGGGTGAAACTGTGCAGGACTATTGTTTAAGGTTCAATGTTGTATATAATGCTATTCCAGCTAACCTGAAGCCTCCTATGGGATAAGCATTGCTGAAATTTCCAGATGGTTTTGATGATGATATGGCATATCAGCTGCGTGAAAGAGATCCATATTCACTTCAAGAAATGTAGAAGATAGCAGTAAGCATTGAAGCTCATCTTCTAGCTAAAAGAGCACAAGCCAGAGCTAAGAAAAGAGTCATAATGAAAGAGGAGGCCTCTCCTTCAGAAAAAAAAATGGACACTCTGATCAGAATAGTGGAGAAGATGGTTGATAGGTTAACCATTGCAGATAGACCTGAGCCTCAAATAAGAAATCCAAATTTCAGAGGGTAGCAGCCACAATTTAGAATTAAACAGAGAGAGAAAAGAGTGCAGGACCAAGTAGCGCCACCTCAGTAGCAGATTAAAACACCATTGCAGCAGAACTACATGCAAGGGACAGACTCAGATGACAATGATCCTGTGATTGAGGCCAATCACTTTTTTACAATTGATGGCACGCCAATATTCCTCACAGAAGATGAAGAATACATAGCAGTGACTCCAAACATTCAAAAAGACCAAAATTTCATTTTGGCCAATGACACAGTGTTTGAAAAAGAGTCTGATGACTACCAGAGAGGGTACATGAATGCTCTGTCAGCTCAACAAAGGTAGTACTCTTTAAGGAATAGGGATGTTACAATCAGTCCCATTCAAAAGAGAAAATAGCTCCAAAGGAAGAACGATGCACAGAAGAAAGGGAAAGAGCCAGCCAATCCTTCCTCTAGCAAAGCACCAGCAGCTACTAATACAGCAAATGAAAAGAACCAACAGAGCACAGTAAAGGAGCAAACGGAGAAAAAAGACCTTCCCATTAAAGAGGTATAAAAAGCTCCCTCCTTTAATTTAGAAAATGAAATTTATAAACTGAAAGTGTCTATGCCCTTGACTGAGTTGGTGAAGAATAGTGCATATAAAGGTTAGGTGTCTAAAGTATTGCAAATATACTCTGTTTGTGATATGGTTAATGAAGAAGATGACTACCCTGAACTTATTTTTGGTCCAGCCATAGAAGAATCTAAAGAAAATGAAGTCCCTCCCTTTTACTTGAGTCTTAGAATACATGAGTTCATCTTGCATTATGTTATGTTGGACTCTGTAGCCTCACATAATTTGATGCCCAAAGCTGTCATGGAGAAACGAGGCCTTGATATTACTCAAAAGTACCATGATTTGTATTCTTTTGACTCAAGTAGGGTCCATTGTATTGGTCTTATCAAAGACTTTGTAGTGTCTTTAGATCAGATTCCAGCAAAGAATGTCTTGATGGATGTAGTTGTTGCTGATGTCCCACCAAGGTTTGGAATGCTTCTATCTAGGTCTTGGGGTGCAAAACTCAAGGGAACTATGCAACTTGACTTCTCTTATGCCACTAGCCCTGTATTTGGCTAGTTGAGAAAGTTATATAGGGAAAAGAAAATGAAATATATGATTACTAGTAAAGAGAAGCCACTAAACCATCCCATTAATGCTATCCACACATATTTAGAATCATTTGTCTTGTATTCTAATGGTGGCTTAAATGATGAGAATGTTCAGTTGGTAAAAGTAGATGAAATACCTGAGATTTCAGAGAATTTCAGAGAAGTCCTCAAACAAGAAAAACACAAAGCAGCAAGCACTTCTAAGTCTCCTACCTGCAAGCAGAAAAAAGACAGCAAGCAGCCAAAAAATAAGCCAAGGTAAAGAGGAGAAAGAAACAAAATTCCAGCATCTACAAGAAGAAGAAGAAGGCCTGTGGAGCATGGATTTTGATAGAGCTATTGGTAAGGATGGAGCTGGTATTGGAATATGGATTAGGAGCCTTGTTGTCTATCCTGAAAAGGTTCCTAGCAATGTCAGAGTATGTGATTATAAGTTGGCTTTTGATTTCTCTAACAACGAAGCGGAGTATGAGGCTTTGATTGCAGGTCTCAAAATTTTGAAGAAGCTGAATGCAAAGAGGATTAGGAGCCCTGTTGTCTATCCTGAAAAGGTTCCCAGCAATGTTAGAGTATGTGATTATAAGTTGGCTTTTGATTGCTCTAACAACGAAGCGGAGTATGAGGCTTTGATTTCAGGTCTCAAAATTTTGAAGAAGCTGAATGTAAAGAGGATTAGGAGCCTTGTTGTCTATCCTGAAAAGGTTCCCAGCAATGTTAGAGTATGTGATTATAAGTTGGCTTTTGATTTCTCTAACAACGAAGCGGAGTAAGAGGCTTTGATTGCAGGTCTCAAAATTTTGGAATATGGATTAGGATTTTGGAATATGGATTAGGAGCCTTGTTGTCTATCCTGAAAAGGTTCCAAGCAATGTTAGAGTATGTGATTATAAGTTGGCTTTTGATTGCTCTAACAACAAAACGGAGTATGAGGCTTTGATTGCGGGTCTCAAAATTTTGAAGAAGCTGAATGCAAAGAGGATTTCTGTGTATGGCGACTCCAAATTGATAATAAAATAGGTTAATGGAGAATACCAAGCTAAACATCCAAGATTGAGGGCATACAAAAATGCAGTCTTGGACATTTTGAAGACATTCCCAGAGTACGCTTTGACAGCAGTGCCCAGGATGTAGAATCTTATTGCTAATTCTCTTGCCACTACTGCCAGCAACTTGAAGATTCCAATGAACTCCAGCAATAAGTTTGAGATCTATGTCAAGCATAGGCCTGCTATCTCGGACAATTTAAGGTATTGGAAAGTATTTTGGGATGATAATGAGATTAATGCATTTTTGGAGGGTGATGGAAAATTCAAAGACACTCCAATAGAAGGTTAGTATGAGGTTGATGATCAGGAGTTGGAAGCAAACCAGATGGAAATATTGCAGCTAAAGGATAATCTAATTCCTATAGGTCTCATACCTCTAGAGGAGCTTTTTGACCAGGATGATGTTGCAAAGAAGCCAAGCTTGGTGCCCACTAAGAAAGGAGTTGAAGATCTGAATCTTGGAACACCTAACAAGCCCAAGTTTGTGAAGCTGTCAAAGGCATTATCCCCTAAGGTAAAGGAGAAGTATGTTAAGTTTCTTTCTAAATTTTCTAATGTGTTTGCATGGGATTATTCAGATTTGAAAGTGTATGATAAGAACATAATCCAACATACTATTCCTATCAAGCCAGATCAGAAGCCTTTCAGACATATGCTGAGAAGAATCAATCCAAAGCTGCTACCATCCATCGAAAAAGAGGTAAACAAGTTGTACAAAGCAGGTATCATAGTTCCCATCAGATTTTCTGATTGGATTTCAAATTTGGTCCCGATGCGTAAGAGGACTGGAGAAATAAGATTGTGTATAGATTTTAAGAATTTGAATAAGGCATCCTTAAGGATAATTATCCACTTCCGAAAATGGACCATATTCTGCAAAGAGTAGTTGGAGCATCTAGGATGTCACTACTCGATGGCTACTCAGGATACAACCAAATCTTGGTGCATGAGAAGTACCAAGATAAAACTGCCTTCACAACACCCTGGGGAACCTTTCAGTGTGCTAAAATGCCATTCGGACTGAAGAACGCTGGAGCTACTTTCCAGCGTGCAATGGAAATTTATTTTGCAAATGAAAAAGATGTTTTTATTTTTGTGTATTTGGATGATATGATAGTGTTTTCAGAATCATATGATGATCATTTGCACCATTTGAGAGTTGTTTTTCAGCGTTGCAGAAAGTTTTGGATTTCTCTCAATCCAAAAAAGAGTCTCTTTTCCATGGATGAAGGTAAATTTCTAGGGCATATCATTTCTAAAGATGGAATCCGCATTGATCCGGCTAGAGTGGAGGAAATTCAGCTCATAGTTCTTCCACGAAATAAGAAAGAGATTCAGGCCTTCAATGGTAAGATGAATTTTTTGCGCAGATTTATACCTAACTTGGATGAGCATTTGAGAGAAATGACCAACATGTTGAAGAAGGAAAGCACTGTTAAATGGAGTGAGGAGGCTATCAATTCATTCAATTTGGTAAAGTTTGCTTTGTCCCATGCCCCAGTTTTGATTATTCCCGACTATACTCAAGATTTTATCATATTGTCGTTTGCATCTAAGCATACTATGGATGCTATTTTAATGCAAAAGAGAGATGAAGTAGAAAAGCTAATTGCCTTTTTTAGTAGGACTGTTAGAGATGCTTCTTTGAGGTACAATATTATTGAAAAATAGGAATTGGCACTTATCAAGGCATTAAAGGATTTTAGGGTATATATTCTACATTCACATACTATAGCATATGTCCCTAATGCGGCATTGAAGGATGTCTTGATGGAAACGGATCCAGAAGGTCAAAGAGGTAAATGGATAGTAGCTATGTTGGAGTACGACTTGGAGATGAAACCCACGAAGTTGATCAAAGGCCAAGGTTTGGCAAAATTGATGGCCCAATCAAATCTGCGTGCTATGGACATAAACCTCATAACAGCAGTAGAAGAATATGAAGATGAAGGTTTGTTGGTTCCAATTTCAGATATTTTTCTATAGTCTCCTTGGTATTTAGATATTGTTTATTTCCTTCAGCATCTGTCACCTCCTATAGGCATGTATAAGAGTAAAGGTAGATCTCTCAAACTTAAATCTGCTAAATACTGCATTCTAAATAATGCTCTGTATTGGAAAGATCCAGGAGGTGTTCTGCTCAATTGTTTAGTTCAAGAAGAAGCCCAGAAGGTAATGCATGATTTTCATAAAGGTGACTGTGGTGGTCACCTGTTCTAGAAGACTATAGCTAACAAGGTATTAAGATCAGGGTATTATTGCCCCACATTATTTTCTAATTTATATAAAATAGTGATGAATTGTCACGAATGTCAAATTTTCCAAGGGAAGAAGAAATTGTTGCCTCTTCCTTTGAAACCAATTTCAGTGAATGCGCCCTTTTAGCAGTGGGGGCTCGATTTCATAGGAGAAATACATCCCACGTCCTCAGCACAACACCGATGGATATTGACAGGGATATATTACTTTACGAAATGGATCGAGGTCGTCCCAACGAGGCAAGCAATAAACATGGTAATTATTCAATTCCTTGAATCGAATATTTTATCTCGTTTTGGCTGCCCATGTAAAATTGTAACAGATAATGCAACAACATTTCGATCCAAAAAGATGGTCAATTTCTGTGACAAATATAACATCGCATTGGGCCATTCCATGGCATATTATCCACAAGGCAACGGCCTGGCAGAGTCATCGAACAAATCGCTAATAATCATAATTAAGAAAATGTTGGAGGCAAACAAAAGAAATTGGCACCGAAAGCTCATCAATGCACTGTGGGCAGATAGAGTTCGCAGTAAGAAATCAATAGGTATGTCGCCTTTTGAATTGGTTTATGGAACTGATGTTGTCTTTCCCACATCTCTTACAGTCCCAGTTATGAAATTATTACAAGAAGTTTCCAGCGAGGATGATGACAACCAGCGAAGGATCAATCAGATCATCCACCTTCATCAAACAAGAGAAGAAGTGTCACAGAATGCTATTCAGTTGCTGGAGAAGATTAAAAATATCTATGACCGAAAGAATAAAGAAGAAAGGTTTCAGCTATATGATGTAGTGTTGAAATGGGATGCAAGGAATGAAGACAAAGGGAAGCACAGTAAGTTTGACAACCTTTGTAAGGGACCATACATAATTTCAGCATATAGGGGACATAATGCCTTCTTGCTTTCAGAAATGGATGGCCAAGATTGCCTTGGAGGAGCAGTAAATGGTAAGATTTTGAAGCACTACCATTGTTGAAGACAATGGATCAGAATCTATGTCATCATCATTGTATATACCATGTTATTTTTTATCAGATTATTAAGTACACAATCATTAAAGTTTGGGGCCCGAGGTGAAGGATATAAAACTTGCATGATATGTGTATGGTTTGGTTTTATTTCAGTTTTCAGTCTTAGTCTTGAGTCAGAGTCAGTTTGCATTTGTGACAGTTTTCAACATTTTTTATTCCATGCCCAATGGATAAGGCTACTTGGTCTACGATTTTCTTAGCACCTCCAAGGAGCTACCATCCCCATTGGAGCCAATGTTAGTGTTAGTCTAGTCATACTGCCATCAGTGATCAAAACTGCTCTTTTGCATTTGCATGTTAGGAATATCATACCGAATAAATTTCACCATTCCGCTAGGTCATGGATTCATTGATGGCAGTAATTTTTCATCAATTTTCCCTCATGAGGTGCTTGTTGATTCTCCTCTCTATGGTATTTGGTCATGAGTCACTTTCACTTTCGAAATCATGTCATTAGGTCATAGGATGGTTCTCATTAGTTTCTAGGGTCTCACCATGGTCAAATTAATGAGTCAAATGTCAATAAATATCAGCAAGTTCATGAGGAAGTCAATAAACTCAAAGTCACAGCACCTGGAAGATCAAAGAGATATTTTATTTAGCTTTATGTAATTTTCACCTTAAAACCATTTTTTGAGGTGAAAACATGATATTTTTCCTTTATTATCATTCATTATGTAATTTTGTGTCATCATATGTAATAAGTCACAATTCAGAATGCTATCGTCTCCACAAAGTCATCATCCTGCCTTCAGAGAAGTTTTCCCAGTAGGTTCAATGCCAAATCATCTTCCAAGAAGATCCATCAGAAAGAGCCCGGAAAGATCTTTCCAACAGTATATTACACTCTTAAAACTAACTTCTGGATTAAAATTTATTCTTAAGTGAAGTAAAAGTCCCCTATTCCCTAACCTGCCCCCTTTTTTCCCCTTTTTCCCTTAAAAATTTATGTTTAAAGTTTAATATTTTCTTTAATAAAATCCCTTCCCCCCCCACCTCTGATTATAAAATCACATTATAAGATTATTCAAAACACAAATGCGATTTTAACTTAACCACTTCCCGTCCATACCGTGAAACTTTATAATAAACAATATAAAGTTTATTATTAAAAACCCCCTCGCCATTCCAAACCACTTCCCCACCATACTTTCAAACCTTATAATAAAAATTCATAACAAAGTTTCATATTATAACATTCCACCGACCCAAGTCCTTTCCATCACAATTGCAATGTTAATATAAGCGCCCTAATTGGCCCATCGCCCAAACCTCCGATGCGATTATGTTGAGTAACCCCCGATGAAATTCCCTCGATTACAATCTGGCTGTCGATTTTCCCATCCGAATCGGACGACCCAGATTCGATCGGCACCTCCAAAGAAACCCTTCTTGATTATAAACCCCTGATTGACACGCTTCGATCATTCCATAGCCATCGATTTCCCAACTCCATCTGACAACTCATAGCCAATCGGGCCATCGTCAATCGACATTCCATATATAACATCTCTCTCCGCCCTCCCCTAATCTCCGATCCCGATTGCTCGGGCCCCACGATGTAATATCTCTGCCCGCACATAACAAAAAGGGACTTGTACCATTTGTTAAACTAAATTTTGTTTTTAATCTATTTTACAAAGGCCTTTCTCCCCATCGCATCGGAAGTTTGTAATGTGTTATACCCCGCTCTCGACCTCTCGATTCTGATTGCGATTGCTCATACATCCCGGTCCCAACACAAAAAAGCCCTCCGAGCATTTAAATAACAATCATTCCACCCTTTGTATGAAAAAAAAACCATTTTATTTGTTTTAAACAAAGGGACTCTCCCCTTTGACTTATCTCATCGCATCGGAGCAAACCCATATCGCCATATGTCCACCCCTCTCTCCGATTCCCGATTGCGATTACCCTTGTGTATTGATATGCATCCCACAACATATTATAAGGTTTTTCTATATGTTATATCGCCCCCCATCTGATCCCAATTGTGATTATAATGCAAGTCCCGCCTCCTTTCACTTCTCCTTTCCCATTCAAAATTAATTTTTCCCTTCACTAAAAGAATTATTTCATTCTAGTTTCATTTCAAATTATTTTTATAAAATTCGGTTTTCTTCAAACGAATAATGGAAAGCAAAGGAAATAGTCAGCTGGTCATGAGCTTGAATTAAAGCAAATATGTCTACAGCAACAGAGAAAATAGGATCTGATTTCCTATTTAGTATTCAACAACGAAACTGTGGAATCTGCCCAGTAATCAAATGTAATATTGTTCCTTCTTTAGGGCAGATTGTTAGATTTCTTTTCTATGATTACTTTTCAGTTCTTCAGCTGTTAGAATAGCTCCATTTTTTTGTGGATCTATGGTCCCACATTTCAGTGTATTTAATGTAATTGTAAATTATTTGTAAAGGGGTCTGAAGTCTATAATTCAACATTAGGGGAATAGTGTGGAAGAAAATCTCTGTGCTCCATTGTACAGTTTGAAAGGGATTAATAAGAGATGCAACTCTGATTTTTGGGATCCATGTAGTATGAGATTTAGCATTTGTTTTTTCTCCTGTTTAATATGTAAATTTTTATGTTTCACCTCTCATCCATAAACTTTTCCCTTTGAATTCTTTTAAGATAGAAAGGTAGAATCCATTTTATATGCTCTGCCTTGCGAAATCATTCATATTCTATGTTTTTCTTCTGTTTGAAAAGGATCCATTTATTGTGCCCTTTTCAGCTCCTCGCTAGTCTTTTCCATCTCATATTTATTAAACTTTAATTGCTAAATATCCTGCCTATCTTTCCCCATGAAATACCCTGTGTCCTGATTTAATTCCCCAGTCTCAACTGTCCCATTTTATCCCACACATCCCTGAAATTCATTCATTTTATTAAAAAAAAACCTTTTCCCATCATTTTATCTAGCCTAATATCAGTCCACTATTGTGTTTTATTGAAGATATATCTTTACGAAGAGAGCCCTCTCCTGTCCTTGTAGGGCTAGCTACAAGGCTGAGCATGGTTTAGTTATTACCTTGTTTTTCCCTTTTCAGCCTGGGGTCCAATTCGGGTGCTAACACAACACATTTTAGTATTTGGGATATTCTGTACTTTTCAGTTATCTTTCTATTTAACACCAACATTGTAAACATTTCTTTAGAACATCGACTTGATGCACGATACCTTTCATTGATAAATAGGTTATGATACGGTTCTCTCTAAAATGTAGGAGAACCAATGAAACCAGAGCGAGAGCACTTTTTTGGATGACCGCTAGATTTATGAAACCAGAGCACAACTCTTAGTCTTGTGGATTCTCTCTACGACCAAAATTCTGCAACGTTCTTTTTTACATGTGTGTTTACTGTTGTCGGTATTCCGACGTTTCCTTTCTTTTAATATTTTTGGGTTCTCTCTTTCGACACTTGCTAACGTTAGTCTTCCTACACTTGCCAACGTCGCTCTTGCTCTTCCAACACATTGCTAACATCTCTCTTCCAACACCTACTAACGTCACTCTTCCGACACTTGCTAACGTCGCTCTTGCTCTTCTGACACATTGCTAACATCGCTCTTCCAACACATTACTAAAGTCGCTCTTCCGACACATTTCTAACGTTGCTCTTCCAACACATTGTTAACATCACAATAATGACTGTTTGGATAAGGTCGGAAGAGCAACGGTCATTTGGAAATGTTGGAAAATGTGTCGCTCTTCCGACACTTTATTGAAGTGTCAAAATTGCGACGTAATGGCTAACCACGTTTTGCCCCGCCTCAAAGTGTCGCTCTTGGGATGCTTATGTGTCACAAGAGAGAAATTTTGGCCGTTGAAAATTGGGCCAAATGTGCTAGTGAGTGCACCCTTGAATGGAGGGAGTTGCATATCAAATGGAATTATTCCCTTGAGAGGAAGTGTTGGTGAGCTCATAAATGATATAACATATACTTCAAATCTTGGAAATATTGCATTAGAAGTCATGAATGGTTTTTTCTTGTCTTAGGGCATGTAGCAACTGAAATGATAGGGAATGATATAACCTATTTCATTGGTCCTGGGGATGATGTCCAATTTGACGAGGTCATGGGGAATGATGCCCAAATTGACCTATAACAGTACTAAGGGCTCTTGTGACAAGAGTTTTGTATGTAATTGTTTCATGATCCATGATGTAATATACAATAGAATATAGTGGGGTTTTTAGCCATAAGATTTCCCTGGGAAATTATCTGTTTTGTGTGATTGATCTTTCTTCATGTTCATGTGATTAACGATTTTTTTTTTTATTCTGCAAAATATTTGTAGAAGCGTTTCAGTATTTAAATTTAGCACATTGTTAGATCATATGAATCCAAGATATACATGCTTGTTGTATAATTTCTACACACTTTGCACATGATCATGTGTCATTTAAAACAATTTTATAGATGGTTAAATACATATTTAAGTTCATGAATAGGTAACAATGATTCAAGTACATAAATACATTTAGTTACATTACATTTTGAATACATTATGACTTGTTGTTATCATGTTAACTTAGGTGGTGTTCACTCAGCTACATCGCACCTACCATGGATAACCTTCTTAAACGATCCATTCATAGCCCCACTTTGTGTACCCTTTGCAAAAATGACTCTGAATCCATTGATCACCTTCTCCTTCACTGCAGATCCACTATTGTGCTCTTGTCATCTATCACTATAGATCTGGGTATCAATCTGATTTGGCAGGGCCTGAATTTAGGGTAGGCATGGAAACTCTGGTGGAACTCTGCCTCATCAAATAAAGCTAGATGCCTCCCTCTACTCATCCATTGGGGCATTTAGCTAGCTAGGAATGCATCTATCTTCAAATATCGTACCCAAAACTGGCATTTTATTTCATCCAACATTCTATCTAGCTACTCTAGCATCCCCGAAGACGAGCCTCCTAGACCTCCTAGAAACATCATTCCTGACACCGTCAATTTCAATATTCCTTGGGTTTTTTTCGATGGATTAGCTCAGCCCATGGGATGCGGGGGTGGCGCTCTTCTTCACCTCTCTCATCAGCACTCTTACAAAATCAAGATGGGTCTGGGACACGATACAAAAAACTTTGCTGAACTAATTACTCTCTGTCATCTCCTTCAGTTTGCATTAGAGCATAATATCCTTCACTTACAAGTATTTGGAGATTCTAAAATCATCATAAACTGGTTCAAAATATCTGCATTATGTCATGTACACACGCTACAATCTATATTGGAAGATATTTTGTGTTTGAAAAATCAATTCTCATCTATCTCATGCACTCACATATACAAGGAATGCAACAACATTTCCAACAAGCTTTCCAAGGAGGCAGCGATCCAACATAGGGGGCTCTGGCACATAGAGGAGTGGAATGACACACAACACTTCAGCTATTATCACCGTCCTTTCATAGATCAACCTGATATTGAAGACCAATAGATCTGATTTTGACAGTTTTTGACAACAATGAACGAAGATCTTGATATATCTGATCTAAATATTGTAATTATTGTAATTATGTTATTATAAGACTTTGATGTACACCCCAATGGGGAATCTTGATGAACCATATGTATGTGACCACAGTCACAAAAATGCATATGAAATGCATCTACAACATGTAATTTTCAAATTTAATGAAAATTATGATTTTTCTTTGGGAAAAAAAATAATGTTAACTTAGATTCAATCTTATATTAAATGTTTTGTTTTTAAAGCTCAAGTTGTTTTTTCATTTATTATTTAAAATGAATCTAAATTGAAATTTCAAATTACAAAACACGTGGCACATGTCAAATTCATTTGAACATGTATGAATGTTATATAATTAGGACATATATCTATTAAAAGTGATATTTAGGTGTACATTTTGCACATGATAATGTGTCATTTAAAATAACTGTCATACTAACTGTCATATATGCTTTTACACATTACGTATTATATATATATATATATAAGCTCATGAATATGTAGCAATGAAATTATATATATATATATATATATATATATATATATATACACATATATATATATATATATATATATATATACATATATATATATATATATATATATATATATAATTTCATCGTTATATATTCATGAACTTATATATATATATATATATATATATATATATATATATATATATATAAGTTCATGAATATGTAGCAATGAAAGCAAAATTTCATTTAATTCATACATTTTGCATTTGAAACCATTCTTATAATGTTTTAATATACAATACATATATATGTATATCTAAAAACAATCATTAAATTCTAGGTGTACATAGATGTCTCAAACAATGATAAAATTTTAAAATTACATTAAAATGTATCCAATACACAACATTTTTCATCAATGTGCATAGAAAGGCTACTATGAATGTCAGTTGATATTAAAACGGAAATTAAAAAACACGTAGCACACATTTTGCATGAATGAATATTATAATTTGCTTTCTAGATGTCTAAAGCAAAATCATAACTTAAAATTTACATTATATCAAATATGCTAGATCCATACATTTTGCAATAATGACATAACATTAACTAGCTCATACCAGAGAATGAATGAAATCATTTAAGACCACAGAATCTACAATCTACATGTATGTGTACATGTGTATAAATTACTTGTTGTGTGCATGTGCCAAAACAATGTACATATGCAAACACTTGTACATAACATAAAATATACATATTGTAATAATGTAAAACTTAAGAATGCAACAAAAAAAGGCTAACAATTTCTATTTGAGTTTTGTAAGTTCTAAAAGATGAATCCAAGGAGAAGAAATTGTTGGGCAGTTCAATCAAAAAAATTCTAATAGAATGCCATTTTCAATGATTCGTTCATGATCAACATTTGACATTTTCCATTTCTTAATTTTCAATTTTTTCTTTGATTGAATTTCTATCAACTTTATGTGTGATGGACACACAAAGTGACTATATTGACAACTTATGATCAGCTTCATAGTCTTGAAAGTAAAAAAAAATCCTGACTTTGATGAGTTTGTTGGAAAAAATAACCTTTCAGTATAATAGACCCTCTGTCATATATAAACTCATTGTCATCATAGTTTTCCAATAATTTCATCTTTCGTTCAGTGCAACGCATCAAATAATACTTTGCATTTTCTACGTTGTTAGTAGGTGCAACTACAACAAAAACATCTCTTACATAATAAAACAAACTTACATAAATTTAGATCATAATTAACATGAAAAATTAGCTTTAAAATTAACATGTGTGTACTTTATTTTTTATCTATTTCTAGATCTCTATCATTTGAAAGAAATTGAAATGTTACCTTCTCTAACAAGATCAGAAACTCGGTCACCTTCAAACGATATTATAGTCTCATCTAATTTCATTTCTTCAAAGTTTGCAACAAACAATTTCCTCTTTGTATTTATTTTTTTATGTTGCCAATCTTTTACATACATTTTGTTTTCACAAACATCATTGGCTTTTGTGTCATCTATGCAAACATGAAAAAAACAAGAATATTTTCTTTTATCAAATGCAAACACATTTTGGTACTCCTTTGTTTCAACTGAAGGAAATATTTGAGTCCCTTTTATTGTTCAATGTCATTTCCAAACAATCTATCTGCATATTCTGACCCGTATATGCCAAAAAAACCTATATGAAAAATTCAAACAAGAATATAAATATATTATTCAAAATACAATCAAATATTTAATCATTGTGATAAATAATGTTTAAAATTAGAAAATTAATAAAAATTAGATCATGTATATGAAAGTTCTACATCTATATATATTTGTAAGTTAATTTATATATATATATATGTACATGTACCTTCATACTTTCCTTGACCGGTTAGTCTCATGGCTTAATGCATTGT
The DNA here is from genome assembly GCA_034641835.2 of Pinus albicaulis. Lineage (NCBI taxonomy): Eukaryota > Viridiplantae > Streptophyta > Pinopsida > Pinales > Pinaceae > Pinus > Pinus albicaulis. Next base: position 1,040,440,017 of record CM076584.1, on the reverse strand, counting down.
TGCACCATTGAACAACTTGATCAGCTGAGACAAATCGGTGTGCAAAGTGGTCCATTTGATATCTTTGAAGTGCTCATTTTATACATGCCCCTGCACCATCATGTTCTCCTTTTCCATGACTAGTCTCAAAGAAATTCCAACAATGTTTAATGTGGATTTTCATATGAAAAAAACACAACCAAAAGAATGATCGTGAAGATTTGAATTGACCTGCGCATCCATTTGACCATATCCAATGTTCATTGAATTTTATGTCACGACTTTTCAATGAGTCATAAATTTTATCAAAAAAATATTGTACAAAATACGTATCATGTGTACGATCGTCACTGATATAAAAGTGATATTCTATAATAACATGTCGATTTTTAGTGATGCTTTGTATATGATCAACATTTTGTTCAGCGTGTCTATATAGAATATGGACAAGCATGGAGACTTAGTCAGAATGATAGTATTCACTTTGTATTTATTTTTGTGGAAAAAATGTGTAATTATCTGCAAAATCAACTATTGACAAAATGGTCCCTGGTGGAAAAAATTCACGGGATTTTTTTAATTGCAAGTCCTGCCATCGAGCTCTATGGGAATGCTTGGTGTATTTATAAATTTTTGCTTCAAATTTTTTCAAAAATTCTATCACAAAAAATTATTCTTCTTGTAAATCAATCCTTTTAACGCTTGTAGTAATACTTGAACCAATCCATGTATGAATATATCCATATCTCTTCCATACGTTGGACAATGATTGATCATTTATATCAATAATATATTTGTTGCGAAATAAAGTCAAATTTCCACAATGATCACATTTTTTATCACCAACAAATTTCTTTTAGTAAAATAATTCGTGGCTTTCTCTTGCACATAGAATTTAACATATGAAATCATGGATAATCGAAAGAGAATGGTTAATTTTTCAATAATTACAAAACTGGTTATTTATAGCTTTAGCCATATAAACAACTATTTAAATTGGTAAAAATATATGAAATGAAATATTAAGTATTAAGATTTACAACATATTGCAAACAATAATAAGATTATAAATTATCTTAACATTCAATTTTCCATCATTCATGTTTGTAATCCATCACATATTTCTCTCTAAAGGAATCTCGGAAAACACACATCAATTACCATGACATTTTATCTCCCTTTCAATTTACATCTTCATGAATAAATAGATATTTTTGGAGAGGTAAATCCCCTCTACGGACATAGGCGATCCCTACTAGCCCAGATCGGGTCTAGCAACAATCACACACGCAGTGATGCAGGTCTCTAGTTACAAAACGACAAAATACGACATGTTTCCTACCTCAAGTCCTATGCAATGGTCATCGAAGAAAGGATGACGCTTCCAGTCTTCCGCTTTGGCAGATCACGATCCTTCTGCTTAACACATCTGAACACCTGCAAACATGCGAAGAAACACAACAATACACAGCGTAGAATCTAAATCTTGTAACCATACATCAGTCAGAGAGGATGTAATTCATTGCATCAAAAACAAAGACACATGAATGAAACCATAACCAAAGTTTTTTATCATTAATAATAACAAAGAAAGATACAACCCAAGGCTCTAATGCTGGATATTCCTTCGACGGGTCGACAGCAGAGCGCGTCTCAATGAAGCTCGTCAGAAATGGGAAAAATCTCTCTCTCTTTGGCTTGGCTCTCATAGGCTGTTTGGCGATAGTCTCCTTGCTACAGATTTAGCTCTTACTTCTATGAACACTAAGACTAGCTTGCAAAGGGAAAATGGCAAGCTTATATAGATGGTGGAAGGGGAGTTGGGATCCCTACAATTGTGGGATTGGCCCCATCCTCAAGGAATCTTCCATGATAGGTGGAAAAATACCTTCCCTTCATGGAGATCCGGAGCCAAACCTCCCAACTCATTTTAGAGACTCATTCAGGAGTTGGTTGGAATCAAACTTCCACCATTTATTTTTTTAAAACAATCCTTATTAAGCTTGGCACGTGCAATACACTGGGATAGAGCACCAATTGGCGCACCCTCTTTGGTGGATTTCCCCCATTGGCATGAGGGCTGAACTAGCTAGTCGTGCCAAGGCCAAAAGATCAGTTTTTAGGGTTTTTCAAAGGAAACTTTCTTCAGAGGAATGATTTTCCTTGTCAAGGGGGTTGCCATGAAAGTGGTTTCAGGTTATGTCACTGCTCACAGGTCACAGAAAAGACCCTCCAATGTGTGGGACGGGGGATTGCAGGGACGGCGACAAATTGTTGTGTAACAGATGCCCCCTAAAGCATGAGGCCTGAAAGAGAGAGATGAGTGAAATTCTTTATGAGAACGTGCCCAACTGAAAACACTGCCGTTGGAAAACCTGCGTAGAAAAGTACAACTAATATCTCAAATACATGGTATGTGGTATGGGCGCAGCCATCCATAATAGAGTATACAATAACCAGGATCCAAGGTATGGACGTAGAAATCCAAAAAGGATCAATAAGCAGACTCAGGTATGGTCACAACCATCCAATCAATGAGTCATGTAACCAATCATGATAATCCACAAAATCTGCAGCCTAGATTCCATCAGACGAAACCCAGGGTCTTGCGCTCCATCTCAACCCAGACAAAGTACAAGACCTAACATGTGAATAAATGAGCTGTATTCGAACATGCAAGAACATCGTCTGATTACCAGCCAATGATGAAAGTCGTTAACAGACGCGAGAGGAACCACCAATAATGACAATGGCCCTCAAGGTACTACAGGTACAATCCACAGAATTTGAATAGTGAGCTGATGTCGAACACCTGCAAAATCATTCGATCAAAGGCCAATGATGAAAACATTGCGTCGAATGCAAAGAACCTGCCATTGAGGCATGCAGGCTCCAAGGTACGGGAAGGGATTCTCTAGATCAGTTTCTTGGATAATGAGCTGAAGTCAATAGGAAGTGACCTTGATCGAAGGTGGGCCACAGTGTTTCCCACATCATCAATGTGAGACAGAGGAACATACTTTTTGTGAATTAGGATCAGTAGAGGATTAGAGGAGGGATGAAACTACAGAGGTCAACTTCTCTTGAACATATTGGCGGCACGACACTAGATTTGGCAGTATTTGACATTAAAATATCTGAGGTCATGATGACGAGGCAAAGAGCAGATGAGTGGTCAAAAGGATAACCCAAACCCATGGAGGCAAGAAAATAGTGAGATGAGATGTCCCCAACCCGACACGAATGCAGACAAGTGCCATGTTCAAGAGCGACATACTGTCGACACAACGATGATACTAGTTTCATTTTTCCCCGCCATTTCTGGCGAGTACCCCAATTATTTTTTGAGAACAAGCTTGAAGGGGATAGCATATGCTTGTGATATAAGTTTGTCCTTCAAACAAATCCAACCTAGTACATTTAACAAGCCCTTGGAAGGAGGAACTCAAGTATCGTCATTACGATAGAATCCGATGTCATCAGGTTTTAACGAGTCTAACATAGGAAGAACTCGGTGTCTTTTCATGTTTACAGAGTTTGAAAAGATAATGGAAAAGTAAACTCCAACAGTCCATTTTCTTAGATAGTTCCTCAGATCCGAAAAGGTAGAAAGCTACGTATGAGAAAGCCTCCTAGTCGCGATAGGCTAGGGTATTCCTTTTTCATAAATAATCTATCCCAGCCTGAAAAAGGGGTAAACGTATACTGGGTAGATGTCGTTTCGTAGCCAATTTAACGAGATCAAAACGACAAGAAACTCGGCAATATTTTCATGTTTAGAGAGTTAGAAAAGAGCTGAAATATGACTCCAGAAGTGACTTTTTTATGTTTTTACCGAGTTCAAAAAAGTATAAAATACAACTCGTATCGTCGTCCTAGTCGTGTGAAAACCTGTTGCTACATAAGAAAGCAAGTGTAAAACCCATTTTTCGATAAAATATAATAAAAAAATGGAAAAATAAGCCTCAAAACCTAATTTGATCTTGAAAAGTTATAAATATGCCAAAAATAGTAAAAACATATTTACTTTTACTTTTTACCTCTTGTGGAGAGCAACAGTTAGTTTTTCATGTGCGAACTTGCGATGACGATTACAGACGATCCAGTGCATCACTTCAGTTCTCGTCTTTCCCAGGTAAGAGGTGCTTCCCTTAGCTTTCTTTTAATCCATTTTCTGTAGAATTCCACTATGATCTTGGATCCCTGAGGGGAAATTTGAAATTTTAGGGCTCGCGCAATTAGCACGGGTATTAGGCACAGACCCACGCCAACTGGGTCCTTTTTGCAAAGGGGTCGTGCCAGTTGGTGCAACTGTCAGCAAAACAGTCGCGCCAATAGCGCAACCTAAATTTCTGCTTAAAATTTGCAAAATATGAACCAAAAATTTGGATTTTTGAGTGTTCAAAGGATCTAATAACGTGTTTATGACCATTTTGGTGCAGATACACAGTCACAATGGTAATAGAATGGAAAGAAAGGGAACATAGTGAAGAAGATGAAATGGCCATGGAGAACGAGGCATGTATGAACACTCTTCGGAATTGCGGCTTGAAAAAACTCTTCATGACACCGTGTCTCAGTGCACAACCTGAGTTACTGCAATACTTGATCAGCATTTGGGATGAAAATGAAGAGAAGTTCAGGCTTCGAGACCAAGTGTTGGAGCTCGAAGTATCAGACGTTTACTTCATAACTGGATTGTCTCGAAGAGGTCCAATCCCGATTTTGACAGGTACTAGGCCATACGGTGAGAAAATGACAATGGCGATGGAAAAAGTGTGCCCAGGGGCATGAACATGATCAGGCAGTGGGAAGGTTGATATCCACATGGTCCCTGATCTATCACTCAGAGTGGTGCTCCATACCATTACGTGGGCTGCGGGGTCGCAAGCACTGCATGAGGCTACTAAAACATAGCTCCTCTTAGCATCTGAATGCATGAACCCGAAACTATTCGATTGGGCCACTGCCATAACAATGAACATCAAACAGCAGTTGAAAAAGTGTAAGAAGTCCAAACTGAAGTAGTTTGGGTACGGATCTATCCTAGTATTGTTCATCCTTGAGTGGTTACCAATCTTCCAGGGCCAGGGGGCGATAGTCGCCGAGCCACCATTGAGGGAGCCAGCAAATTTCATGGAGGCCCGAGTTCTTTGCATGGCTTCGGGGACAACTGATCGTCATAGAGGACTGGCCCTATGCCGGTACCGACTTCACGGGAGACCCAAATCTTCCACTCTCAAAGGGAGAAGACTGGGACGATGAGCTGGGTAAGACTCTCTTTTTTTTGTGTATTTTATGTTTTTTTTGGGATATACATGCATGTCTTAAAAAAAAATCCTATGTGTATGCATATGTTGGCCCAGAGAGGCCTGCCGGGATGTCGCCCATCGCACGGAGGACCCTGCTTGCCTATGACCCTCAAGGCGAGGGTGGCGAGGGGAGTGAGCTAGTCTAGAACTTGGAGGGAATCACCCATGGGATCCCAGATTATGCTCATCTAGCATATGTCCCATTACCTTATCAGAGGCACACCGTGGGGGTGCCTAGTCGCCGTCATCGTTTATTGAGGCGGTTGGTGCGGGCAGTGACATGCTACCATGAGCACCATGCTGATTAGTCATCTAGGCTTTTCATTTGCACATTTTTGAGAGACATGTTGTCTCCGGCTATTATTAAAACAAACATGTATATTTTTGAATTTTATGTGATGTACACATTGGTATTCACAAATCCAATTGGCATCTCCAATTGTTATGGATGGATCTTTTTACATATGATGATGTTTTTACAAGTTGTGTAAATCTCTATCTAAAACCATGTTAGCTACTGCATATGTTACACATTCATGTGTCTGGGTATATGTTGATATGTAATGTAATCAAAATTTCTTTCTAGTAAACGAATATGTAGATACAGTCATAAAATGGATGGATTTCTAAGTGAATAATGACCATTGAGTTGTAACACTACAAGGTGTGAGTCTAGATACACAAGTAATGCACGAATACCGAGGTTAAAAGCCTCATTAAATAATTCCAAAATGGCACTATATTCCACGACATTATTTGTGGTAGGCCCTAGACAAAAACCTTGAAAATTGATTAACTCATCAACAGGATTGTAGATTACCCAGGCTGCCGAGGATAGATTCTTGGTACTGCGGGAGGCACCATCCACGAAACTAACAAAAGGAGTAATAGACATCTTCACAATCAGGAAGACCCAATCAGCAGAAAGATGCTTACACAGCACACCACACCACACATGCACAAAAAATGAAATCACTCACTTATGTACACACACCACACAAGAATAATTCAAGTGTAGTACTTCTTGAGGTACAACCCATTTCTAGGCTGCACCAGAGGAATACCTTCATAGTTAATTAGCTCATAGGCCCCATTTTTTAATACTCGTTTGACGATATAGGGCCCATGCCACATGGGCTAGAATTTTCCCACTCCAAGTTTATCATTTGCTTGGTCGTATAAGAGGAGGAGGTCCCCTTCGATGAAAGAACGTGGAGAAAACGATTGATCAAAATGGGCTTTAACCCACATTTTCTGTGCCTCAATCACTAAAGCAGCTAAGTGGCAGGTTTCGTCCAGTTGCTCCAGATACAAGAGACGCTCTTCCTCCAAGGAAGTGTCGGGCAATAATTCCACAGCTAACTTCAGCGAAGGGATCTCACATTCAACCGGGAGAGTCGCTTCCAGACCATACACCAGCTGGAAAGGTATGAATCCGGTTGCACTCTTTACAGACATTCGATAGGCCCAAAGAGATGAGAAAAATTGGAGATGCCAATTGGATTTGTGAATATCAATCGTTCGTTGAAGCATTGTGACCAGTACCTTGTTCACGGCCTCAACCTAGCCATTCGCCTGAGGGTAGTATGGCGTTGAGCTATCATGACATAAGCCCAACTTCAATGTAAGCTCTGCCATCATGTCATCCTGAAAATGAGTGCCATGATCAGTGACAATGGCTTGAGGAACTCCGAAATGCGTAATTACATGGTTGAAAATGAATTGAGCGACTGTCTTACCATCGGTAGCTAATGTAGGCATCGCCTCAGCCCACTTAGTGAAGTAGTCCACGACAACGATTATATAAGCATGGCCCCCCGGCCAAGTGAGGGTTACATGTCAAAAAATCTATGCCCCATTTGGAAAAAGGGCCTACGGTAATGACAAGATGCAAAGGTAGGGGTAGCGCACGCATCTTGCGCTGAAAAACTTGGCACGCGTGACATTTTTGAACTGCAACAATACAGTCTTTGAATATAGATGGCCAGAAGTAACCCGCACGCAGAATCTTCTGGGTGGTAGCATAATCGGACATGTGACCACCACAGGCACCACTGTGACAGTCATTCAAGACTTTCTCAGCCTCTTCCAGGGTCAAGCATCGGCAGAGCACAAAATCAACTCCGACACGATACAAGGTATCTCTGACAATGCGATATGGTTGAGATTGATGCCAAACGCGACATCGAGCATCCTTCGTCAACTCGGACCAGAAAGTGGATGTCTGAAGGTACACGATGATGTCACCATACCATGGGTCATGAGTGCTGATAATAAAGAGTGTTTCATCCAGGATGTGATCCTTGGATTGGGATGGAGCGGAGTCTGTCGGGAGAGAGAAAATAAGATCAGCAAAAACCAATGATTTCGTCTATTTGGCGGTTGTGAACTCCAGATCGAACTCCTGAAGGATTATAATCGATTTGGAGTACTTGCCCCCCAGCAATTATCGAGACAAGATGTATGTCATGGGGTTACAGTCGGAAATCACGGTTACCATATGCAACAGGATGTAATGGTGAAACCACTGGACGGCTTGAACCGCAGCGAGAGCCAACTTCTCGATGTGGGCATATCAGGTTTCAGTGTCGAGAAGATTCCAAGATAGATAGTAAACTACATGTTCATTCCCGTCGTCGTCATCCTGTACTAGAACCATGGCTATCGTGCTAAAAGTGGCAGCCAAATAAAGGGTGAAATCGCGATGATAGTCGAGAGGACTTATTAACGGAGTGTTGACAAGCAACATTTTAAGTTTATCAAAGGATTACTGAGCAATATCATCCCAATGGAAGGGAACATCCTGTTTCAAAAGTCGCGTGAAACCCTTGGCCACTTCTGCATAGTTTGGAATAAAGCGATGTAAGAATTTGGATTTCCCTTGAAGACTCTGCAGTTGATGCAACGAGGATAGGGATGGAAGGTTAACGATGGCCTCGACCTTGAGGGGGTCAAGGCGAATTATGTCTTTGGAGTTGATGAATCCCAAAAGATGACCAGAATCTACGCAGAAGACACACTTGTGAGGATTGAGCCTTATATTGTAACGTCTACAGTAGAAAAAAATCTGGCGGAGGTGTTTAGGATGGTCCTCACGCCGAGCCGAATGGGCCAGTAAATCGTCCAGATACGGCTGCACAATATGACGTATGTCATGGAAAGCATAGGACATAGCGCACTAGAAGGTAGCTCCAGCATTTTTCAAGCCAAACGGGAGCTTATTGTAAGTGAAAGTACCCCACGGACAGATAAAGGCGGTCTTATGTTGATCAGCGGGTAAAATATTAATTTGATTGTAACCCGAGAAGCTGTCCATGAGGGAATAAGTCTCACTCCCCGCGTAGTCATCGATGATCTGATCTATAAAAGGAGTGGGATAATTTTCCTTAGGACAGGCCCAATTGATGTCTCGGTAGTCAACACAGACCCGTATAGTGCCCTACTTCTTATCTACAGGGACAATATTAGAAACCCATTCTATGAGGGGAATTGGATATATAAAGCCCGCGTTAAGAAGTTTTTCAACTTTTTCCTTTATAGCCGTGGATTTTAGAGGATGCACTGGGCATAGACGCTGACGCACGGGCTTCGCACCTGGATAGGTGGGAATCTCATGCATGACTATATTCAGATCAATCCCAAGCATCCCTTCATAAGACCATGCGAAAACATCTCTAAATTCGCGAAAAAGGTTCATGTATACTTGAATCTCTTCGGGAGAACAAGTAACTCCCATGTGAATGTTATTGACTACCCCCGGTTTGACGAAGATGTCAATAGGCATGGTTTGTGTGATGTTACTCAGATTTCCCTCTGAAAGAACCTCATGAGTCAATATCGGTGTTTGAAGAGGCGGAGTGGGAACCTAAGATGCAAAGTGCTCTAGACGATTAGACATTGCCCCCAAGTCAGGCATGAAGGAGGAACGATGATGGCCATTGCTGCATGGAATATCTTCAAGAGACATCCTTTCAACGATAGCTTCATCAGAGGGGAATACTTATGTTAAAGGATCGAGCGAATCTACATCGTTGAGCCAAAGGGATTGAGAATATACATCTAGAGCCATGCTCGGAGGAGCATGTTCAGAAGGAGGAGGATCTGATGCAGCGATGATCTCACAGTAATTGATCTCGACTGGAGTTAAAGGCATTGATTCTCCAAAAGAGGTCACCTGTTCAGGAAAAGGGATGATCCAAGGGTCATCTGACCTAGAGATCATGTTAACTTGAATGGTGTGCGGTGGTGGTGCGAGAAAAATACCCATGAGGACGGGATCCTTGAAAAGACTGGGTCCTACACTATCGGGGGGATTGGGGATCTTATCCATGTAAGGTACATTGTTCTCGGAGGATGAGGTGAAGAAATACAACTGATCGATAGTGATAATTTTTCCCTCATGAGGAAACTTCAGAAGCTGAAAGAGGGTGGACGGAACCCATAGCATGGTGTGAGTCCAACTGCGACCAAGAAGAAGATTATAGTTGAGCTTGGCATCAAATACTTCTACTTCTATGTTGACTGTCTTACCCTGTAACGTGATCGGTAAACTCTTGAGAACACCCAGGGGTTTTGATTCCTGACCATCAAATGCCTCAAGGGCATTGGGAGATGAAGTAAGAGTTGGAGAGACAATGGCCTTCCAGCAGGCAGATGACATAACATAGGTGGAAGAACCTTTGTCCACAATGACTCTATGGATGTTGAGGCCGTTGATACCGAATTTTATAACGAGAGAAATTTTATGCGGAAGTCAGGGGACAAAATTTTCCAGGTCAAAGGTGAGAAGACTAGAATCGGCAGGATCAATACCACCGATTGCGGACAACAGAGCTTTCCGTTGTGATGGGAAGCTTTGAAGCACTTCCAATGCAGACATTGCGGAAGGCACCTATGCCAAATCCTCAGCAATGCTGTAGTGCTAAGTGGCACGGGCATTTGGATTATAGGAATATTTTCGCAGAACACCTTTAGAAGGTGGCCTCACAATGGATTCAGCGTTGGGCTTCTCAATTTCTAAAGGACTAGAGACAGGTGGGGGAGGTGGTCCATCAATGAATTCCTTCCCAGCTACCTGGTGTGATCTAGCATAATCCTTCGAGCGCGTAGCAATCAAAACAGGTGCAACACCATTCATCATAAAAACTTGGGACCCAAATGGTGCAGATGGTGAAGGCTGCTCAACCATATGGGTCTACTGAGACGAGAATGGTTTTTTAAGAACTTCCAGAGTCCCTTTGGATCCTTTCAGAAGTTGACTAACTTCAGATCATCGGGGACAATCTTTGGTATAATGATCTCCTTCACAAATAAGGCAGGGGTACTTCGGTTTGCATTGGGAACCATCATCAGCACAAGGTTTAGAAGACTCTGGTTTCGGGGCATCAGGTTTGTATTTTCCTTTGCCCTTCTTCTTCTCTTTGGAGGCCTTTTCCGTAGGATTTCCTTGAACGTCATTGACCTCCGCAGTCTTACCAGAATCTGGAGGGGCGGGAAGAGCAGAATTGTTGGAAGAATTCAACTTCTGCTTCCCATTAGAGGACTTTTTAGAAGTCTGGGAAACAGAACCAATAACACCGTCCACATGGGGTGGCTAGTGCTTTAGAGGTCCCTGGCCACGGGGCATCAATCAAGATATCATATAGCGTGCCAGACTGAGAGTACACCAAATCAAGCTACTGGGCACACGCGATGGCTTGTTATTCGATTACACATGCCCCATAGCAATATCTTGAGTGATCTTGTCAACGAAGGAGGTAGTGAACCAATGAGTTAGGAGCTGATCAGGTATATCAAACTTGATCAGTCTACGACGACATCGCCACTCATGAATATGATCAGATATGTGGGTGGCTTTATCCTACTTGAGAGATGTCAGGAGATGCGTCCTGCCTTCATAACGAACCGGTAACTGGAAGTGTGTCAGAAAAGCCATAGCTAACGTATTGAAGTCTTGAAAGATACTGCGGGGTAGTTCTATATACCACTTAGCGGTAGCACCGGTAAGAGTGTGCTAGAAAAGATGCAGAGGAATTGAATCATCGACCCAAGAGTTTGAAGAAAACCACAAATGGTAGGTCATGACATGAGCTTGGGGGTCCTCTCCAGCTTTACCTTCAAATTTAGGACAGTCACCAAGCACCTTGGTGGGAACCATAGGCCAATAAGGATTTTGAAGAATCATATCATTGGTCAACTTAGAAACATCTGAAAATTCCAACGTGGCAAGGAAAGGCAACTAAGGATTGAAAGACATACTAGGCCCTTGATAAGGACCTATAACTATACTCCACCCTAGTTGAGCATAACTTTTCCCCCATTGGTTCTGTCCTGGAGGATTTTGACCATAGGGGGTATAAGCCGTATAATTGGGCTGATACGGGTGATGATAACCAGTGTAAGGGTGTTGATAACTAGGGTACTAACCCTGATTATATGTAGGCCCCGTTTGAGCAGTGTATGGATTTGACTGCTGAGTATAGGTATAGCCTGGTTTTTGAAGGTAATAACCAGAACCTTGGGGTGGGTTGTAAACCGGTCGAGATTGACCTTGAAGGTAATAACCGCCTTGGGGTTGAGTGAGCTGTTGGTAAGTGTGGCCCTGCTGAGCCTGATGAGTTGGGTGCACAGGTGGATTCAGCTGTAGCATGGAATAAATCGGATATTGAGCAGGGTTGACTGGATGTGCAGGTTGGCCTGGTTGGACAGGTTGACCTGGCTAAGCGGGCTGCCCTGGTTGAACAGATTGACCTGGGTGAACAGGTTGTCCTGGTTGAATAGGTTGACCTGGCTGATAGAGGACACCAGGTTGGCCCGGCTGAGCTAGTTGGCCTGATGGCGGGATAGGGCCAGGTTGTGCCTGATAACCAGGTTGGTCTATGGCAGGACCATAAGATGGTTCTGGCTATGCAACATTCGGACTGATGGGAAACTGAGGTTGCTGAGGTTGCACCATAGGTTGGGAAGGATGGATTTTCCCTCCAGGACTGTACAACGGTCCTGGTTGATACCTTGGTTGGCCTGTGGGTCCTTGAGGTTGCCTTGGTGGGACCACAGAGTGAGGCTGTAAAGGTTGACCTTGGGGGTTGTAGGATGGCCCTTGCGGACCATACAACAACCCTTGCTGGCCCGAAGGTTGGCCCTGTAAGGGTTGTCCTTGCGGGTCATATAGATAACCAGGCTGGCCCAAAGGTTGCCCTTGGAAGGGTTGTCCTTGGGGATTAGAAGGTTTCCCAGCCTGGGCAGATAGAAAACCTTGGACATACTGATAAGCCTCTGGAGCAGGAAAATGTAGAGGGTTTCCCTGCTCATCATACTAATATGGAAAAACATAAACAGGGGTCCGATCTAGTCCATAATGGGAAAAATAAGGACGATTGGGATCTTGGGAGGATTGACCAACCTCGGAGTTCAACGTCTATAAATACAACCGATACTCCTCAGGAGAGATATTCTCTGGAATCGTAGATGTGATGTAGACTTCTTCAGGAAGCGACGTGGTCCTAATGGACTGAGTAGTAACAGCAGGTGTAGATGCAACTATGCAGACGGTAGGCCTAACAGGTACTGATGTGACCTGTGGGGATGACGTGAGAGGTGTTAATGGCGACATCCCTAACGAAGGTATAACGGGCCTCGTGGATGGAGTCGACACTCCCATGGAGGCCACAACGGCCACAATCTGACTTAAGGACCTATATCCCGTTGGAAGCGAAGGACCAGGCGAAGACATGACAGAAGACTCGGGGTTGTTTTCTGGGAAAAGCTGGTAATATTCACCAGATGTAGGAATTTCCTCACTAGGAGAAGACTGGGTGAGTCCATATCTGACCCTGCCGCCAGATCTTCCAAAAGACTGTGAGGACTAGGAGGTATAACAGCAGCTAAGAAAGGCGAACCTGATGTAAGAGGAGGGAAATATTCCCCTACTCCAAATCCAAACCAAGTGTTGGATAAGGGCCAATTTAACTCAACTAGTCCTCCAAAGGGAAGCTCAGATAGAACCGATCCCCCATCAGGAAACTCAGAGACAATAGGCTGTTGAGGTTCAGCAGAGGACTGAGAGACCTCTGACGAATCGTCTGTGTAAGGACTACCAGTAGACGAAACTGAGGGTTCCGCCACTGTGACAGTAATGAAAAGAGGAAGAGATCAAAACAAAAGCACACGAGCTAAAACCAAGGCAAACAATCAAACAGCCAACAAGCAATCTCTAAAAGGGCGTGTGATCGTAGGTGATTAATTTTACCACATTAAAACTTGAAAATTTTACCCTTTCATGTTTTAAGAATCGAGAAACGAGTAAAAGGTGACTCTATCTCTTTTAATTTGGAAACAAGCATGAAAGGACAAGCACTTGATGATCCTTTCAAATTTAATGAATCAGAAAAGATCAAAATGACTACTCTGGAACTCTAGGCAAGAGGGTGTACCAGATATCCGTGAACTGCAATATACACCTTGGTTCAAAAATGAAAAAGAAATCAACCAAGGACTTGATGTACGTGCAGGCAATCTCCCCGAATGCTATGTCCAGTGTATCACGGGTATAAGGCGGCAGACTTGGCTTCCTACGGCTAAATTATAACAACCTAGTGGGGTCTCCCTTTATATATGCGATGGTACGAGGAGCGCAAGTCCGTAATAGTGCTATCTAAAGCCAAGAGGCGAAAGCCAGCTACTAGGTTTAACGACGCTGGAACACGTCACTAGCCTAGACCTCTAGATATTTCGTTAATGTTCCAATGCTGCCTTAAGGTAAACTGAATAAATTTTTGTGTTGATCTTCAATTATGTTTCAATTTCAGGCCCTACCGAATGTTATGTCTCAAAAATCCTCTAAATGCACACTACATGCCACTACAAATCACTTTGTTCGATGAATAGCTAACTACGGGAAGGTTGAGAGCTTTTCAAAAAATAACAAAATGATCACAAAACAATCACTAGTGTCTCTAATGCATGCTAATGAAACTAAAAGCTTTTCCCTTAGAATTATATAACACTAATAATGCAGAAAAGTTTTCAATTTTCACTAACTAATCGAAACAAAAAGAATTGTTTTTTTTTTGTATTTTCAATGTTTTAGAGAAAAATGCACCAAACGAAATGAAAAATAATAAGGGACCAATTTGAGAAATGGTAACGAAAGAGTAAAAGCAAGCAAGTTCACTCAACACACAATCAGACCTCAAATTGACAGATAAATCCTTCAAATCAAAGAGGAATCCCAACAAAAAAGTCATACAAACCGTGTGATCTAGGCTCGAAATGAGACAAAGCAAAACTTGAATGAGGAAAAGCGCAATTAGTCAAATAACACAGTGATATGATAAAAACAAATCACACGAATGCAAGGAAGCAAGAATGAGGTTGACTAAACAAATGAAAACCAAAAACTCCTATAGGAGGCTCAACACACAATAGCACCTAGATTCCCTAGGGCTAGAATGTAAAACTGATAGTAGAGGGCAGAAAACCGGAGGACGGAGGTCAGACACAGTCAAGCAGGCCTTCAAGGCACTTATGCAGTAGGAAAAGATGCACCAAAAACCAAAAATTAGACTCAAAGAGCTCAGAACCAGCAAACCCTAGCACCACACAGGAATGGCGCGACTGTTTGGCTGCATCTAGGGTTGGAGCAGGCGCCCAACTAGCAACAAGCGCCAACTAGCACGATTGTTAGGCTAAAAAGCATGCTAGTCGAGTTTACTACTGACAGGAATGAAAAAGAGCAAGCAAAGAGTAGATCAGGTATGGTGGGAGCTGAAAAGAGGTTCTACACCAGAAAGAGACAGACCAGAAGAGCAAATCAAGCAGACAGAAGCCAAAAGCAACCAAAAGAGACAAGACAAACTCTAACCTCAATCCTTAGTGGAGTCACCAGTTTTTTGGAGAGGTAAATCCCCTCTGCAGACAGAGGTAATCGCTACTAGCCCAGATCGGGTCTAGCAACAATCAGACAGGCAGTGACGCAGGTCTCTAGTTACAAAACGACAAAATATGACAAGTTTCTTACCTCAGGTCCTATGCAATGGTCCTCAAAGAAAGGATGATGCTTCCCGTCTTCTGCTTTGGCAGATCACGATCCTTCCGCTTAACACATCCGAACACCTACACACATGCAAAGAAACACAACGATACACAGCATAGAATCTAAATCTTGTAACCATACATCAGTGAGAGAGGATGTAATTCATTGCATCAAAAACAAAGACACATGAATGAAACCATAACCAAAGTCATTTATCATTAATAATAACAAAGAAAGATACAACCCAAGGCTCTAGTGTTGGATCTTCCTTCAGCGGGTCAACAGCGGAGCATGTCTCAATGAAGCTCATCGGAAATGGGACAAAGCTCTCTCTCTTCGGCTTGGCTCTCAAAGGTTGTCTGGCGATAGTCTCCTTGCTACAGATTCAGCTCTTACTTCTATGACCACTAAGACTAGCTTGCAAAGGGAAAATGGCATGCTTATATAGATGGTGGAAGGGGAGTTGGGATCCCTACAATTGTGGCATTGGCCCTATGCTCAAGGAAGCTTCCATGATAGGTGGAAAACTACCTCCCCTTCATGGAGATCCAGAGCTAAACCTCCCAACTCATTTTATAGACTCATTCAGGAGTTGGTTGGAATCAAACTTCCGCCATTTATTTTAAAAAAAC
Organism: Pinus albicaulis; assembly: GCA_034641835.2. Lineage (NCBI taxonomy): Eukaryota > Viridiplantae > Streptophyta > Pinopsida > Pinales > Pinaceae > Pinus > Pinus albicaulis. The sequence continues at coordinate 1,040,424,061 of CM076584.1, read as the reverse complement.
AATCCTTATTAAGCTTGGCGTGGACAATACACTAGGACAGAGCGTCAGTTGGCACACCCTCTTTGGTGGATTTCCCCCATTGGTGCGAGGGCTGAACTGGCTAGTCACGCCAAGGCCAAAAGATCATTTTTCAGGGTTTTTCAAAGGAAAATTTCTTCAGAGGAATGATTTTCCTTGTCAAGGGGGGTGCCATGAAAGTGGCTTCAGGTTATGTCATTGCTCACAGGTCACGGAAAAGACCCTCCAATATGCAGGACGGGGGATTGCAGGGACGGTGACAAATTACTGTGTAACAGATATACAAATTAAAATGGATATAAAAAAAAATATAAATGTACTATGTGTTTTTAAAGGTCACTTTTAATTAAAATTTGTTGAACTTTATTAACAGGAAGGGTCCACTCTACAGGCTAGAAACCATATTTTACAATATGTTTGAATTGCATTTGATTATATAGATGCTTGAATTGAAACAGTTTATCAAACCATTCAAATTTCTATTATTTTAATGTGAAAATATTTTTTAAATGACAAAAGTCATTTCTATCAACTTCATAAAGCCTCTCTCTAATTACAATCTAAAGAATTTATGTTTTACACACTGTAAAACATGAACCAAATTCAATTTATGACATTTTTTTTAAATTATTTACATGAAACTTTTTAAACACAGAGGCTTACGTTAAAACATTTATTAAACCAAATAGACACTTACAATTATTAACCCATATTTCATTAAACCAAGGCTATTTGAAACATTTTATAAAACCATCAAACTAATGCAAGATGGCCCTCTCTAACTTGACAGAAGTGTGATGGTCGCCGGGTTGGAGGAGTGTGTTTATACATCATCCAAATCTCCACCTGATATAAATGGAGAGTCAGTCACCCAAAACAATATCAATGATTGAGATGCATCGGGTCAAAAAAGGTTTATTAACTCACATGCCATTCTCTACCCGATATAAGAGGAGGAACATCGATTCAAGTAGCTATAATTCCTAGAGTCCATCAAGCATGCATCCTTGCTAGAGATTATAGAGCTCATTGATCCATATATTTATTTAATTTCATGAAGAGCTCATTTGAACCTCATTTATTTTTTTGTTTTACCTTGATAAACTCATAGTGTGAAATTTATTCTAGGAGTTAAGGTTTTTCATTACAGGTTGGAGAATGAAGAAGAAATTAAACAGATTTAGGATTTAGGGTTTGTTAAAAAATCGTTGATTTCTTTGGTTGGGAATTTGTTCCAAATAAAATTCACCCATGCAAGAACATTTCATAACTTAAATATGGAGAAGATTTACCATAATTTAGGTGCAATATAGGGTTTAGTTACATTTTGAAGAGATTGGGCCAAGATTTATCGCATCAATTTGTGAAGAAAACAAGGTGTGATGTTTTACCCAAATTTCTTCTCCTCGCAGAATTCTAGAAACAAAATAAAGAAATGACATAAGTATATTTACCCTAATATATGAGTTAATATATAATTATTAAATAATTGTTTTTTTTGTGATTCATGGAGTTAAGTATGTACTAATTAAATATGGGAAGATTAATTATGTACTAATTCAATGAAGAGTTATTAAGGAAAACGAGGAAACCACTGAGTCCATGGAAAAGGAATAAAATAATTAAATGCGAGGAACATAAACTCTTTTCGAAGATGATTTCCGAAATTAAATTTTGTTTACATAACTAAGTAGTTAAGGGACAATTATAAAAAATAGTTATTAAAACTTATGCAAAAAAAAAACCTTGGTTTCGCATTTGAAAGGGAAGCGAGGTGGTTTTGAGAGAAGATTATTAGATTTTAGAGGCCTAATTGCACCTAATGCAAAGGTCGGATAATGATATTTTTTAACCAATGATTTCGTTGTTTGAATAATATATTTCTACCACTTTCTTTTATTTTTAGTTTGTGAACATATGTTGCTTTGTGTTGGTGGTTTAAATGATTGACTTGATTGATTTTTGAAGTTGACTGACCTGATTAAGGTTGCCTTGTTGCAGTCCATATAGGATAGGTTTATTGCCTAATATACATACTATGAGCCGATAATATTATTCTTAACCCTTTTCCTGTGAAGGGTGAATGAGGAGCAATAATACGTGATACTATATTGTATCAAGCTTTGCACTATGATAAGTTACTAGTGAATGAGATAGTCATAACTAACCTTTGATTATCTTTCTTTTATTTTCGATTGTATCATTTCTTTCATTTTAATTTTTTTTTTTGGAATATTATTTTCTTATTGCATAATTAAGGTTTCAATTTGATATCATTAGATGCATGTTGTATGTAAGTTTATCCCAACTAGAGATTCACATTTTACACTCATTTTTTTTATATATGTAATCTAGTCATATATATTTGCCTAGCAAACTATTAGTATTAATTCGATACAGGGAATACCCCCTAAGGCATAGGGAGACTAGCCCTTTTATCCTGAAGCGAGAGGATGTAAAACCTAAGTGAATCTCCTCTTGGATTATTTATGAGTCTCCTTGGAAAATCCAGGAACCAACATCATGTTGTGAAGCTTAATTAGTGCGCCAAAATTCATGAGGATGATGTATGATATTCTAGAGCCAGTCGTCTAATTGTTAATGGTTGTATACTTGGAAGGCATATTTTTTTTCAAAAAAACTCAGGAAGAGTGTCTGAAGCACATTAAACAAGATATAATCACCTAATACAACATAATTTATATTCCAACTTAGATTAGTGCTCACTAGGCATGTATAAGATTCAATATATAGGTACAATGTGCGTGAGATTCAAGTGCATGTGGATCCAACCACAATCCAAGTCATTTGCAGTTATCAATCCTTGAAAGCATTAATAGAGTTCCATAATGTATTGGGCTTTATAAAATTGTAACATATGTTTTTGTTGGGGTTCTCTTATGTTTCTTATCACTTGATCTAGGTGATTAAGGGTGGAGTGAATCAAAGGTTAGTGATCAAGTGCTTATTTTTATGCTCTAAAATAAAATTTCTCAGAATGTCACGAAACCTGAACGACTTCTTAGTGCTCATCATTATGAATCTGTCGCACTTCATTTCGCGAAAAATGGACTCTGTATGCTCTCAGAAATGAGTTATGTTCGTTTACACAAAAATGAAAAACAAAATGGTGATAGGGATCCCAGTCAGTAGTTTGTACTGCTAACGTGGCATGCTGACTAGGAAGGGTACATATTTTGTATTTTTCCTCTGACGAATGACAACCTACCAAGTGGCAGTCCTATTGGTTGAATTTCTTTCTTATGTGGTGAATTTTTAATGGTTTTAAGTCTCGCCAATTAGTTGAGGACATGTGGTGCAACCTAGGGCAGCCATGTGCCCCCCACCCCCCACCATGTTTTTATTTTGGACCAAAAGTTTTGTTCAGAGTCAGGCAGAGGTGTCGAGGTTCAACCCCGCGACCTCCCACAAGCCATCGCCATGGGTTACCAATACACCATACAGTTATTTCTTAACTATTAACCGCTACACATTTATTTACGTTTTACAATGTGTTATGGTGGGGGGAGAGGGGGCCAAACCCCAGTCCATAAGACCTCAGTGCATAACCAATGGGAAAATCCAACTCCTAATGCGCAATTTTAACATTAAACCATGTTTAATTAACATTACATATGTATTATTTAACACTAATCTGCGTTCTTATCACTAAAACCGGATTAGCACATAAAGCGCCAATTTAAGGGCTAAAGTAGGGTTAATTAGCACTAACCACGCTTAACTAATTTAATGATGACTAATTTGGCAGACTGCCAATTTCAGCGAAAAACTTTCAGTTTAACTCCACCTAGCCAGATTTAGCTCCAATTAACTAAATTTAGGCCAAAAATTGTGGGAAATTTTTAAAAGACCATAACGTTTGGAGATTTCAACCAAATTAGGTGCAGAAAGAGACTAGATGACCATTTTTTGGGCATTCTGAACTCATTGGTGCACGTTTCAGGAGTAGAAAAGCATTTTAAATAGGTCATTTTTTTAATTTTATCATAATATAGAAGCCCAAGCCATGGAAGTTGGACCAAGGAAATGTAGCCCAGGAGGGGTGAACTCCTTCACCAAATACATGTGTTGATTTGTAGTATGGTGATGTACTATACTTTTATTTTTTACTGTTCAACCTTTATTTTGTGTTAAATTTTTCATAAAATTAACATGAAAAACACACATGAGACTTGATAATTTGCAAGAGAACTTGAACCCTTAAGTACAAATAAGGCATTTGTTTCAAATTATGAAAGAGGAATTAGCTGAGCATTACTAACATCCTCCATTTAGATCAATTTTAGTATCAGAGCATTAGGTTTTTATGTTTTTTTGTGCAATAAGGGATCTAATTTCTTGCAAGTTTTTGTCATTCTTACAAGGTTAAAACTCAAAAGAGGAGAAGGGAAGTTGGTTGAAAGCCGTATAGTTGGGTCAAGAGGAAGAAGGGCAAGGCTGTCAAAGTCTTCAACACCAGCACATCCTCAAGTTTAAGTTGAGTCTTCAGTGAGAATTTTTCATGAAGGAGAACCTACCATGAAAAAATATGAGAGAGCATTCAGCAAGGCATTTTTTGATATGACTGAGATGGTTAATGTCTTCTATGAGGAGAGGAATTTAAGGATATAGGAGAAATTTCTAGGTGTTCAAGAGGAGAGGGTTCTCTAGGAGGAGGAGGCCATGGAGATGGTAAGAAGCCAACATACACTCCAACATTATCCTCACCACCATATACACCTTCCTCTTCATCATCTTCCACTACGAGAACCCTACAATATAGTCATATGCATACTTCAGAAGGAGCTTGAAAATAACCCTTACTTAAACTTGATGTTAAATTTCAGCTTCTGATGTATAATTGCGAAGTGAATGCAGACAAGCTAGATACTTTGATTCGTCAATCGAAGGTTTATTGAAGACTCCAGAACCTTCAAGAAGATGACATAAAGATTCAGTTGGCTTCCTTGAGAATGGAGGGCGCAACACTTGTATGGTCGGAAGCAAGGACTCAAGATGAGATTAAAAACCATGGTAAGGTCTCAATGTCTTGGTCAAATTTTATTTCTTCCATTAAAAGTAAATTTTACACTCAAGATTGCATGTAAAAATACATTATGGACTCGCATAATTTTAGACAAATGAAAGGGAAAAGTGTGCAAGATTACACTCATGAATTTAGAAGAAGATATCTTATTTTGGGTGTCAATTTATCTTCTCAAGAAATTTGTTAAAGTATATTGGGGGTTTGCAAAAACATCTTAGACATACCATTCTCATGTTCAATCCATACATCTAGAAGCAAGAGGGAAACATAGTGTAGATGAGAAAAGTGATAGTTTCCTTGAGTAGGGTAAGTTTAATGGAAGAGGAAAGAAAAATGGTTCCATTAAAATAGAGAAATATAAACTCACATGTAAACATTGTTCGTAGAATGGCCATGATGAAGACCATTGTTGGCAACTCCATCGAGAGTTGAAGCCAAAAAAATTTAAAACCAAAGAGAAGGAGAAAATTGTTGCAATCATTGAACATGAATTAGGTTTATATTCAGGGGATGAAACCAAGATTATAGAAATGGGTTTGAAAGGTAATAACATAGCAAGCACTAGTTCTTCAAGTTGTTTCAATGTATCTCAAGAAGAAGATACAAGAATTGAAATTTGTCATATTAAAGTCGTTTCAAAACATACCAAGATAGACACACTATTTGATAGTGGTTCTCAAGATAATTTGATTTATGAAGACTTAGTTAAGAGGTTAAATATAGAAACTATTACACATCCAAGGCCCTATCCTTTAGCTTGGATATGAAAGAATGAAAACTTGTAGGTAACAAGGAATTGCATCCTAAGGTTTGAAATCAATTCAAATTTTCTTGATGAAGTTGAACTTGATGTAGTGCCACTTGAGATTTCAACTATTGTTTTGGGAAGTCCTTATATTTATGACAGGAAAGCATTATTTCATCGCCATGAGAATAAGTATCAATTTTTCAATGATGTAATTGAGTACATAGTTAAAGCACATAAGAAGAAGAGAATTTTGTCTCTTATACATGCACGATAAATGAAGAGAATAGTGAATGCAAGTCAAAATTTTACTTTCTTAATGTTCAAGCATAGAGATGTTTTGAATGAGACCTTTCAAAAAGATGCATCAAATGATCAAGTTGATTTCATTGAGGTTTCTAATGTTTGTAATAAGATGTTTCATGGCTCTAACATATTGCCTTTGAAAAGAGGTAAATAAGATGTGAAATATTTGTAACAATCTACATCAGTGTTGAACGGTGATGGAAACAAGATGCTGGTGCAAGAGAGTGAAAAGGTCAAAGAGAAAGCGCCAAAACAATTTGACAAAGAAGGCATAGCTTCCACAAGTGCTTGTTTTTCGTTTCAAAATAGTACATGGCAATGGAAAAAACACTCGGTCAAAAGTCGACTCAAGTATAATTCAAGACAAGCTAAAAATCACCATGTCGACAGTGTTCAAGGTGAGACAATTTTCAAGTTTCCTTTGATTGAAAACCGAGGTGGAAAAAAAATTATTTCTTCAAGGATATATTTTTTTCTAAAAATTCATGAAAATTGCAGTATGAAGGTGTCTACAATAGCAAGACAAGGTATCCAGAATCAAGGAAAAAGATTAGTTTTTATGATAAGCTCAGATTGTCAAAATTGGGCAAGTTTCAGTGGATTAGGACTGGAAGTGTGAGGGAATTGTACCCTCATTCACATTTTCAGTAATGAAAGAGATTTTGGGGTCCAAAATCATTCTAGTGGGGAGGAATGATTAGGTTCTCATTTTAATGCTCAAAAATTAAAGTTATCATAATGGCGTGAAACCTAAACGACCACATAGTGCTCGTCATTCTGAATCTAGAGCACTTTGTTTCACGAAAAATGGACTTTGTATGCTCTCGGAAATGAGTTTTGTTTTTTTGCACAAACAGGCAAAAGAATAGTGATAGGGAGCCTAATTAGCAGTCTATATAGCTGACGTGGCATGCTGACTGGGCAGGGTCCATGTTTTATTGTTTTCCTCTGGCTAATGACAACCTGCCAAGTGGAAGTGTCTTACTGGCTGAATTTCTTGGTTATTTGGTGAAATTTTAATGGTTTGAAGTCTAGCCAATTGGTTGAGGATACGTGGTGTAGCCTGGGGCTGCCACATTCCCCCCTTGCCCCCCCCCCGCCATTGCTGTTTGTTGGACTAAATTTTTTGTTCACAATCGGGTGGAGGCACCGGGGTTTGACCCCGCTACCTCCCACAAGCTAGCGCCACTTGTTACCAATAAACCATACGGTTAGTTCTAAACCATTAACCACTCCACATTTATTTAAGTTTTACAATGTCTTATGGTGGGGGGAGAGGAAGCTAGCCCCGTGGGGCTAGCCCCCAGCACATAGGACCTCGATGCATAACCAATTGGTGGAGTCAAATCCTAATGCGAAGTTTTGACATTAAACCTGTATTATTTAACATTAATCTGCAATATTATCACTAAAACTGTATTAGCACATAAAGCATCGAATTAAGGGCTAAAGAAGTGTTAATTAGTGCTAATCGCACTTAAATAATTTAATGATGATTAAGTTGGTGGACCGCCGATTTCAGTGGAAAACTTCCAGTTTAACTCCCACTAGCTAGATTTAGCTCCAGTTAGCTAAATTCAGGCTGGATTTTGACCAAATCAAGTGCAGAAAGAGTCAAGATGACCATTTTCTTGGCATTCTGGACTCATTAGTGTGGATTTTAGGAGCAAAAAAGCATTGTAAATAGGTCATTTTGAAAATTTGAGCATAATATAAAGGCCAAAGCCATGGAAGTTGGACCAAGGAGATGTAGCCTAGGAGGGGTGAACCCCTTCATCAAATACCTATGTTGATGTGTTGTATGGTGATATAATATACTTTTATTTGTTATTGTTCAGCCTTTATTTTATGTTAAATTATTCATAAAATTAACATGAAAAACACCCATGAGACTTGATAATTTGTAAGAGAACTTGAACCCTTAAGCACACATAAGAAATTTGTTTCAAAGTATGTAAGAGGAATTAGCTTAGCATTACTAACATCCTCCATTCAGATCATCTAGTTTAGGTCGAGGCATGCTTGAATTTTTCTAGGATATGAAGTATTGTCTTTGTTTAGCACCTAAGTTCATTATGATATATATACAGCAAATGTTGGAAATTAAGATATACACCTCAAATTATTACATCGATGTAATGCTCACTCAACATGGACATTGTTATCCTTGATAACAAATGGTTTGGTCTATTTTTTTCTTTGTTGAGTTAGGTTAGGTCATTAGGGTGAAATAAGGTCATGAAATTCATTAAATTTGAAATTTTGTATATATTTTAAGGGGGTATAAAAGGTCATTGGTCATGTAATAGATGTCTTATCAAATTAAAATTCAAAAAAATCGATTACATGGGTTAAAAGAGTAGTTTTATGACACTTGAAAAAAAAATTTGTAGCCTGCAGCATTTTCTGTGTAAAACAATTTTTTTTCACTAAGGAAGTGCCTAACAGTTTCGTAGCGAATCTTCCCTCTCACTAACTGAAAATGCTACGAACTCCGTATTTTCTGCTAACAATGGGGTAATCAATATCTTGTCATCATTTCAGTGGTCAGAACTAATTTTTTCATCATAGTACGTTTCATTTATGTGTCGTCTTGTGTCATGTGCATGCATGGTAATCATCATGCCTTCCATTATTTTGTTTCCCTCTCATCCCTATTTCTTATTTTAGCCTAATCTCTCATTCGAACAACAACACTTTTCCTTTCATCCTTGTAATTTTTTTAAGAATTTTTCAAGCAGTCTTTAATTTTGTTTTTTTTCTAGTAGCTGTCTTAGGCTAGATGGTACCTGTGTCAAGGAAGGTGCTTGTTGTCTTAAATTTTTTTGTAGGTGTCAAAGTTTGAATTTGATCAGTGTTATATTCTAAGGCATGGCTTCACATAGAAATACAAACAAAGGTGGTTCTGTAGTCATATATGAGCCCATGGATATGAAGCTGATTGCAGAAGACCGTAGTTTCTCACAAGCCTTCATAAATGCAGGTTGTTTGAGATTTTTCCACAAATTGCAGGGATGTCATGCACATGTGTCCAAATACTTTGTTGTAAACTTAATTAGTATAGCTTCAAAGGTGGGCATCCTTAATTTTATTGTTTCTCCTTAGACTATTGCACACGCAACTGAGATTTGAAGGTCTGGAGAAGAGTGGTTCAAGGAAACAAAGTTAAAACTTCAAAACTGTGATAATTTTTTAAAGCAGGAGCACATAGACATTGACATTAGTTCATGAATCTCTAGGAATTTCCTCAAAGACAACTATTCAAAACTACTCATGGTGATTCAGAAATATTTTACTTGTGAAGGTAGATTTCACATGATCTACCAATAACATTTCAGACTATTTCTTCACTTCACAGGAAAACAACCTCTTGATTTACCATTCTTTCTGTTCATAAGTTTAGGCAAAATGGTTGACAAGGTGCAAGCTAAAACTGAGAGGAATGATACTTCTATTTTTCATCGTGATATAATTAAATTGTTAGTTATGGATGAGTTGAAGAAGTTGAATAGGGATTGTTGTTATTTTTCATCATGATATAATTAAATTGTTAGTTATGGATGAGTTGAAGAAGCTGAATAGGGATTGTTGTTATTTATGGAGGAGTTGAAGAAGTTGAATAGGGATTGGTGTACTATTCTATTTTTGAGTGGGTATGAGGTAGATGTCCTCACTCCAATAAAGACACCTAGGTCAAAGACAAATACTCCTAGGAAGAACAAATAACCAAGAGTTGAAACAAAGGTTAAAACTAAGGTGGAGGTGCAGCCCATGGTGGAGCCAATGGAGGTAGAAATTGATCAGCTGTAGGAGACATTCTTGCCTCAAAAAACCCCTACCAGTAGTAAAGTTAAAATTGATACAAGATCTCATAGAAGAATCACTAGAATTCAAACAGAGGGGAAAGGAAAGCTTGAAGACATCTTGCAGGCAATTGATATTGAAGAAACTCCTGTTGTGAATCATGTAGAGGTTAAAGGATCAAAAGACAAGAAAAAGGGTCTTAGAGCTAAGAAGCTAGATTTTTCTAGTGAAGATTCAAAAAAAAAAAATTAACCTAGGAAGCCACTCACTAGGTCACAGCTATCAAAGGGAGACAAATCTGATAAAATCCATAAATTACCAAAAAATAAGAAACAACCAGAAAGGGAAGAAATCATAGAGCTATCTCCAAAAGAAGCAGAGGGGATTAAGACAAGGAAAGGCAAAGAAAAGGCTCAAGAAAATTCTAAATTAGAGCTTCTAAGAGAATAGGTTAAGGAAGCCAGAGAATAGGTTTTAGAAGCTAAACTGGAGTTAGAAAATTTTAAAAAAGAGAGGAAGGAGCTCACAAACTTCAAAAAAGAAGTGAGCAAACAAATTTATTTTTATGATGAGGTTGCAGAGAGGTCAAGGAAGATGTTGAGAAGAACATTACCTCTGCACAAGATGATGAAACATATTTCCAGGAGGAAAAGGTGGTTGCAGTTAGAGAGAAGGAAGCTACAAGACCAAGGGTAAAAAAACGAAGATGGGTAACACTTTTGTGAGAACCAGGGTTGGAAAATTTTTTTCCTCAATAGTTCAGCCAAACATTCATCAAAGTTCGGCTGAACTATTTAAGAGTTCGACTGAAATTTCGAAATTAGTTCGGCTGAACTCATTCTGCTGTTTACATTTACGGCATACTGAGGGCAATGACAAACAGATTTTTGGCCGGAGATTGGAAAACCGGCAACAAAAGTTCAACCAAACTTTTAAAATAGTTCGGCCGAACTATTATTTTATAAATATATCGCCCGCAAACTGTTGCAGGTTTCTTGTTCACATCTATCTTGCGTGACAAGGTCTTGTTCGTTGATTTTATTTTATTTGGTGTTGCGTCGTGATGAGGAGGGGAGTGTTGTTGATTTGTGCCTTGATGCTGAGGTAAATTTTGTTAATTTTCTTTTATTTTTTGTAATAATTTTTTGTTGTTTTTTTTTTAATTTGATTTTAATTTGTTTTTTCTTGTTCACAAGAATTTGGTTTTCTTCCATGACGTCTTCAGCGTCTTCAGGGATCGCCTAGGTTTATCTTCGAATTTCTGCGACTTTCCAGGTATGTATCATGAATTCACTGTATTATGTAATTTATAGAATTAATTATATTTCGTAATTTATAGAATTTATAGAATTTATAATTCTATTTGGTAATTTATAGAATTTTCTATACTTACTATTATGTAATTTATAGAATTTCCTGTAATTATTATTCTGTAATTTATAGAATTTCCTATATTTTGTAATTGCACTAGTTACTATTCTGTAATCTGTAATTCAATAATTTATTCTATAATCTAGAATTTCCTGTAATCTATAAATTCAATTTACATCTACTATCTAACACAACCTACTTACAATCCATTGGGCACCCTACTAGCCCTTGCCTTCAATCAATTACATGAAGTCATAGTTACGGGATTCATCCTACTACCAACAAGAAATGGCACCCAAAATCCACTCAAGACCATAAGTCACAGTCACACGGATTCCTCCTACTACCAACAAGGAATGGCACTAGGCTTTATGACTTGTATTCATAGTCACTCGCTTCGGTTATAGAATTGAGCACAAAGCCACCACCCTCAGGCCTCCCTTTTCTTAATGCCTTTAGCAATCATGGAAAATCTAGGATAATACATCACTAAGTCAATGGGAAGTAGCATGTATGTCTCAATTTTCATTTCATTAATCAGTAAGTGGGTAAGTCTTTGTATTAGCAAGTGAGTGAGGGGTGAGTGAGTAATTCTGAGTTGGACGAGAGGAAGTGGGTGCATGGATAGCTTGGGGCTATGACTTACTTACATTGCCTAGATGCAGCCACTCCTTTTTTAGACTATACCCACTCATAACCAGTAGGCACCCTAGCCTGCCTCCTCCATAGCCAGCCAAAAAAATCTAGCCAGTAAACTATTGTTAGTCGCGTTGATCTTTCACTGGGGATCCAACTCGTCAGACTAGACAGCTAGATCAATAAAATCAGCCATTTTGACCGACGCATAATTGAATCCTTGTGTTTGGGGTTGTGTGATTTATTGTGATTTCCATAATTTGTTGTTGACGCATTTATCTGCTTCATCGACGTGCTGCCTACCTCTACTATTCTTCAATCGCATTTATCTGCTTCATCGACCTACTGCCTATCTCTACTATTATTCAATTTACAGCTACTGTCTATATTTATATATATGCACATATTATTTAGAAACAAAAATTAATTTGATACAAAACATAGGTTTTAACCTTATATAGTAATTGTTTTGAAAATAGATTCTTAATAAAATGAAAAATATTCAATGTAAAGCACATGCACATTAACATATAATTGTGATATTTTACCTTCTTTCCAACTTAGTCCATCCTTCTAGAAATATCCCTTCTAATGAAGCAAATATATCCATAGTGATCCACTGATATTTTTTCACCAACAACTATTCCATTTTGGACTTATTTATCTCAAAACTATGCTCATTGAATTTATGCATCTATATCTTTAAACTACTTAAAACTATTTTATTTCACCATAGGAATCATTTCGATATGTGTCCCATTTTAATGGGGTGTATCACATTTTGAGAAAAAACAAATTAGACATAAACATTTACCATTGAAACCAAAAGTGATTTGATACAAAACATAGGTTTTAACCTTAAATAGGTAATTGTTTCAAATAGATTCTTAATTTAAAATGAAAAATATTCAATGTAAAACACATGCGTTGACATATAATTGTGATACTTTCCCTTCTTCCAAACTTAGTGGACATATTTTAGAAAAATCCCTTTTAATGAACCAGATATATCCATAGTGATCCACTGATATTTTTTCACAAACAACTATTCCATTTTGGACTTTTATATCTCAAAACTATGCTCATTGAATTTATGCGTCTATATTTTTAAACTACTTGAAACTATTTTATTACACCATAGGAAACATTTCGATATATCTCCCATTTTAATGGGGTGTATCACATTTCGAGAAAAACACATTAGCCATAAAAGTTTCCCATTGAAACCAAAAGTAATTTGATACAAAACATAGATTTTAACCTTATATAGTTAATCATTTCATATAGATTTTTAATAAAATGAAAAATATTCAATGTAAAACAGATGCACATTAACATATAATTGTGATATCTTCCCTTGTTTCCAACTTAGTTGACATCCTTCTAGAAAAATCCCTTTTAATGAAGCAGATATATCCATAGTGATCCATTGATATTTGTTCACAAGAAACTCTTCCATTTTAGACTTATATATCTCAAAACTATGCTCATTGAATTTATGCATCTATATTTTTAAACTACTTGAAAATATTTTATTACACCATAGGAATCATTTCGATATATCTCCCATTTTAATGGGGTGTATCACATTTCTAAAAAAACACATTAGCCATAAAAGTTTCCCATTGAAACCAAAAGTGATTCGATACAAAACATAGGTTTTAGCCTTATATAGTTAATTGTTGAACAAATAGATTTTTAATGAAATGAAAAATATTCAATGTAAAACACATGCACATTAACATATAATTGTGATACTTTCCCTTCTTTCCAACTTAGTAGACATCCTTCTAGAAAAATCCCTTTTAATGAAGCAGATATATCCATAGTGATCCACTGATATTTTTTCACAAACAACTCTTCCATTTTGGACTTTTATATCTCAAAACTATGCTCATTGAATTTATACATCTATATTTTTAAACTACTAGAAACTATTTTATTACACTATAGGAATCATTTCGATATATCTCCCATTTTAATGGGGTGTATCACATTTCGATAAAAGTTTCCCATTGAAACCAAAACTGATTTGATACAATACATAGGTTTTAACCTTAAATATAGTTAATTGTTTCAAATAGATTTTTAATAAAATGAAAAATATTCAATGTAAAACACATGCACATTAACATATAATCTAGTGATATTTTCCCTTCTTTCCAACTTAGTGGACATCCTTCTAGAAAAGTCCCTTTTAATGAAGCAGATATATCCATAGTGATCCACTAATATTTCTTCACAAACAACTATTCCATTTTGGAATTTTATATCTCAAAACTATGCTCATTGAATTTATGCATCTATGTTTTTAAACTACTTGAAACTATAACTATTTTATTACACCATAGGAATCATTTCGATATAACTCCCATTTTAATGGGGTGTATCACATTTCGAGAAAAAAAAACAAATTAGCCATAAAACATTAGCATATAATATCTATAAAACACAACCACTTTAAGGCAAACTGTGTACATGTGTCATTTCTCCCATAAATTCTTAGGCAAAGATTTTAAAGCATACATGTCATGTTGGATTTCTCCCATTAACTTTAAAGCATGTTTTTTGTAAGTGCATAAAATAATTTTACAAAGCATGTAAATGTCATTTCTCTCAAGCTTTAAGGCCTAAAAATTGAACCTAAAGTGACTGAACTCATATAATTTTTAACTTCCATAGGATTTTGGTCTGTCTGTTGAGTGTTAACTTCTACAAGTTCTAAAGGCAAAGTCTGTAAAAGGCTAGGTAGCCTCTGGATCTCATCTTTTCTCAAAGGTGACATATCCAGTGAATGCCCCTACAGTCAATATCTGTAACAGATCTAAATAGGAGTTCTTCCTTTTAATATCCATAATCCTCAACCACTTTAAGGCAAACTATGTACATGTTTCATTTCTCCCATAAATTCTTAGGCAAAGTTTTTAAAGCATGTGCATGTCATGTTGGATTTCTCCCATTAACTTTAAAGCATGTTTTTTTAAGTGCATAAAATAATTTTGCAAAGCATGTAAATGTCATTTCTCTCAAGCTTTAAGGCCTAAAAATTGAACCTAAAGTGGTTGAACTCTCATAGAATTTTGAACTTCCATAGAATCTTAGTCTATCTGTTGAGTGTTAACTTCTACAAGTTCTAAAGGAAGAGTCTATAAAGGGCCAGGTAGCCTCTGGATCTCATATTTTCTCAAAGGTGACATATCCAATAAATTCCCCTATAGTCAATCTCTGTAACAGGTCTAAATAGGAGTTCTTCATTTTAATATCCATAAACCTCAACCACTTTCATGCAAACTGTGTACATGTGTCATTTCTCCCATAAATTCTTAGGCAAAGTTTAATTTTTATTGAATTTGTTTTTTTTTAGGGATAAGAAAACCATTAAATATGGCTTAAAAATGCAAATTATGCATAGAGGTTTCTTGCTATCCCAATCCAGGGAAAGTAGTGATTACATATGTGCTTTCCAATATTGCGACTAGCAAAGTTGTCCAAAGGAAAATGAATATATCAGGAAGAACAACAAACAGTGAGGCATATTATATTGGATTGATAGAAGGCTTGGAAAAACTATGGAGTATGGATCAAATGGAATTGTAGTTTTCACCAATTATGAACTTGTGTGTGACCAGATGAATGGCGTATACCAAGTTAAGAAGGAGAGGCTAAAAGAACTACATGAAATAGCAAACAATATTGTTAGCCAATTTCAATTTTTTAGTATAAGACATTGTACAAATGTGAATAAGATGTCTGTTGATCTATTGAGTGGGGCAATGCCAATTCAGGATTCATTTATCAAAGATGAATTAATAGATGAATTAGAATTATATGGGGCAATTCCAATGCAAGATTCATCTCTCAGAGATGAATTATTTTTGAGACGCTCTTCTTAAAAAATTCAAGATTCATCTCTCAAAGATGAATTAGTTTTGAGACGCTCTTCTTAAAAAATTCAAGATTCATCTCTCAAAGATAAATTAGTGTTGAGATTCTCTCCTTCAAAATTTATTGATGGACATTGTAACCTATCTTGGATATGTATGTGTTTTGTACTTATAAATGTGTCTTTTTTAATAACCATGTGCTTTTTTCAATTATATACCAAGTGTGCTCCCACCACACAATGTAAAGCGCAACTTGGTGAGCTTCACATTTTTATAAAATTAAAATGTGGGGACTTCAACAAATTTTTGTTTAAATGGAGTTTGATTAAATGGAGTTTCACTTATTTTTTAATGACAATGTGTTTTTTTCAATTTTATACCAAGTGTTCTCCAACCATGTAAAGCAAATTTTGGTGAACTTAACATTTTTATAAATTTTTTTGCTTAAATTGAGTTTCACACATCAATTAGTGTTTTGAAAGTTGTGTTTTACATAATTTGTGTACACTAAATTACATTAATTTTCTGAAATTTATTTTGAATTTATTTTAAATTAGTCATTTAAAAAAATAATTGTAAATGTCCACCGTACATATATATATCATGGAGGATGAACATCGAAGATCAACATAATCCCATATATCTATGAGAGGGGGGGATCATGGATCGAGGGATGTTCATGGTATTTAAATATAATCTTAAATCTCCATTCATGTGTGTACATATGTAATTGATTTTTTATCAACTTTGTGAGTTAAATTAGTTGTTAATAAGTTTCATTTTTTATTTTTTAGGAGCTAAGAGGAGAAGGGTCTCTACTCAATCCATCGAGCATTCCCATGGTTCACCCAGTCGTGGTATGGTTCACGCAATTTAATCAATGAATATGTATGTGTATTTATATGTACGAATGTATATTTCAATTAATTGTAAATTCAGATTTGTTTATGAAGCTTCTCTATCGTCTTGAGAGGTTGGTGGTGGTTCAAATCCCCTTAGAGGGCCATCAATAAGTGCTAGCAGTTTGCGTGAAGGCGGTGATATTTATTCCCCTGGAGGCCAATCAATGGCTAGTGGTGTTGGTTCTCAGCAGGGTTGTTCTGGTTCTCAACAGTTTCAGGGTGGGCAAGATGCTAGCCAACCACATCAAGGTTGCCATCAATTTGAATATTTTTTTCATTCAATTTGTACAAATTTGTTCACATGTGTTTTTTCTAATATACATAATTTTATATATTGATGTAGAGGCTAAAAATGCTCCAAATGTTGGTCAAAAAATATGTAGGGCAGAATGCTTCATTCAAGAAGAAGGTTTTCCACCCACCACGACATATCCGGCCGACATTTCCGATATACTGTGGAAAAGAAACATGCAGAAATTCACCTTAGAAAGGTGTCAAAATATTCATGCAAAATTGCAGAGAGATCTTGTGTCTTTGACTCTACCTGCTGAGAGTCGACAAAGCTTGGAAATAGTTACACATTCTTTAGAACAACTAGTAGATGTGTACCAAAATCTTGGGCCAACCACGGATACTTTTATGGATGTCATGAGAAAAAGAAAGGAAACAGTGATGGGACCCGATAAATGGGAGGTTGTTAAAGAAAGAGCTACAAAAACAATGGAAAAATCTATGTTTAATTTCAAAGAAGGACCGAAAAGAAAGATGTTGAAGGTGCAATATTTCAAGCACCCTGATATAGCTCACTATTTGTATGATAGAAACCTTGCGGCTTATAGAAGATTCCCATGGAACGACGAGGTTCCACTTTATTTTGCAAAATTATTTTATGCAGAATTCCTTTTGGAAATGTAAAACAATTACAATAACCTTCCCTCTAAATTTTTTGGTCCTAGGAAAAGTCTTTTGTGTGACCGTAGGGGCACTAGGTGTGATGCTGAGTTGCCTCATCCTGAGCCACCATTGGGTAGTCGACCTATTCGTGTCGAAAATTTTCGGTCATAGATGAAAGCCACTTCTCAAATTAGTCGAGAAGCAAGGGATGCCATCATCCAAAATGTTCACAGTGGATTGGGTGGAGTCGATGTTTTTCTGAATCGAAAAAGAGCATGTGAGAATGCACGCGCTAATTTTGTGTATTATACAGATGAATAGATTGACAACATGAGTGTTGAAGATCTTAAAACATATGCAAATAATTGTCGCAATGGTTGGCATGACCTAATTGTTCATGAGGAAGAGGGCATAGGAAAGGTATGTGTTAATGGTTAGGATTCAATTATTTTAACACATACATACAATTTGTAATAAATACATATATACATAGATTTATTTGTATGTACATTAACAAAAATCTATTATTATATGTTAACACCATTTTCAGTTGTCACGCTTAATGAATGAAGAAAATGTTAATATCACGTTTAGAGCCTCAGGTTTAAACAATCGAGATGGGTCTCACCATCAAGATATGTTGGCAAATGTTACTATTTTTTAAACTTGATATTTTTAAAATAAATAATTGTGCACACATGTACATTTTCATGTATATATAATAAAATGTTTTAACAGATTCTGATTCCGTCCAATGTTTTTGGGATAGCAGTACCTTCTTCTTCCTTGGGAGATGTACCTTCTACTTCCTTAGCAGATGTGCCGAGTTCACAACAGGTATGGACAATTTTTCACTTTTAAAATTTATGTTTTTAAGTTATATATTCCACCTCAAAATGTTCCATTAAAAAATAAGATACATCTATATCTTGAGTTATTTTAATTTTTTTGAATTTTAGGTTTTTGGAGATTTTCTTTTGGATCCTCTCTTAGGAGATGTGCCAAATCCACCTGCAGAAGTATTCGATTTTTCACTTTTAAAAATATACGTTTTTAATTTATAATTTATAAATTGAAGTTTAAAAGTTTTATTAAAAATTGAGATCTTGATCTTGAGTTATTTTATACTCAAAATAATTTTTTTAATTTTAGGTTTCTATAGAGGATTTCTTTTCTCCACAGACTCTAGCAATGAAGATAGGAACATCCACAACATTTCAACCATTTGAACAAGCTGTCTAATTTTTTTTTTAATATTATTGAAAATAAGTTTATATATATATGCATTTTCATTTGAAATTTTTTAATATATATATATATATATATATATATATATATATATATATATATTGTACAGTGTACTATTGGAGATGTTCCCATGGGGGAAGTTGTAGCTGACGAGCAACAAATGGAGAGGGAACCTCATGAGGTATTGCATGATTTTTTTTTTATTTTTTATTTTTTACATGAAGTTCTATATATTCTGATTCAATTTTAAAACATAAAATTTTAATGTTTGTACGCTCTTTGTGTACAGGTCCCCCATGCTTCGCAGGATAGCTTGCGGATTGAGACTTTGCTGGGAAAGACACTGCATCCATCTGTATTAGATGGATGATTTCTAGATTTGATTGAGATTTCTAGTCTTAAATTTACTTTTTTATATATTATCTAGATGAAGTCATATATATAACTTGATACTTGATACTTGTGAGATCTACAAATTTTGGACATATTTTACGTGAACTACATTTGGTACATGTGAATGTGATATATAATGTTTTTAAATTTTAAGTTTTGGATGGTTGAAATACATTTGGCATGTGAAGTAATGTTGTGTTATAATTTTTTTGGTTTTTAAAACTTAAGTTTTGGATGGTTGAACTACATTTGGCATGTGAAGTAATGTTGTGTTATAATTTCTTTTGTTTTTAAAACATAAGTTTTGGATGGTTGAAGTACATTTGGCATGTGAAGTAATGTTGTGATCTATAATTTTTTGTTAAATTAAAACTTAAGTTTTGGATGGTTGATTTACATTTGGCATGTGATATAATGTTAAATGTTTTTATTGGATAGTTGAACTACAATTGGCATGGCATGTGAAGTAATGTTGTGATATAATCAAAAAGTTTTTAAAACTCAAGTTTTGGATGGTTGAATTACATTTGCCATGTGAAGTAATATTGTGATCTATAATTTTTTTGTTAAATTAAAACTTTTAAATTTTGGATGGTTGATCTACATTTGGCATGTGATATAATGTTAAATGTTTTTATTGTATAGTTGAACTACAATTGGCATGGCATGTGAAGTAATGTTGTGATATAATCAAAAAGTTTTTAAAAATCAAGTTTTGGATGGTTGAAGTACATTTGGCATGTGAAGTAATGTTGTGAACTACAATACATATTGATATATATATATATGTGTGTGTACATATAAACAATCATAAGATTCTAGGTCTTGTTAGATGTGTTGAAAACAATCATAAAATTTTAAAAATGCAACCTATAATGTATATATATCCAGTATTTTTCAGCAACACACATGTATAGAAAACCTACTTTCAGTTAATTGCCTAGAACATATCCGACCATTGGACAGACAAATTTTGTACTGGATTTTCTATCATGAATAGAGATGTGGGTCAAATCCCACCAAAAGTCGGAGAAGTGCTTCGAGTCTCTTGTTTGAAAGGAATCTTCGTACAAAACTACACTTTGGATGATTTATTTACATTCCATACTTTTTACCAAAAAATCCCACAAGAAAAACTAGTCACATTCAGTACGTGTATATATCCAGTACGTGCAACATTTTTCATCAATGCACATAGAAAAAATACTTTTAGTTAATTGCATTCTAGAACATATATATTCAGTACGTGAAACATTTTTCATCAATGCACATATAGTAAATTTACTTGAACTATTAATTGCATTCTAGAACATATATATATATATATATATATATATATATATATATATATATATATATATATATATATATATATATATATATATATATATATCTAATACATGCAACATTTTTCATCAATGCATGTATAGAAAAGCTATTTTCAGTTGATCCTAGTGTGCATGTACCAAAAGAATTTGTACATGTGCAAACACTTGCACAGATAACATAACAAGGCAGCTCAATTTTTAGTTGATTTCTAGAAGTTCTAAAACATAATCTAAAGAGAAGAAATTGTTGGGCAGTTCAATAAAAAAAAATCCAATGGAATGCCATCTTCAATGATCCGTTCATGATCGGATTTTGACATTTTCCATTTCTTAATTTTCATTTTTTTTCTTTGATTGAACCTCTATCAAATTTATGCGTGCTGCACACACAAAGTGACTATATTGACAACTTATGACATCAATTTCATAGTCTTCAAAGTAAAAAAAATCGCTACTTTGATTAGTTTGTCTGAAAAAGTAACCTTTCAGTATAATAGATCCTCTTTCATATGGAAACCCGTGATCATTATAGTTTTCTAATAATTTCATTTTTCGTTCAGTGCAATGTATCAAATAATACCTCAAATTTTCATCGTTGTTGTTGGTGTCCAGGTAGGAATGATTTATCCACCCTAATCTGACATTAATTTTATCAATCTGGGAGCATATTCTTTCAAGGCAACGCACAAGGTATATGCAGGAACAAACACATAATCCGTCTTAACCAAGGGTTTATAATTAAGATTCAAAACATTTTCGTGAGATAAAATCAAATACTGAACTTGAAAACAATCTTCACAGTAAAGAATAATAACAGCAACCATAACGAAGAAACAATTCACACACTTATAGACGCAGCACCTGATCAGAAGAGCGGGCCTAGCTCTTTGATCAGGGCTGCGTTAATCACGAAGACACTTCGAACAACAAAACCAGTAGTACTTTATTAATCTAGAAGATGTGATTACAGTATCCCTTCGGGAAACCCCATTTACAGGAACAATATCCATTTTATACACAGCAAGAGAGAATAACAGATCTCCCTGGAACGTGCTAATCGCGCATTCAGAAATACACATTAGTTGGAAATGCACAAACATCAGATGTCCAAGATAGAACAAGGGGCCAAGAATAGGCCCAGGGAATTGTGACTCCAGCTGCATGATCTCCCTATAGCTGACCGTTACCAAGTCTATTGCAAACCGCTAGAGTGAGGGTTCCTGTACTCCAAACTGCAGTCAAGGACATATCTTAGTGCCGCAAATAGGTAAGAATCTGTGACTTCACTTCATTAATTAAAATATTCCAATTGGACAAGTTAGGGGTATTTACCTCATAAGTTTAGCATAGCAAATGTAGGTAATTAAACACAAAAGGATAAAAAAGGATAATAAAAATGGTCAGAAAGGTAGCCAGATTTGGTGCCAAACATCTCCCCCCAACTAGCCTTCTGCATGTCCTCATGTTGTCCGCCACCTCCGTAGGTTTGGGTTCTGCAAACTATGAGCTTCATGAAGCCCGGCAAGATCATACTCTAAAGCCATCTCTGTCCCTAGAACTTTAAATCCATCTGAAAGGAGAAATTCCTTCCACCAATCTGCTGGAACATTGTAGACTGGAGTGTAAAATTTTGTAGGCAACAAAATAACAGGATACTAAAACCGAAGCCCCATCCACCAGATCTCACTTGTTTGAACACATGCCACATATCTGGGTACTTTGGTGAGTACTCGCGCAAATTTGGGTGCCCCAAAAGGCTCTCTGTTCTGGACAGCTGTCGGTGACATCATCCACCTTCTCTGACAACAATCAAGGGCCTCTTTTTGAAAAACAGTTAATTCATTGACACAAAGGTCAAGGAACCACCTTTGTGTCCTCAGCATCCTATCTCTTTTTTCCTCAAATTTCAAAAAGGTATGGTGTTTATTGAACATTGTATTTGACCTCTCATGTTCTCCTCTTACTATAAATGGCTTTGTAACTTGATTAGAATCAAAAGTGTTACAAGCCTTCTGCCAATGGATTTGATTGAAAGCATAATAGGGGAGGGCCCTCAAATGGATGTCCCCTACATACGGGACTGGGTTAAAATCTCTGTCCAAAAGTAACAAATACCCATCCAGGTAAAACTCACACATCAGATGTTGAGTTGGCACATCATGATTCCTCATTATTCGGAGGAATTGTACACCATCTTCTATTTCATAACTGACCTCGTTTTTTATGCTTTCCATGCATAATAAAAGAAAACGTTCATGCAAGAATAAATAATAACAAGAAGCAGGGGGAGAACATGCCATCACCTCTTGCACCAGTTGAACATCTGTTCCTTATCATCTTTCAGTTCGGCCACTTCTTTTTCTAGTTGCTCCATCTTGAGCTGCTGCTTCTCATGCCTTAATCTCATAACATCTATGTGCTCCACGTATCCAAAGACGGTTGTGGAAGCTCTCTCCTCAGTTCTTTTGATCTCATTCTTATACTGAGCCGCAGTAGACTTCCACATCTTAATTTGGCCATTAAGGCATACTCTCTGGCTTTGAATAGTTGTCCAATAGTGTCTGTTTTAGTTCCTGCTTTAACCGCGATGACTTTGGATTTCTTGGCTCGCTGCTTGTACTTGTTTATTCGTTTCTGCATCCTGTGCACTTTCCTTCTCAAATCCCTTACCTCCATCTTGAGCCACATTACTTCCTTAAACTGCTGTTGGTATCTCTGTTTGATGGGAAGTCTTTGTTGTCCACACAGCTTAGCCTCTTCTTGCTTGACCTGTGTTTCTTCTGCCTCGGCAGCTGGAGGTAAATCCCTCGGGACTGCCTATGTCGGGCCAACGGTCGGTCCAACCTCCTCTGCCTATTCTTCTTATATTATTTCTTGCTTCACTCTTTTCATGCCTACGTGCTCCATTGGTTCATTCGTCGAGACCGCTCCTCTTGGTCCCTCCTCTTCACCAATGGCCATTCTCTCATCATGTACATTCTCCGTGACCAATGGTGACCCGGTACGATGCTCCCCTACTGATATGCCTGTTGGGGCCTCTTCCGGTCGTGGCCTTCATTTTAAATTCAAAGCCATAGGAATGGAAAAATCTTCTTTCTCTCTTTTTTGTGGGGAACGAGTTACCCTTGCTCCCCTAGGAAGAAATATGGGGAACTGGAACAAATCCTCTGCATTCAGCCCCGAGGTCAACGCTGGTTCTTGTGGGGAAATGTCGGCCTCACACCTTAGTTCTCTCATCATTTCCTCTGTGGTTTCTCTAGTCAGAGTGGTCACGACTTCTTCTTCAATTGTATTACCCTCCTCCATTGGTTCCATGTCAACAGGAGATCCCTATGGAGTGGCCTTGGTCGCAATGTCGACCAATTCACCCTCTTTCATTTATTGTGGGTTTACCTCCGTGCCCATTTCACTATATATTTACTCAGTTGACTCCCCGGATGGGGTTGGTTCTTGTGGGATAGCCACGACCATAGTGCCAGTGGGTATCTCTGCAGCTTCTATCAATTCCACGAGTTCAGCTTGCTCTTAGGGAACCGTCTCTTCTTCACACTCTTCAGTCTCCATTTCCATCTCTTTCGGTTCCTCCTGATCAATCTAATCATCATCCTCTGCATCTTCCTACATGGCTTCATCATCCTCTGCATCTTCCTACATGGCTTCATCCTCCTCTTCATCCTCCTGCATGGCTTCAAGTTCTTCTTCCCTAGCAGCCGCAGCCACTGCTATTTCCTCCTCTGTGGAATTCTAAAACAGTTCCCACGGGATCGAAATCTTCTCAATGGCGCTCATTACTAGCAACTGGACCAGCCCATGGTGAGAGAGGACTGCCAACACCTGTCATGCTCCCTGAGCTGAATTTGCCATCAAATGAAGGCTCCTTAACAGAAAATAGGGCACATTTATTGAAAAAGCCTCTGCTTGTGGAAATCGCAGCTGAGCCAATATGCGGAGGTGATATTTGAAGATAGTAGAATATCTTCCTTCACATGTCATATACTTTATAAAAACCTCTAAAACTCCTCCCCATGGATGAGGTAATGAATTTCTACCATATCCCCTACCCTTCTATGCAATACTTTCTCCATCTTGCAAAAAGGCTTCGGGGAGTTCCGAGAGGGGTGTTCTCCTTGAAAACCAGCGTTCTCTGCCTTGCGAAAATCCACTAAATTTCACGATGGTTTCTTCTGTCACTGGAATTTTGACTCCACGAACCCGAGAAACTCCTTCTTCCAAATTCAACGCGAATTCCATCGTGATTTCTTCATCCCATCCATTCAGCCTGTCAAAATAAACATCCTAACCTGCATTTTCAAATACTTGCCATACCTCCCGATTACTCCAGATTCTCATTGAATCATCAAATTCATGTCGCACCGATCGACCGCCCATTGTTGTAGAGGCGGAGTCAGCACGACGGCTACATTTAGCTGGCAGGGGGGAGTGACAGGGCTCCAAACTGTTGGCAACTGAAATAACGTCATGGCCACTTTCGGATATAATGGATAAATAGTATTAGTATGCTTGGGAGTAATGACAGACTATGGTAGTACTGTTAGATATTATCAGGATTTAATGCGGCATGTTGGGAGGTGACTGATATGACTTTTATGCGTATAAGTACGCATTCCATCTCATACGGTATGATTACAGAGTACTTGAAACCATTAGATTTTGTTAGGTGGGAATCGTGTGTCATAAATACCTTTACGAAGTATGCCATCATTCATTATGACAGTTCCCTTCCCCCAACTAAATGACGGCCACCCTCGGCATGTTTGACTGTCCTTTTGGAATATTTAATTAAATCCATAGAATCAACGGAGATGTACCTGCAGACTTACCTAAAAGTGGAGTAGCAGCAGAAATATTTGTCGTAGTATCAGCATAGTAGGTAACGACGTCAGTGAATAACATGAATAGTGAGTAACGGAAACAGTGAGTAACAATAGCTATGGAGTAACAACAACTACGAAGTAACGACAGTTGCAGAGTAACAGCAGTTGTGGAGTAACAGCATCGGCAGTGTGGCAGCAACTTCAGAGTAACAACATCGGTGTTGTAGCAGCAACTTCAAAGTAACAACATCGATGGTGTAGCAGAAACTTCAAAGTAACTGCAGCTATGGAGTAACAGCATCAGCGGTGTAGCAGCAACTTGAGAGTAACAGTAGCTACGAGGTAACAACAGTTGCGGAGTAACAACAGTTACCGAGTAACAACAACTTCAGAGTATCAGCAGTTATGGAGTAACAGCAGTTTGCGGAGTAACAGCAGTTACCGAGTAATAGTAGTTGCAGAGTAATAGCATCAGTGAAACAAAATATCTCTTATAGTAGCACTGATGGAGTAACACACCGAATGTTACTTCCCTCCTGGCCATATTTCTTTATTATTCCTGAAAAATACAAACAAGTATGTAATAACCACATATTATTATCAGTATTATATATATATATATATATATATATATATAGATATATATATATATAGATATATATATATATAGATATATATATATATATATATATATATATGTATGTATGTATGTATGTATGTATGTATGTATATATATGAGAAGAGTGAGAGTGTCCTCTTTTGCAATAACCATTAGATCAGCTGAATCTGAAAGGTTTTTGACAAAGGCATCCTTAGAGGTTAGACGATGGTATAATTTTAGATAGTGTCTATTCACCACAAACGTGGTCTGATTCTCATCAATTGTAATTAATCTAACTATTCCATTATCAAACACTTCATCCACTTGATATGGTCCAATCCAACGAGTGTGAAGATTGCCTTTGAAATCCTTAAATCGAGATTCATACAGTAACGCCCAATCCCCCTCATGAAACACCTTAGTTTTGATGAAATTATCATGCCATTTCATTCTCTGCTATTGAACAGCAGTAGTTCTCTATACAGCTACTAATCGAATCTCATCTAACTCATTTCAATTGTTCCAGTTGGTATTTCTGTGCTTCTAATAGATCTAAGCCTAGTTCCAAAGCTGTTCTGACTGTGCTAATTTCAAATTCTACCTGAAACAAGGGGGATTTCCCGTAAACTAATTCAAATGGAGAAAACCCCATTGTGTTCCGCCATGTTATTCTATAGGCCCATAAAGCTTCTGGGAGTTTTTGTGCCCAATCCCAGCGATGACTTGCTACTTTCTTTGTCAATATATTTTCCAATACCTTGTTTGTACTCTCTACTTGCCCATTCGCCTGTGGATGATAGGGGTTGTTACTCTATGTTTGACCCCATATTTCTGCATCACTTTCTCTATCATATGGGATGTGAACTGTGATCCTCTGTCTGATACAATTTCTCTTGGAGTCCCATACCGAGCAAAGATTTCTTCAAAAAGGAAGTCTGCCACTACTTGCTCTGTTGCTCTCATGACTGCTCTAGCTTCCACCCATTTATTTACATAATCAGTACAAACTAGGATGTAGGCTTTCTGATGAGAAGGTGGGTTAAAGGGTCCAACGAAATCGATGGTCCATTTCTCAAATGGTTCAAGGACTATCTGGGGTTGAAGAGGCATTTCATCTGCTCCCCCGGGTTGTCCAATCCACTGACAGCTATCACACCTTTGAATATAATCCCGAGCATCATGAAAGATGGAGGGCCAATAATATCCCATATGCAGCACTTTATGACCTATCCTTTTGTTTGCAAAATTTCCTCCACAGTGTCCATCATGTGCAGCCTTTAAGATCTCATAAATATCATCCTTTGCCACACAGCGTCGAATCTGCTGGTCAATCCCTGTATGGAAGAGATATCTGCCATCCATGAATATCGGGTACTCCGGTGAATGATCTTTCTTTGCTCCTTATAGGACAAGTGACGAGGCACCTCACCTGTAGCAAGATAATTAGCAATATCTTCATACCACGGAGTGTTAGCAGAAACTGCAAAAAGATGCTCATCTGGGAAATTATATTCAACTGGTATATTCTTACCATCATGTTCTATCCTAGATGAGAAATCTACAACCACATTGTCTTTCCCTGGTTTATCTACTATAGTAATATCAAATTCATGTAGTAGCAAAAACCATCTTGTAACACGACCAAGGGTAACAGGTTTGTTCATTAAATACCCGATGGCTGCATGATCAGTGTGCACAAAAGTAGAATACCCGGTAATATAATGCCAGAACTTGTTGATGGCATAAACGATAGCAAGGAACTCTTTCTCAGTCACTGTGTAGTTTAATTCAGCAGGGGCCAAATTCTTACTAACATAGTAGACTGTGTAAGGTACTTTATCCTCTTGTTGTCCCAGTACTGCACCAATTGCTATTTGGGAAGCATCTGTATGAATGTGGAAAGGCAACGCCCAGTCTGGTCCTCTAAGAATCAGCGCACTGCAGAATAATTCTTTAATTCTTGTGAAGGCTACATCACCATCATCTGACCACACAAATTCTGAGTCTTTTGTCAGTGATTGAAATAGTGGGTGTGCTAATTTTGTAAAATTTTCTATGAAACGCCTATAATAATCAGCACAGCCAATGAAACTACGTAACTGTGTAGGTGTTTTAGGTGTTGGAAAGTGAAAAATTACCTTTATTTTTGCTGGGTCCATCGTGATTCCTTCAGCCAAAAGAAAATGTCCCAGAACAATTCCTTTTCCCATCATCATGTGGCATTTTACTGTACTCAGGGAAACACGCGCTTGTATACATCTTTCAAGAACTTTTTCTAAATTTTTCAGCCCCTCTAAGAATGAGTCCCCATATGGAGTGAAGTCATCCATATAAATTTCAACACCATCATCTATCAGCTCAGAGAAAATTCCCAAAATTGCCCTCTGGAATGTTGCAGGGGCATTACATAGGCCAAAAGGAAGGACCCGGTATGCGAATGTCCCCCAAGGGCATGTGAAAGTGGTCTTGTCTTGGTCCTCAGGAGTGATCTAGATTTGATTATATCTACTAAACCCATCCAAAAATGAGAAAAAATTCTTGCCAACCAATGTGTCTAAAACTTGATCGATAAATGGCAGGTGAAAATGGTCCTTCTACGTTGCCTTATTTAACTCTCGATAATCCATGCATATCCGCCATTTACCTTCTTCTTAGGGACCATTAATAATGGCAAGACCCATTGGCTATCTGAGATAGGGTAGATAAAACCCACATCCAATAATTTCTGAAGCTCTTCTTTCACAATGTTTTTCAATGCAAGATTCATCCTTCTCTGAGGTTGTCTTATAGGACTGCAATCTTCCTTGATATATATGTGATGGGTGCATAATTTGGCAGGGATCCCCTTCATGTATGAATAATCCCAAGAGAAGGCTTCCTTATGCTTCTAAAGAACATCTACCAGCTGCTTCTTCTGGGATTCTGACAAACTCGAATTAATATTCAAATTTTTCCCCATTTCTATCTCTACTTGAATGCTTTCACGAGGTGCAGCTACATCTTCCTCTAATTCTTCTGTTGTTTCAATAAACTCCTGAGTTTCACAGCTTAGAATGGATTCTAAGACCTGCTGATTTGACTCTGAAATGGAACAAGGATCATTCATGAAGGAAGTGATCACGTCATCTTCTGATTCCATCTTCAACTGAAGGGCCTGCCGGATAGTAAGGACCGGTCTCACTTCTTCGTCTTTGACCTCTACCATAGATACAACCTTCTTGCCATCTGCTGAATTTTTAGGTGCATCTGGTTCTGCAGGTGGGTATAGTACCAAGTTCTTGGTATTATGCCCATTAGAGATAACCATATTTCCTGAACAGCACCCAATATAAGCATCTATAGTAGCTAGTCATGGCCTACCCAGAATGAAGGGGTGAACACCCACTAAATATTGTGTATGAAGTACCAGGAAATCTATGGGGTAATGCCATGCATCTACTGAAATTGTCATGCCCTCCAACTTCCCTACAGGTTTGACTGTAGATCGATCTGCCAATTCCAACACTGTAGGTGTATGCTTCAAATTTTGAAGGCCTAATGTTTGCACAGTTTCAGTGGTGATGACATTGATGGTAGCACCCAAGTCTACCAGCACATTTGGAATCTCTACCCCATTAAATTGTACTGTCAAAACTAGGTTCCCCGGATCTCCATATTTCACGGGTATTGATTTTCCCTTCATGAAGTCTGATAATTTTCCCATAACATGTATAGTGAGGGGGTCCTAAGTTTTCTTCGCAGATTTCTTTGAACAATATTCCCTAAGAGTCTTTGCATAAATCGGCACATCCTTCATAGCTTGTAACAGGGGAATCTTAACAAATAAATTCTGCAATTCTCCTAATAAATCAAATTCAACTTGTGGGCTTGGTTTACTCATAATCAATCTCTCTGGGTAAGGTGGTTCAGATTGATGTTCTTTTATAGGAGGCACTTGGTTTTTAACAGTTTGTTTTGGATCTCTACTGGTCGACTATGCCTCTCTTTCTTCATTATCAAGTTGTTCAATGATAACCGGAGGGGGTTGGACATTGAATGTTCGACCTGATCATAAATTCACTTCATACAGTTCTGTAGTAGAGATACTATACGAAGGTAGGTTAATAACATCAGGTTGATGGGCTCCTTTATTATTGGGATTAGGATTAGGCTACATTGGAAGCTAAGGATGGATAGGCTGATTACCAGGAGGCACATTGGATGGTAATTGGATTTGTTTCTGTGGCATATGTTGAGGAAACTGCCCTAAAGAGGGCCTCGCCAAGTTGGAGCCCATGGTGAGCTCACACTCGCTTGAGGGTTCCATTGCTGCCACAGTGGGTACTGGTATTATGGCCACATAGGGGGCAAGGCATGGTTTGAGGATTCATTTTTTATTTATTGAAATACTGAGATGGATCTGGGTACATACCTTGATTTCCCATCGGTGGTTGAAGTTTCCACAGCTTCTTGGCGCCCATAAGGTACAATTGCTCCATGTCCTCCCCTGCTCCTTGAAACACTGCTTTCAGGCCCGGCAAGGAAGGGCATGAGCTTGTTACATGATTCAGCTCATAGATGTCACATTTTTCTATGGAATTTAATGGGAATTCCCTTTCCAGATGATTCTTCTTGCACTTCGGGCAAAATATTGCCATAGTCCTATCCAGTTCCAACTTCTTCTGCTTTACTTGCAAAGTGTCCATTTGTGTTGACAGGGTACTGAGAATATTTGTCCTTAAGTTGTCTAGCATGTTCCTGATTTCTGCTTTCGTAACACCCCCGCCGGATCCTTTTACTGAAAATATCCCTGATCTATTTATTGCAAGCCCCCTCGAGCACTGGATACACAAATCGCAAATACCTTCAAAGGTTTCCTTGGAGATGTCTCCCTTTCCCACAATATTCAATAGTTCCATTGAGTCCTCTCGAAAGGATCGAAGGAGGATAACCTTCAAAATTTCCTTATCCAGATCATAATGAACTGACCTCTGTAAGAGGTACTTAAACCTCTCCACACAATCTTCCAAACTTTCATCTTCTTTTTGTGTGAACTTGAAGAGCTCCTCCTTTACGTTCTGGGATTTGCAGTAATCCTGGTACTTTTCCAGAAAATTTGTTTGCATATCACGCCATGTGGAAATGGATTTTCCTCCAAGGCCCATAAACCATCGCAGGGCAGTCCCTTTTAGTGTATAAGGAAAAATATTTAACTTCTGGGCATCTGTCATGTAATCATATCCCGTTGCTTGTTCCAAATTTGTAGTCCTCGGATAGATCTTTCTAACGAGGTATGGTACGCGTCAAACGGAGATCGTATGCCAAAGTTACGCCCCTGGGAAGTTGAAACACAAATTTACCTAAACGGGGCCCATAGTTTTGGCCTTTCATCTCCTAGGGTTAGGGTTTTGGCTGTTTAGGATTTCCCATTATTTCTAAATAATAAATAGGCCCTCGAGCCTCATTGTAACTCAGTTCAGAGGCCTGTAGCCACCACATCTCTTCTTAGAGATAGCTACCAGTGCCCTAGCTAGTTTTCTTTCAATTTTGTCTGTAAGCAAATTTCAGTTCTTTGATATTAATGAAATGAAGTGTTATTTCCGCTGCATCTCTGTATTTATGGTTATATGTTTATTCTCGTTGCGTTCCGCACAACCGGGATCGTTGGTATCGTAGGGTCCGTTTTTCTCGATCCTTTTTGCATGTCCCCACCCAGGTTTGGCAAGGAGCTAGGGCTCGATCCGGTGGAACCTTTGCAAGATCGGCCCACAAACCGTGACTCGTACGCCCATGGGGGATGAAAAGAAAGATGAGGGACAGGGGATCCTATCAAAAAATATTGCCCAAGGAGGCCCCTCGAAACAAAGGAACGGATGATGGATAATTTTGCTCGTATCCTTCAATTCGCTACCCACCGCGGCAATATCTCATATCCGGGCAGCCCATCCGGGAGGTGACCTTTAAGGTACAAGTAAATTTTGACATTCCCATATTTGAGGGTCAAATAGACGCAGATGTCGTAGATATATGGTTGAATCTGTTAGAAGGATATTTCTCGGTTCATGACTTTTCAGACTGGGAGAAGATTATTTTTGCACTCCTCAAAGCTACCCCCCATGTTAAGGATTGGTGGGAAACCTACTGTGAGAACAAGGACCAGACAGAACCCTCTCTGTTCTCGGCAATACCAACTTGGAATTATTTCCGAGACGCTATCAAGGAACAGTACTATCCTGTGGGGAGTTATGAGGACAAGTACATACAATGGACCACGCTGCAATAACAAAGGGATCAAGATGTGCATGAGTTGACGAATCTGTTCCATACCCTGCGCACAAAGTTGGGTATCAAAGATTCAGAGAAACATCTGGTGCTAAAGTATCGCAGCTTTCTGCACAGATACATTCAGTAGGAAATGGAGTTCCTTGACATCTCCTCGCTTGGTACGACATATCGGTATGCTACCAAGATTGAGCAGAAATTAAAGCAGAAGAAGCGAGACTTTGGATCTGCGAATCAAAAGCAAGGAAAGGTGCTTCCAAACCGCAGAACAAAGGACAGAGCCAAGGCATGGTGGCTAAAGACAACTCATTGAAGCCACAAGAAAAGAACAGCACCGCAAAGCCAAAGAAGGACACGGGAAAGTGGTGTGAGTTCCATAAGAGCTCCACTCACAACACAAGTGAGTGCCGGGCCAAGCAGTCGCTAGTGGCCGAGATGAGGGCTTCTGAGTCAGATGCATGCTCTGACTCCGAATCAGAACCTGAAAAGGTGAATGAAAAAGGGAAACAGATTATTGATGCGGAGCCCAATGCCACTGTTGCCACTGCAAAGATCCAAAAGGAGGAACCGGAAGATCCAGAGGAGGAGGAACGTCTCTTCCACTCCCAGATGTGGGTAAAGGGCTCCCCGCTACAGTTCATTGTCGACAATGGGAGCCAAAAGAACCTCATTTCAGCAGACGCCGTGAAGCGGTTGGGCTTGCCGACCACAGCTCACCCACATCCATACACCATCGGGTGGCTTCACCAAGGACGAGATCTCCGTGTCAGCCGACAGTGTCGCCTTCCCTATAGCATCAAGCCCTTCACGGATGAGGTATTATGTGACGTTGCTCCTATTGATGTTTCTGATGTATTATTAGGACAACCATACTTGTGGAAGCGTCATGCTGTGTATGAGTCTCGGCCTCGTGCCGTTATTGTTACTTTGGGAAATAAGTTGTACAGGATACCAGAGGTACCACCTCCTGCCGCTATCTCTTTGGTTACTGCAAAACAATGTAGTAAGCTCATTTCCCAAACCAGGAAATTCGTTTTCCTGATGATCCGCCCCCGGGGCAAGAAGAAGACTGTGGCCACGACCTCCAAACAGGGCTCCTCTGCACAACAACAACAAATGGATAAGGTTGTGGAGGAGTACGGGGACATATTCACCTCACCCACAGGGGTTCCTCTGCACTGTCAGGTCAAGCACCCGATTGATCTGACCCCCCGTGCGCCGCTACCTAATGGACCGATCTATCGGCGCTCTGTTTCTTAGAGAATGATGAAATCAAGAGGCAGATTCAGGCGCTGTTGGAGAAAGGTCACATCAGACCAAGTTCATCGCCCCGTGGGAGCCCGATCGTGTTGGTACAGAAGAAGGATGGGACGTGGAGACTTTGTATTGACTATCGGGCGCTGAACAAGATCACTGTCCGGAATAGGTACCCAATCCCATGGATTGATGACCTTCTGGACCAACTCAAAGGTGAAAAATATTTCAGCAAGATCGACCTGAAGTCTGGGTATCACCAGGCACCAATTGAACCCTCCGATGTGTGGAAGACTGCCTTCAAAGCCAAGGAAGGCCTTTTCGAATGGCTGGTCATGCCTTTCGGGTTGACGAATGCTCTCGCCACCTTCATGAGGATGATGGATGACATCTTGCGGCCATTCACCAACTCATTTGTAGTGGTGTACTTGGATGACATTCTGATGTTCAGCCAGACTTGGGAAGAGCACCTTCACCACATCCGACAAGTCCTCCAAACACTGCGGCAACACAAGTTGTGTGCCAATTTGGAGAAGTGCACTTTTGGCATGACCCAGGTTCAATATCTGGGATACATTATTGATGAGAGGGGGGTGCATGTGGATCCAGCCAAGATCCAAGTCATTCGGGATTGGCCAGCCCCAACCACTATAACAGAGCTTCGCAGCTTTCTGGGTCTTGCTAATTTCTACCGGAGGTTCGTGTTGGGATTCTCTCATATCACTTGGCCCTTGAGTCAAGTCACCAAGGGAGGAGCGAGGGCAAAATTTTTTTGGTCGGAACCTCAACAGAAGGCGTTCACAGAATTGAAAAATCGCCTCTGTTCTGCCCCAGTGCTCACTTTACCAGACTTGCAACAGCCATTTGAGATCGAGACAGTGCTCGACTTGCGTTGTCAGCGCTCATCATCAGGACATCTCAGCTGTTACTTCGACAAAGCGTTGAGACATCGTCCGACACAGCTCGAAAGTACCCCACATACATCAAAGAAACGACCCATTGTGCAAGCTTCGTCGACAATGGAAGCATTACATTTTGGGGAAGGAAACAATCATCCACAGCGTACCACAGCTCCTCAGCTTCACACAGACAAGGGAAGTTGCGTAATGATCGCCATCAATGATCGCCATCGTAAGTGGTCCACATACGAAGTAACAAGCCATTTGAACATCAAGTACAAGAAGGGTAGCACCAATAATGCTGCAGACTGCCTCAGCCGACCACCGATCGTGGCGCTCACCACCATGCTCAACTCTTGTGGGCATGAGACTTCTGATTGGTCGCTTCTCTATGAGAGTGACCTAGAATTCGGCCACACAAACAGTAGCAATCCTGCAGAAGTATTTCTATTGGCCGAACCTTCGAAAGGATGTCGAGAAGCACATCAGATCCTGCACTGCTTGTGCCATTTCCAAACCGACCATCAAGAAGAAAGGCCTATATACTCCTCTACCTACCCCTAGTCGACCTTGGGAATCCATCTCCATGGATTACATGTCGGGCCTGCCTTCTACTAAGCATGGAAATGACTGTGTTTTTGTGGTCGTCGACAGATTCTCGAAGATGGCCATTATGGCGGCCTGCAAGAAGAATATCACAGCAAAAGCCACCGCTAAACTCTTCTTTGAACGAGTGTGGGTGCACTTTGGGATCCCACAGTCTATCATATCAGATCGGGATAGCAGGTTCCTCAGCACATTTTGGTCCAGCCTCTGGTCAATGTTGGATACCAAGCTCACCAAGTCCACAAATTTCCATCCCCAAACAGATGGCCAGACAGAGGTCGTCAACAGAATGATTGTACACATTCTGCGCATGTACAATTCAAAGCATCCACGCACATGGGACGAGAGCCTCCCTTATGTACAACATAGTTATAACCGGGCTCTCCACAGTTCAATTCGCCATAGCCCCTTTCAGGTGGGCTTGGGATTCCAGCCACTATGTCCCATTGACGTAGCCATGCCATTTGCAGCTGCTCAGGCCGATTCAGCGCACGTCCAGTCTGAAGTTGACAAAGCAAGTAGCTTCATCGAGCGCATTCAACACACCCGCCAATAGGTTCATGATATATTGGACAGAGCCAATGCGAAGTACAAGCAGCGCCATGATCAACACCGGGTGCCACACAACTTCCAGGTGGGCGACAAAGTATGGCTACATTTGCAGAAGGAGCGCCTCACTGGACCCCACCGCAAGCTTCGCCCGCTCCGATACGGGCCGTACACCATCACCAAGGCCGTAGGGAACAATGCATTCGAGCTCAGTATTCCACCATTCCTTGGTCTGCACCCAGTCTTCAATGTGGATCGCCTTCGTCCTTACTTCCCACCTCTACTGGACACCTCGGACATTGCAGAACAACTCACACCAACCGAGTTAAATCCAGACTGCATGGAACAGGCCACCACAGATTGCATCATGGACATGCAAATCAAGAACACTCGCCAGCAGAAGATCCAACTATATCGGGTTGTCAAAGCTGGCCAACTCCTGCACTAAGGAAAGTGGTTCACCAGGGACCAAGTTCAGCAGAAATTTCCTCATCTCATGGAGGAACTTAACGCAATGGGGACCATTGCTTCCTAAGGGGGGAGGAATGATCCAGGTGGATATTGGTGGTCACTCGCCTATTCCACTTGGGGCTCCACAATTGTCTATTTCAGTTTTTCAGTTTCGGCACAGTTTACTATTTTTAGCAGTTTTTCGGGTCCTAAACTTCCGGAGCCGTTTTGAGGCCCTAAACGACGTTTTTTGGGAAAACGGAGAGCAACATGGGTCCATGGATTGATTTTGCTTGTTCCAAATTTGTAGTCCTCGCATAGATCTTTCTAACGAGGTATGGTACGTGTCAAACGGAGATCGTATGCCAAAGTTACGCCCCTGGGAAGTTGAAACACCAATTTACCCAAACGGGGCCCATAGTTTTGGCGCTTCATCTCCTAGGGTTAGGGTTTTGGCCGTTTAGGATTTCCCATTGTTTCTAAATGATAAATAGGCCCTCGAGCCTCATTGTAACACAGTTCAGAGGCCTGTAGCCGCCACATCTCTTCTCAGAGATAGCTACCAGCGCCCTAGCTAGTTTTATTTCCATTCTGTCTGTAAGCAAATTTCAGTTCTTTGATATTAATGAAATGAAGTGTTATTTCCACTGCATCTCTGTATTTATGTTTGTATGTTTATTCTGTTGCGTTCCTGCATAAATTCGAATTAGCTTCATGAGCCACTTTGGGCCATGA